>JAMWET010004232.1:242500-345000 GCA_024036415.1 Prochilodus magdalenae | reverse complement strand
CCTGAAAGCGACCCATTCTTTCACTAATGTCTGTAGAAGCAGTCTACATGTCTAGGTGGTTGGTTTTATACGCGTGTGGTCATAGAAGTGACTGGAACACTGGATGTAGTGATATGAATGGGTGAGTAATATGTTTGGCAGTATAGTGCAAACTGGGAAAAGCAGAAGCAGTGGTTATGAGCTTATCCACCACACTGCTGAGAACTAGAACCAAATGCTGGTAGGGCCAAAAGGTTAGAGACTTCAGGCTCCATGTGACTATGAATGGCCAGCAGAATTTATTGGAGTTGATCATTTTCAATGTTGCTTCACTGCGTTCAAAATTTATTTTCATAAAGTTGGAAAAATCCCACTGTGATTAGTTGCTAGTTGCTTGTGGCCATGTTGCTAAGTTGGGCCTACACCCTCAGGAAGTGACTGGACACTAGTCGCTCTGTTGCCTGCTAGTGAGGATGTAGTCTTGGTGTGGAAGCAGCACAGTTTGACAAGTTACAATAAATTCAAACATAACAGATACAATATTGACAATTACAGGAAAGCCCAGAACACTCCGTGATAAAGCTGTCTAATTTCTAACAGTGTTGAGACAGTGTTACAAGCAGGTTGTCACAACCTCACTATAAAGTAACACTGCCATGTGGTATTATACATTCCGTGAAGTTCCAGGGACTAATGAAGTGTTATAGGAAGTTGTAACATTGCCATACCCAAGTATTCTCTTCTGTTTTCCCGTTGTCCAGCTTTCTAAAGCAGGTAGAGCTGCTCCGTTAGCACTGAGGCTCCACTGTGTTTGCTAACGTTAGCAGCTGAGGCTAATCACAGTTAAATCCTTTACTCTCCAGATGAAGATGAAGTTTCACCATCACTATTACACTCCAATATGAGCTCCGGAGTGTAAACTAGGACGGTATGATGATGTGCTGATTCAAATGTTTAGAGTTATTAACTCTGTAGAGAGCAGGAGACCAGCTAGGAGATGCTAACGCTGTTAGCGCTTATGCTAGCACCCACAGAAGAAGTGTTTCTGCTCATATTAACACTCGACAGGGAAAAATAAAAGCTGTGTTTGATTCTCCACCTAGCTCTGTGTAAATGTAGACGTGTGTGTGGATTTGTCACGGATTTGGCCTTTATCCTCCCTCCAAAATCACTTTAAATAAACTTCTTTGCATTGACTTGTGTTGAACTTATAGAATGATTTGTCCTCTCCTGTTAAGTTCCCATTGGGGGATGCTCTGTCTATCTATCTATCCATCTATCTATCCATCCGTCTATCCATCCATCTATCTATCTATCTTTCTATCTATCTATCTATCTATCTATCTATCTATCTATCTATCTATCTATCTATCTATCTATCCATCCATCTATCCATCCATCTATCCATCTATCCATCTATCCATCTCTCTATCTCTCTATCTATCTATCTATCCATCCATCCATCCATCCATCCATCCAGCCATCCATCCATCTATCCATCTATCCATCTATCTATCTATCTATCTATCCATCCATCTATCCATCCATCCATCTATTCATCCATCTATCTATCCATCTATCCATCTATCCCTCTATCTATCTATCTATCTATCTATCTATCTATCTATCTATCTATCTATCTATCTATCTATCTATCTATCTATCTATCTATCTATCCATCCATCTATCCATCCATCCATCTTTCTTGACAAAATGACCAGATAGAAATGTTGGATAACTGCAAAACGCTCCATGATTGTGATTACAGCTGTGGTCTTATCACGTGAGGGCACATACACACAAGGCGAGGAATAGGCTATGGGCAGCCCAGACAGACCACCAGTATCGAGGATCGTTTAATCGGCTGAGACCACAAGCAGCTCCCACTGTTTCCTTGTCTTGTCCACCATCCAGACACAGATAGCACCTTCATTACATCCCTGTCTCTGTGTCCATGTCCAGGCACTTAGCAGAAGGGAATTCGGTGTCACGGCGGCCGTTACTTGTCCTGCCATTGCCAGACAGCCACCATTGCCTTTGTTTGCAGTGGTGTCATGAACGAGACACGTGGTCTGTATCCAGGCTAGAGGCAGCCCAACAGGGTACTAAAGCCTACTTACAATTTGATGCTACTGTTTTTAGCTACCATTTCTACAGACTCAGGCACAAGCATGTCTTGGCTAGTGGGGCTAGCTATCTTTAGGCTCAGTGGGGTGGAGGGCTCCATGTTCTTTGTGAGAGGTGCGAATGAAGTGTTCCTGCCTGTGAGAGAACAGCAGCTGTAGCGAATCTCTGGTCAATAAAGGTCAGTAGTTTCAGTTTGACTGATGCTAAAGTCTTTCCGATAAACCAGACCTCAGAGTTGTTCTTTGTTCCTCTTCCGTTCACCCACACAGCTCTGCTTCTGGCTTCAGAGCAACAAGAAACTGAGACCTGCAGCTGTGCAACAAACCGACCATATTCGCTCGTATTAGCTCTGTCAGTGCGGTCACATGGCATGTCGTTGTTATTGTTAGCCGAACGTAACTAAGTGAACACATCCTGTACAGACAACACACTTCTGCACTCGCCCCTTGCTGGTCCACCTTGTAGATGTGCAGTCAGAGACGGTAGCTCATCTGCTGCTGCACAGTGCAGTGCTGGTCATCCTCCAGTCCCTCATGCGTGGTCACAGGGTGTTGCCCTCAGGATGCTGCCCTCAGAACACTGCCCACAGGCCACTGTTGGCTGGATAGTTTTGGTGGACGATTCTTTACTCACACGAACACAACACACACAGTGCTGCCCTCAGAACACTGCAGATCCCCAACCCACATAAAACCTGCTCTGTGGTGGTCCTGTGGGGGTCCTGACCATTAAAGAACAGGGTAATACAGTATACAGAGAAACAGATGGACTACAGTCTGGAACTGTAGAACTACAGAGTGCTCCTATATGGTTGTGTATGGCACCATGTGAAGCCCAGCCGAGACCTGAACGTGGTTGATTCAGTCTGGAGTGTAAGGTTGTTATACACACGTGGACAAAATTGTTGGTACCCCTCGGTTAATGAAAGAAAAACCCGCCATGGTAACAGAAATAACTCAAATCTGACAAAAGTAATAATAAATAAAAATTCTATGAAAATGAACAAATGAAAGTCAGATATTGCTTTTCAACCATGCTTCTACAGAATTATTAAAAAAATAAACTCATGAAACAGGCCTGGACAGAAATGATGGTACCCCTGAAAAATGTGACCAAAGGGACATGTTAAATCAAGGTGTGTTCACTAATTAGCATCACAGGTGTCTACAATCTTGTAATCAGTCAGTGGGCCTATATATAGGGCTACAGGTAGTCACTGTGCTGTTTGGTGACAAGGTGTGTACCACACTCAACATGGACCGGAGGAAGCAAAAGAAAGAGTTGTCTCAGGACATTAGAAAGAAGATTATAGACAAGCATGTTAAAGGTAAAGGTTATAAAACCATCTCCAAGCAGCTTGACGTTTCTGAGACTACAGCTGCATATATGATTCAGAAATTTAAAATCCATGGGACTGTAGCCACCCTCCCTGGACGTGAAAATTGATAACAAATCAAAGAGACGGATAACACGAATGGAAACAAAAGAGCCAAGAAAAACTTCTAAAGAGATTAAAGGTGAACTTCAAGCTCAAGGAACATCAGTGTCAGATCGCACCATCCGTCGATGTTTGAGCCAAAGTGGACTTAATGGGAGACGACCAGGGAGGACACCATTGTTAAAAAAGCCAGACTGGAATTTGCCAAACTACATGTTGACAAGCCACAAAGCTTCTGGGAGAATGTCCTATGGACAGATGAGACAGAAATGGACCCAAAACACACATCTAAAACACCCAAAAATGGCTAACAGGAAAACACTGGACTATTCTGAAGTGGCCTTCTATGAGCCCTGACCTAAATCCTACTGAGCATCTTTGGAAGGAACTGAAACATGCCGTCTTGAAAAGGCACCCTTCAAACCTGAGACAGCTGGAGCAGTTTGCTCATGAGGAGTGGGCCAAAATACCTGCTGAGGGGTGCAGAAGTCTCACTGACAGATACAGGAATCGTTTGATTGCAGTGATTGCTTCAAAAGGTTGTGCAACAAAATATTAAGTTAAGGGTCCCATCATTTCTGTCCAGGCCTGTTCCAGGAGTTTATTTTTTTAAATAATTCTGCTGAAGCATGGTTAAAAAGCAATGTCTGACTTTCATTTGTTCATTTTCATAGAATATTTATTTATTGTTACTTTTATCAGATTAAAGTTATTTCTGTTACCATTGTGGGTTTTTCTTTCATTAACCGAGGGGTGCCAACAATTTTGTCCACGTGTGTAGGGGTTAAACCAAGAGACTGAGAAGTGAAGTCAGAGAGAAGTCAGCTTTCTCAAACCCTTGAGCACCTCACGGTTTCACAAGCCCACCTAGCTTCCCCTTTCGCTTCCCTTCTCCTCTCGACTGATTTTTCAGTAATTACATATTCTAGTACACTCGAGTACACTTAAATGTTCAAGGCCACCAGGGGGCGAGATTGCACACAGTAAAAAGCTTGTAAAGCTTGTAATGCCAAGCAGTCCAACAGGCTTAAATACTGTACATGAAACAACGCCAGGAGACAGTTCAGCTTACACACACAGACCTGGTACACACATCAGATCATCTCCTGCCCTGATTTCTGCTGCCTTTGCAGCACAGCAGGTACAGATGAGTCTGAACTTAATAGCGTATAGTACCTCCACCAGCATCAGTTACAGCTGTGAGTGGATTTGGCCTGTATGGATGTAGGCCGTATCAGTGTTCAGACACTCTAACATCCAAAATTGGTCAGTTGGTCCTGATGTGGTGGATGCATTCCTGGCACAATTCCAAGGAGAATTCCCTGTAGACTTTACCCACTGCTAGTAGACACATATGACCGTACACTCCCATACACCTGCAGATTCAGCTACTTCCTTCACACTATGGTCTTTGGCCACGCCCACATGCATTTACATTTACGCCATTTAGCTGACGCTCTTATCCAGAGCAACTTACAAGGGTAATCATATTACAAGTACAAGGCAACGTAGTGTTAGGAGTCTTGCCCAAGGGCTCTTATTGGTGTAGCACAGCCTAGTCACTCAGCCCGGGATTCGAACCCCAGTCTCCCATGTGTGGTGGTGGCTGCTTGGTGGGTAGTGGTGTTATCCACTGAGCTACACCAACCACCATCACGTCACCATCACCGTCACCGTCACCTTTGAGCTACACCAAATGCGGTCACTCCTTTTAGCCAATCAGTAACATCTGCTCTGGAGCCAGTTTCCTTTTTGTTCCACATGGAACGAGACATTCACTGCACTGTACCACCTCCTCCCAATCTATGAAACCCTTTTTCCAAATATGGCTTGATCTAGACTGCCATGTATGTTAATATTTACTGACCGGTTTCTGCAAATGTTGCTCCAGACTTGTGTTTGTGGAGCAGTTTCTAATTCCATGGAATGGTTCTACTACAGAACCGGGTCTGTTTTTAATACAGTTAATACAGTATGTGGTACATCACACCACACATAATCATCTTCAGTTTCTTTGCAGTTCTACGTAGAGGTTCTTCTTGAATGGCTGCTCTCTTTGTTAGTGCAGTCTTTCACAGACAGGTGAGCTGTGGTGAGGCCGCGGTGCATAGGGTTAAGTGTTGTGTCCCGTATTAAACCAATACACGATTAGTTCCATATTTCCATAAATGTCCAATACACACGTCTGTCACCCACACATGAACACTAAATCCTACAATAATGATCAAAATCCCCCATGCCCCCCTCCCGCTCCTGGACTCAGCTCCTCTGTGTGTCTGTGCCTGGCACTAACAGTTTTCATGAACTGCAGTTTGTAAGAGAATGTGTTCATTGGTAAGCACTTCAGGTTTTATGTATGACTAATTGCTTCCTTGATCACCCGTTACTAACAACACCGGCTCAAAATAAAACGTGCCACTGCAGTGGGAGCCCCACCTTGAATGAGTTGGGCCTGTGGTGGTCCCAGAGGAGCTGTGGTGGGCGTCCCTTATTTTCATTTCTAAAAGGTGGTAACCCTAGCGGTGCATGATGGGACGCAGCACATCATGAAGGTAGCTCGCCCATACACTAGAACATCTGACTGGAGTAGAACACCATCCGGGTATCTCCTGTACACTACAGATCCTCAGTTTGGTCACATACTACATACTACTTTAGGTGAATTTAGGGGGAGCGATGTCTCAGAGAAAGTCTGGAGGAGGTCTTGAAGAAGAGAACCCGAACAAAATTAAACCGAATTCTGCTCGTCATTTAGTCAGACATCCAACACTGCTTCAAACGACTGAGCCGACTTTCGTTTTAGACATAACGACTGTTTGCGGTGAAGGAGAAGCGGAGCGGAGACGTTTGTTTTATTATGCTTACATTATTTTAGAAGCTAAATTACAGATATGTATATTTATAGAGATAATTATTCCAGCACGGGGAATATAATAAACGGTTTTAGGTTTACCATTCGTCTTTCCATCTATAAATAATGTAAATATGGACTAATCTGGTTTTATTTAGCAGTTCATTATTTATGAGAGATGAAAGACGAAGAGTCCTCCTACTGAAGAAGCTGTTAGAGGTGAAATTTAAAAGGCTATAAGCTATAAGCGCTAATGTTTAGTATAAGTACCCGCTGCTGCCCGACACTGTATCCTGTAATTAAAGGCTCCAGTTCAGATCGATCATCATAAGCCCCGCCTCTTTTAGTTCAGAAATATGTTCCTGTGACTCTGCTGACTTTCTAAATGAGGAGGATCAGATCTGAACCGTATACAGATTAATTTACTGATTACTAGATAATGTACATGGAGAAAAAACATGAACGAATAGTCGAATCGTTGACCAGGACGGGCGAATCCGATTCAACTGACAAAATTCTGAGTCGGTTACAGCCCTACTTTACACCCAGTCGTCTTACTGACCTGTTACCAGGTAACCTATGCAGCTGTGAGAGGAATCAACCGACAGTAATGAAACTTGGTGTGTAGGTTTCACACTCGCCCGGGTATGTGATGTAAGCAAGGACGGTCCTTATCTCTGTACCTGACTGACCCAACAGCCACAACTGCAGACATCCAGCGAGTGGTGGTGTCCTCCATGATTCATCCTGGTAGTGCAGCACAATTGGCAGACGGCTGGACCACGCAGGACTACATGCACACAGACCGTTACAATGACTGTCCTTAACACCACGTCAACATCACCACAGACTGCACTGGTACCGTGCCAGACTGTCATGGAGTGACTCAGGATGGCAGCGGGGCGTCTTCAGTGACTAGTCTCGCTTTTGTCTTGGTGAAGACAACCAATTAATCCGTGTGTGGAGGCACCGTGTGCAGCTCCAAGATGAACGAATCGTTGTCACGCGTCACACGTCCTGAAGGCCTGGTGGTGTCACTTCATCTTCACCCCTACCGCACCATCTGCAGAAACTGTGTGGGAATGTTCAAGCTGTATGGGATGGATTATCCCGTAGCTCCATTATAGCTTCATGCTGAGACAATCCATGCTATCAATCAATCGATATTTATTTGTATAGCGCTTTTTACAACCAAGGTTGTCTCAAAGCAGCTTCACAGAAAATCAGTTTGTTATAAAAGAAAAGAAAAAGTTAATGTACAGACATGGGGGGAAGGGGACCGGGTCCAAGCCAGCAAGCCAGAGGCAACAGTGGCGAGGAAAAACTCCCTTGAGTAAGGAAGAAACCTGGAGAGGAACCAGGCTCAAGGGCGGAACCCAAGCTCCGCAGGTCGAACCCGGATGCAGAGAAAGACAGAACTAACAGGAGAAGGAGCTTTAGAACATCTATTAGATCCAGTCTGATTAGTCCAGGACCGAGTAACTGCAAGATGGAGCCGACCCATAGATAGAGTTCATGATCAGAGCCAGACGCTGGTCAGTGTAAGGGTTCTGGTCATGCCGGGTGATGAACTGGAGAAACAGGGCAGGAGACCCACGCTGGAGATGATGCTCAGGTGCCTCTAGCTGCCCTGGGGGCTCTGGTGTGAAAACTCAGGAGAAATGTCATTCCAGTGCTTAACACAGAAGAGGAAGGAAAGAAAGAGAGAGAGAAAGTAAGAGAGAGTGAGAGAGAGTGAGAGTGAGAGTGAGAGAGAGAGTGTGTGTGAGAGAGAGGACCAAGAGTGTGTGTGTGTGTGTGAGAGAGAGAGAGAGAGAGAGAGAGAGAGAGAGAGAGAGAGGGAGAGTGAGAGAGAGAGAGAGAAAGAGAGTGAGAGAGTGAGAGGGAGAGTGAGAGGGAGAGGGAGAGAGAGAGAGGGAGAGAGAGAGAGAGAGAGAGAGAGAGTGAGAGAGAGAGAGAGAGAGAGAGAAAGAGAGAGAGAGAGTGAGAGAGAGAGAGAGAAAGAGAGTGAGAGAGAGAGAGAGAGAGTGAGAGAGAGAGAGAGAAAGAGAGTGAGAGAGAGAGAGAGTGAGAGAGAGAGGGAGAGAGTGAGAGAGAGAGAGAGAGAGATGAGAGGGAGAGGAGTTTGGAGGGTATTTGGTCCATCTATGGAGAAATGTAAATTATTAAAATGCTCGTGCAAATAAATAAGTGGGAGAGGACAGTATCGGGGAAATATGATCAAAATGTTTTTGGTTGTAGTAAGGACTCTAGCAGCTGCGTTCTGGACCAGCTGGAGCTCATATAGAGCCTCATTTGAGCATCCGGCTAAAAGGGCGTTACAATAATCCAGCCTTGAAGTTATAAAGGCATGCACCAGCTTTTCCGCGTCTTTTAAGGATAGGATATTGTGTAATTTAGCGATGTTGCGCAGATGGAAGATTGCTGATGTTACAGACATGTGCATCAAAAACAAGCTGGTAGATAACGCCTGATCATATCAGTCTATATTTATCATAATTTGTTCCTGGTAATCTTTATCTTCCTTCCCAACAGCCCTGCAATCCCACATCTCCTTCTGGGGGAGATATTACTATTACTTGTTCTTGTGTCTGATCTCTTGCTCGGTCATTCTCTCTTTTTCTCTTCCTCATTTACTTCCGTTCCTTCTTCAGTTTCTTCTCAGCCTTTGCCATGATGTCCATGCTGGGAATACCGAGCGATCTTCTTATAGCTGCTTAAGATCCATAGTTGTTGGTAATCTGACGTGGTGCTGTAAAGTGTTCTGCAGTTCTGGTGAGAGGTCTCGTACACTTTCCTGCATTGTTACCCAGGACTACAGCAGCCATTCCGGATCTGGAGTGGGAATGATGGAGAAGCCGTTCTCCTTATTATAAGTCAGAGCACCATCAGAATGATTCTGAAGCTGATGCCATAAGAGCCAGTTCCTACATGCATCATCCTAATAGCTCATTAGAGAACGCCCACAGTATTATAACGTGCTGTAAGTTTTCTACAGGTTGGTTCCTGGCCTTTCCGTACGACTGTATAACAATGAGGATGTAAGGATCGATTTAGGCTGAGCTCCAGGCTGGGCTGTACAGATTTATGTGCTGACAGTAATGTATATCGCAGCTGTGAGAAGAGAAAGAACAACTCTGTCCATCTTAAATATCCGGATGCGCCCCTGAGCTCCTCAACTCTTCCTTAACCTTTCCCAGAATGCACCGGCGCAGGCGTCCGTCATGTCCGACTGTGTGCATACCAGTCATCTCCGCACTGATAGATGGGCGTTCCGGCGATCTGACACAGGAGGTCACTTTACACTCCACATGCATCGTACGTATAGACTCACCACACAGGGTGATCTGTATGTTAACACCTGCAGAGAAAGATAAACAAACCCGCGGCCTGACGACACGCGGGGCGGGTTAAAGAGCAGCCAGTTCCAGTACGGCCCCCAGTCCCACCTTTAATCACGCCGAGGACATCACAGCACGCTTTTAATAAACATCTGACAATTACTCATAGTATATACTGAATAATTCATAGTGGATACTGAATAATTCATAGTGGATACTGAATAATTCATAGTGGATGCTGAATAATTCATAGTGGATACTGAATAATTCATAGTGGATACTGAATAATTCATAGTGGATGCTGAATAATTCATAGTGGATGCTGAATAATTCATAGTGGATACTGAATAATTCATAGTGGATACTGAATAATTCATAGTGGATGCTGAATAATTCATAGTGGATACTGAATAATTCATAGTGGATGCTGAATAATACATAGTGGATACTGAATAATTCATAGTATATATTGAATAATTCATAGTGGATACTGAGAAATTCATAGTGGATGCTGAATAATTCATAGTGGATACTGAATAATTCATAGTATATATTGAATAATTCATAGTGGATACTGAATAATTCATAGTGGATGCTGAATAATTCATAGTGGATACTGAATAATTCATAGTATATATTAAATAATTCATAGTGGATACTGAATAATTCATAGTGGATGCTGAATAATTCATAGTGGATACTGAATAATTCATAGTATATATTGAATAATTCATAGTAGATGCTGATTAATTCATAGTAGATGCTGATTAATTCATAGTAGATACTGAATAATTCATAGTATATATTGAATAATTCATAGTGGATGCTGAATAATTCATAGTGGATGCTGAAATATTCATAGTGGATACTGAATAATTCATAGTATATATTGAATAATTCATAGTAGATGCTGATTAATTCATAGTAGATACTGAATAATTCATAGTATATATTGAATAATTCATAGTAGATGCTGAATAATTCATAGTGGATACTGAATAATTTATAGTAGACACTGAATAATTCATAGCAGATACTGAATAATTAATATTGGATACTGAATAATTCATAGTGGATACTGAGTAATTCATAGATACAGAATAATTCATAGTGGATACTGAATAATTTATAGTAGATACTGAATACTTCATACTGGATACTGAATAATTCATAGTGGATGCTGAATAATTCATAGTGGATGCTGAATAATTCATAGTAGATACTGAATAATTTATAGTGGATACTGAATAATTCATAGTGGATGCTGAATAATTTATAGTGGATACTGAATAATTCATAGTGGATACTGAATAATTCATAGTGGATGCTGAATAATTCATAGTAGATACTGAATAATTCATAGTAGATACTGAATAATTCATAGTGGATGCTGAATAATTCATAGTAGATACTGAATAATTCATAGTAGATACTGAATAATTCATAGTGGATACTGAATAATTCATAGTGGATGCTGAATAATTCATAGTAGATGCTGAATAATTCATAGTGGATACTGAATAATTCATAGTAGATACTGAATAATTCATAGTGGATACTGAATAATTCATAGTAGATACTGAATAATTCATAGTGGATACTGAATAATTCATAGTAGATGCTGAATAATTCATAGTGGATACTGAATAATTCATAGTGGATACTGAATAATTCATAGTAGATGCTGAATAATTTATAGTGGATACTGAATAATTCATACTAGACGCTGAATTAATAGTAGTATATAATTATATAAAGGTGACCCTGAAGCTGATTTTGAAACATTATAAGCCGATGCTGATCCAGTATGCTCTAAAAATCTACAGCACTTAAAGATGAGCTATTTTTAATGGACCAGTTCACCAGCGAGAGTCACTCTGTAATCACCTCACTGTGTGAGTGAGAGCTCTCTCAGCTGTATCTCAATAGATCTGTTTCAGGATCAGATCACATTCATTCGTCTAGTATCGGCCCTTCATGGGTACCCTTACTACTGATGTTGGAACATTGCTGTGAGGATTTGATTAAGCATTAGTGAAATCACATATTGATGTTTTAAACTGCTGTGAGGATTTGATTAAGCATTAGTCAGGTCAGGTGGTGGTGCTGGAACACTGCTGTGAGGATTCTATTGAGCATTAGTGAGGTCAGGTACTGATGTTCTAACATTGCTGTGAGGATTTGAGTGAGTGTTGGTCATGTCAGGTGGTGATGGTGGAACATTGCTGTGAGGATTTGACTGAGCATTAGAGAGGTCAGTGCTCCTGAGTCCAACATCAGGGGGCTTTATATGCTTGGCATTGGCATGGTAACCTCAGGCTCACATGTGCCTGCTCCAGAGTGTCCGGACTCTATTGGTCAGTCGATGGGGTGTCTGTATACTTCTGGACAGATGGTTTATCACCCCTGAGTCCTGATAATGACCCAGCCTCTAGTTCATGCGCACAGACCATGTAACCAGTGAGAGCTTTTTCATTCTGCTCTTATTGAATTTGTTTATATCTCAATATCTCAGATCAGAGAAATCAGTACTGGGAGATGCAATATCTCTTCAAAGAACTACAGTGAGGAGCCCACTACCCCCAAACCCCCCACCACCATCTTGCTGCCCCTCCACGTGGCTCCTCCGACAGCGTATAAGGCCGAGAGAAGTGGGGTTAAATATACACCCTCATATAGCGAAATCTGAGAACAGCTCCCCTTCATAAGCCGCACTGGAGGAATAAACCGTCCCTGTCCAGTGAAAAATATGGGTCTCCATTTTTGTTGATTCTGACTTTTGCGCATCATTTGATCACAGCAGTTGCTGTTTACTCTGGGAGAAGATTTCATGATTAATGGATCAACAGATATGACCAAAAATCGATTGGGAAGAAGTCCATTGACTTACATTATAATATATGAGGTTACCATTTTGTAGATATGTGTCTTTCTTTAGACAGTGACAAATTAAATTAAATTAAATTAAATTAAATTAAATTAAATTAAATTAAATTAAATTAAATTAAATTATTCTAAAAATGTATTTTATCTGGTTATTATTAAAAAATAGAAGTATTTTATAGATAGAACTTTTTTAGACCTAGTAAACAGCCAAAATAAATAATCAAAAGTTTGGGTACACATGCTCAAGTTTAACTAAATGACTACATGAGCTGTACCTGATTTGCTAGTGTATGATTTAATACTGGGATGTTTTTGAAAAGGCAGAAAAGTGTAATAATGTAAAGTCTAACTGACATATCTAATATTTGTCTACCTGAGATGGAAATAAAATACATTTTTTACTTATTCAAGTAATTCATTAATTTAGTTAATTGATTAAGTAATTTTATATGTTTATTTGTTAAATCTTTTCTCTGTATCTGGAGTCATTTAAGTCAGTATGTTTCAACTTTATTAAAATTTTTGTAAGAATTTCTATAAATTAAATATTACATCAGACCATGTAGTTAATTACGTAAATCAAGTACAAGAAAATGTGTAGAAATGTATGTATAATTCTACAATGATCTAAACATGAGGAATATTAGACATAATGATGATGATTAAAGATCATTTCACCTGGCAATCTGACACCTTTCCCAGGATATACGAAATTCCTATTACGGCCAAGTTTAAAGAGGTTTATGTGGGCGGTCAGTGTGATTATACCCCATCATAGAATAAATATATCATCCCTGTCCAAAGAAAAACAGGTATCTCCAAAATGGCAACTTTACAGGAGAGGCCAAAAACCTCATTTAAGTTTAATGTAAGTCAATGGAACCAGACTTTCCAAACAGTTTGGGCCATTTCCGATGGTCCATCCATCTTGAGATTCTCACTTAGTGTAAACAGCAGCTGATGTGTTCAAATGATGCATAAAAGCAAAAAAGGACAAAAGTCGAGATACATGTTTTCCATTGGACAATGACGATATATAGGCCTAAATACGGAAACGATTGTTTACAGTAAGGTTATTACACTGTAGGTTAGGAGGTTTGTCCTGACCTCTTGCTGCACTGTTGTATCACCTGATCAGAATGAAGTACTGATCAGAGGAATTAGGTATTTGATGGTAAATGCCGGAGCTCCTTCAGGGAAGCACTGAAGTGTGTATTGTTTTGTATACGTGTTTACTGCCCTGATTTCTGCTCAGTGCTCTATTGGCAGTAGTTACGGCACCAAACAGTTTAATCAGCTTGTACAGTTTTCCTAATACTGTACGTCTGTATTCCCCCTCTGTCCGAAATGCTCCCTTAGAGCTCCTCCTGTTAAGCCCCTTACACTCTGATTGGTCAGCTCCCCCACTCTGTTCTGACTGGTCAACCGCTAGATTAGCATCCTGCTACCACCCTGAAAGTCTAAGGTTTAGTCTAGTTTAAGGTTTCCTCGGATGTGTCATATGCAGCTGTATAACATATTCATCAGGATCTACACATTACATACATCAAGAGTGTAGGAGCAAGTTTAACACTGGGTTGGGGGCGATGTTTGGCGGGCACATTTGTAGCTATAAATCAAAGCCCACCCCTCCCATAATATCAGGTAGCTATACGCTGATTCCACTGTAGCTAAAGCTGTAATACTGTATCCCCCCCAGGGTGTTACCACAGCAAGGCGGTATAAGTCGTTTTCATAGCTGTGATTAACCGGCATTGCTTTCCGTAGTGCTCTCATTACTGACCCCAAAGCTGGAGAACACTAACTTCAATCCAGACACTCTGGTGAAGGCTAAGGCTAGCAAAGCTGGTAGTTAAACAGCCATCTCAACACCAACTTTAGCAAGGCTTAAAGATGTTGCAGTGCCACCTGCTGCCAAAACACGCAAACACAAAAGTGTACCTCACATTTTCACAATGAAGGTCACACGTCCCCCCGAGGTCTAATTCTGGGTGGGACACATGCCAATGTGTCACTGTGAAGATCTCAGTAGAGCTCCTAAGGAGGCTCCACTGTCTGCTGCAGCACAGGGGGATTCACAGTGGATCGAGGGGTCATTGGTTAATCAGCGGGGTCAGAGGTCACAAACAGTGCGAAACAGGTGCTGATTCAGCAGCCTAAGCCAGAACAGCTCTAATCCAATCAGAGATCACAGGACAGGAAGAGGAGCCGGAAGGCTGACCTTTGACCTTCTCACTTACATAACATGCATGTCATGTGTGAACCTGGTAATAAGGTGGAGGAGGAAGAGAGGAGCAGTTATTTCTGAAGGAGAGGAAGGCATCGTTTTTGGGGCAGTGTCCTGTGTCATGGATGAAGGACTAGAGGATGACCAACAGTGCACTGTGCAGCAGCAGATGAGCTATCATCTCTGACTGTACATCTACAAGGTGGAGCAGCAAGGTAGGAGTGTCTAATAGAGTGGACAGTGAGTGGACACAGTGTTTAAACACTCCAGCAGTGTTACCTGCTGTGTCTGATCCACTCACACCAGCAACACATCAATGTCACTGCAGTGCTGAGAATGATCCACCACCCACATAATACCTGCTCTGTGGTGGTCCTGTGGGGGTCCTGACCATTAAAGAACAGGGTAATACAGTATACAGAGAAACAGATGAACTGTAACTGTAACTGTCTGGAACTGTAGAACTACAGAGTGAAACTATATGGTCAGTGGGGCTGATAAGATGGACAGTAGGTATTAGTGTACCTAATAAAGTGGCACCTGAGTGTATATGCGACTGTACTGTAAGGGGGTTTCCTTGGTCACTCTAGGCTGTAAATGAAGTGAACTATATCCATTTCATGGTTAAACTGAACTTATCGGTGTTGATAATTGTGTGTTAGGGTTCCACTAGAACTGACTTACCAGCTTCCCCTAAACACAGTGCCTTCCTCATACTGTACACCTGGATTTACCCTCTGTCTGAAACACTCTGTTAGAGCTAATCCCATTGCTCTGATTGCTCAGTTTGCCCACTCCGTTATGACTGGTCAACCACTAGAGCGCTGTCCTGCTCCCACCTTCGCCACCACCCACCCACGTCCCTGCTCTGGCTGTTCTTACTATGGTGTTGGTTCTACCGTATCAGTTTAATCCAGATGCTAAAACTCCGGTAGAACAACCTGGAAGGACCCCTTTCTCAAGCTAGACCGGAGCAGACTGGTTTCACAGTGGTCCGTTTCAGAGTGGTCAGTTTCAGAGTGGTCCGGCTCTCTGTGTGATGTGTGAGAGTGCGCCGAGCTTTCCGGTAGGTGGGGAATAAGAACTGTGTTACGTGATGACCTCACCATGTAACAAAGCAAAGGGCTGGAATTCCAACAAACCATTTCAGGCAGCTTGGGAAAGTGGTCTCTGTGGGAGAGAGTTTTTCCCTCTGGCTTGTACTTTGGGATTCAGAACTTTGCTGAACGTTTATGTGCACAAGCAGCTACAAACACCAAAAAAAAAAAACGGAAAACCGGAAAAACATGATGGATCCTCTTTAAACTACCATATCCATAAACCCCATATCCATGGTTTTGCTACAGCCATTCCGAAGGTTACTGTATGCTGACCCCACAGCCGTGTCCTGAGACTGCTCCCCTCATTTCCCTGGATGGACTGGAAAGAAACCCACCCTGTTTCTGACTGAATGTAATGACCATGGAAAGGGAAGAGGAAAGAATTGTGATTCCCATGTTCGGGACTACAGAGCAGAGATACAAGGTGTGAGTGATCCGAGAAGAGAGAGAGAGAATCCGTCCTCTCCGCACTGATCTCACTAACCGTACAGACCTCCAGATGTGCATTACCAGAGTCATAACTCAAATAACTTCATCCAGGCCCTCCCAGGCTGGAGCGGAGGGAAGAGGAGAGACTTCGGAATTTCAGATGGAGCCAAAGTCGGAGAGTAATGCAAACAAAGCAGTGCATTCACACACCAGAGAAGGAGATGACGGATAGAAGGAGCAAAGGAGGAGAAGAAAGGACGAGTTTGTTTTGCTATTTTGGTGCCTCTCAGCTGTCTCTCAGAAACACGCGCCACCTCATCAGCCTCTCAGGAACTCCTCCAGTCTCTCACATACACACTTCTCCTTCACACGCGTCATCTTCACCTCCTCTACAGCTGCAGACCGCTCGCCCGCCCAAACAGGAGGCAACACGGAGAGAGAGCTGCTCCCACACAGCTGCGGCTCTGTGGATCAGCTTACCCTCTCTGGATATGGACATGGCTAAGTGGGGGGGCTGTGAATCATTGGCCATCTCTATACTGGGAAGGGTATTAAAACCTATTTTTGATTGGAGCTGAAAGCAGAACTGAACGCAGAGCGTTAAAGGGACCGAACTCAAGATCAGAGTTCCGGACCTGCAGCGCTCTAATGCTCCACAGCTCAGTCATTTACCTGCTCGAGTCACACCCGGTTCCAATCACAGAACAACAGAAATCAGCAGACGAAACACAAACAACACAAAAATGTATCAAATAAAAATAGGGCAGAGAAAAAACACACAAAACCCAAATAAAATACAAGAAAGTGCGGATTAAAAAATATGAAAAAAGCAAAAATGTGCAGACAAAAATATATGTAGGCAAATCTTCAATTGGCAAGTAAAACAAAAGACATTAGACAAAGCAAAACAGAACAACAGAACAAACTTTTAAAAAAAATATGCACAGACAAAATAAAAATAAAATAAAATAAAATAAAATAAAATAAAATAAATGGCAGACAAAAAAATAAATATGCAGCAAAAACAAGAACAAAAACAAAACAAGACAAAACAAAATTGTGCAGATAAAAAAAACAAATACAAAAACAAAAATACAAAAATAAAAAACAATAAAAATAGCAGAAAAAACACACAAATTACAAAAACAGGCAGACAAAACACAAAAAACAAATATATACAGGCAAAACAAACATATAAGCATTCAAAAACAAATACTGAAAAAATACAAAAATATGCAGATAAAACAAAACATGGTGCAGACAAAACACAACAAATGTAAACGCAAAGTGCAAACAAAACACAAAAACAATAAAAATATGCAGACTATATAAAAATACTGAAAAATGTAAAAGTGATAAACAGCGATGATCCCTCTGTTCTGTTTTTCACATATACGTGTTGGAATATTATCACCCTATTAATTTATATTCTTGAATTGTGGCAAGTGTGTTAGCTTATGGTTAGCATATCAGCTTTAGATTAGCATCTTAGCTTGCACTAGCATGTTAAGAACACTACAGTAAGAAAGAACAGCTTGGTTTAGCTGTTAAAAAACTGGATCAGGCTGAACTCTGGCTGAACTCCACACTTCTAAAACTTCTAAACTTCAATAAGCGGGAATGATCTGGGATATCATCTGAACAGGGAAGCGTTAACATGTTAACATAGAACACACTTTTACACACTCCTATTCAGCCTATGGCAGTTTAGCTCCACCCATTCAGTCTACAGCAGTTTAGCCACGCCCATAAATCCTACTGCAGTTTAGCCCCGCCCATTCCGCCCTACATCAGTTTAGCCTCATCCATTCAGCCTACAGTAGTTTAGCTCCACCCATTCCTTCTACAACAGTTTAGCCTCGCCACCAGTCAGGCTACAGCAGTTTAGCCCCACCACCAGTCAGCCTACAGCAGTTTAGCCCCATCCATCCAGTCTACAGTAGTTTAGCTCCACCCATTCAGCGTACAACAGTTTAGCCTCGCCACTAGTCAGGCTACAGCAGTTTAGCCCCACCCATCCAGTCTACAGCAGTTTAGCCCCACCACCATTCAGCCTACAACAGTTTAGCCTCGCCACCAGTCAGCCTACATCAGTTTAGCCCCACCACCAGTCAGCCTACAGCAGGCTAGCCCCACCCATCCAGCCTAAAGCAGGTTAGCCCCACCCATCCAGCCTACAGTAGTTTAGCTCCACCCATTTAGCCTACAACAGTTTAGCCCCACCACCATTCAGCCTACAACAGTTTAGCCCCACCCATCCAGCTTACAGCAGCGTAGCCCTGCCAGTTGAAGTGAAGCGAGTTATTGCAAGTTTGTGGGGGAAACGATTAAATACTGGATCATCGCAAGTTTCCGAAGGAGCCGCACTTCCAAAAGCAGCGGCTGAAGTTCATGTTTACCCTCCACAGCCCGGAAGAATTTAGTCCCAGGTTTACAGTTCAGCCCACTTTTCAGACTGGACTGTTTACTGAATCATGGCAGCCAGTCATACATTTACATATATCAGTGTTAAGGGCGCAGTATCAGAAACAGGCTGGTAAACTGGAAGGGATAAAGATAGGGTGGGAAATGCTAATGTAGGAATGAATTAGGAGGTGAAAACATCCAAATGTCCAGAGAGAAAAATAAATAGGAAAAATGTGGTAGGAGGGTTTTTAAGCAGCAGCTTATGACTGCATAACACGCGAATATATTAGGAATAAATAATAATGGTTAAAATGACATTAACTTAGTCAGGAATGAAATTCCAGGGAGAGTAACCGGAAATCAGGAAAATCTAATAGGAAAAATGAATTTTATATAAAATTCAAGAAACAGTTTATTCCGTTTACTCATTACTTATGTTTTGCCTTGTAATATGAGTGTTTGGGGATATATACTGTATAATGGTTGATGTTTGAAGTCTGCTGATTTTTGTGTAGTAAAATTCCCCTGCTGCCAGTAGCGTAGCTGGTCTCCAGCTAAACCAGCATACTGCTGCTGGGACAAAACATCATACTTTACAGGAGCATTAAAAATACTTTTTTGAGACATTTCTTTCAGTCTATTGATTATGAGATTTTCATACCATGTGAAAAACAACAACCACCTTCAAAATGATTTAATTCCAGTAGTTGAAAGAGTTGGAGAGGGCTCACAGGGCTCCAGGAACTGGGATGGTCTTATCAATGTACTGCACACCAAACAGATCATGCAGACAACACCATAGCAAGGATGGAAGGTACGCACCAGCGACATGAAGTATCTGGGAGACCTACATGAACTATAATCATTCTGTTAGTGCAGCACCATTGGCAGACGGCTTCACCACTACATGCACACAGACTGTTACAACGACTGTCCTTAACACCACGGCAACGTCGCCAAAGACTGCAATGGTGTCATTCCAGAGAGTCATGGAGAGACTCGGAATGGGAGCGGGTCTTCTTTAAGTGAGACGAGTCCCACTTTTGTGTTGGTGGAGACGACCAACGAATCTCTGTGTGGTGGCACCGTGGTCAGCAGGAAAGTTAAATGGTTTGTTGTCACGGCTACACGTTCAGAAAGCCTGGTGTCACTCCACCTCCACCCTTACCGCATCATCTACAGGAACTGAGGATATTGAAGATGCATGGGATGGACTATCTCAGGATACCATTAGGTACCTTTACAACTCCATGCAGAGACGTCTGGCATGCTGGGTTAGCAAACATGGCGGCCCAAGGCCATACTGAGAGACACTACTTCTGTATGTGTAGCTCAATAAATATTGATCATATCAGTCTAAATGTATCATCATTTATTGTTCCTGGTAACCTTTAACCTACTTCTCCTTTCAGACCTCCATAGCGTTGAGCTTGATGTTCTCCTCCTCTCAGAGATAAAAGCTGCTGTTTATCTGATGGGAGCAGTGATGATGGATCCACCAGGTCTTCCAGGTGGATGTTAGGAGTCTCTGTATTATGCCTTATCGCGGATCTTCTCAGAAGCATCTCCTGATCACGGAATGACTGGAATCGTGCCGTATATGGTCAGTATAGAGTGTGCAGTTGTGAATGTAAAGACACGTGGAGGTTAGACGCTGGACGTCGGCCTTTCAAGGGGGTAAAAATATGGACCTGTATTCCTCCGACGCCAAGGATGTAAAGCGTGCCATTAAAAGGTAAAGTGCACATCATATCCCAAAAATACAGGTTCCACCGATATGGCCTAGCGCTAAGCGATGGAGAGATGAAGGGACGGATTTGGTGGGGGGGGGTCAGTAAGGGTCAGCGAGAGGATTGTGTGGACAGTTACCCAACTTGTTATGTCCTTATTAGTCCACGTGGGACCGTCACTACATCTCCAGAGTATCGGATTCACTCCCATTCCAAGACACGCGGCTATTTCGGAGAGGGCGTAAGGCGATAGCGTCCCTCCGTCTGGCCCTTCATCGCTCCCCCAACCCACCCGAATCCCTCTCGCTCCATCGGTTCCTTCCATCTTTCTGCCGCTCGGGGTGTCTGTCCTTTCTCCCGAGCCAAACTTAAGGCTGCTGCTATAATTAGTGGCGGGTGGGAGGTATATAAGCCGCCGGGGAAGGAGCCAAACCGCGGCTTCACTCACTCTTCTCTTCTTCAAGCTTCTTACACTTCACACATACCGTCTCGGCATGGTGAGTAGCAGCCTTACCTGGCCGGGCCTTACCTGACAGCCAGGTGTGCGCCTGGATCTGAACCAAAGGGATAGTGGCACTTACCTGAGGCTTCAGGTGCTTTCAGCAGGGTTAACGTTTCTGCCGTGGCTGGGATTATTGTGGATGGTTTGCTCTTATCTCTGGACTTCCTTCATCAGGACTTAGTCTATCTCTCTCCTGACACATGCGTTCTGAGAAAGGTTTTCGGGGGCTTTTCTTGGACGGATGTTCACTTTGAGCAGACCCTGCAAAATTATTTGGGAGTAGGGAATTATTTATCCTAAATAATTGGTTCCGTTAATTTCCACACACGATGTAGCATAGCACACAGTGACGGATTTGAGCAGATGAACGCTGTCCTAATCTTCTACCAGCTTCATTCGACTCAAACCCCAATATTTGGCAAACAGGAGTAGTGCAGCTGCTCACATCCGTTCCGACTAGATATCCCCCCGCCGGGAACGTGAGCAGGCAGCATCTGCCAGGGAAACTGTATGTGGTGCTATAGATGAAGCTGACGGTGAATGTGTTACTTGTGCGAGTTGTGCTAAGTGCTTACTGTGCTGACCTACAGGCACCCAAGAAGGCCAAGAGGAGGGCAGGAGGAGGAGAGGGATCCTCCAACGTGTTCTCCATGTTTGAGCAGAGCCAGATTCAGGAGTACAAGGAGGTGATGATCACTGACACCCACACGCCAGACTAACACCAGCACCAGTCCAAACATTAGAGCTCCTAGAGCTGACCACACAGTCTGAGCAGTGGGAAATGCAGTTATACCCCATAACAGCTCTGTGCTTAAACCGAACCTGTATATCAGTGAGACACATGGACACAGCCTGTTAGAGACGATAGCAGCCCACAGCATTTCACCTCTCAGAAGAAGAGCGCTGGTCAAATCTCAAACCCATGGCCCATTTCAACCTGTGGGCTGATTAGCTGTTCACTGCTATTCAGTATCTGCTACGAGTTGTGAAGGAACCAGTATTTATTATTTCTTTATCTATCCATAATTATCCATGGATTATTCAGTAACCAGTATGAATTATTCAGTATCTACTACAGATTATTCAGTATCCGCAAGGAATTATATAGTGACCAGTATGAATTATTCCGTAACCACAATGAAAAATTATATATTTATAATGAATTATTCTGTATCTGTTATGAATGATCCTGTATCCATTATGAATTATTCAGTATCCATTATGTATTATTCAGCATCTATTATGAATTATTCAGTATCTGCTATGAATTGTCAGTATCCACTATGAATTATTTGGCGTCTACTATGAATTATTAAATAATCGCTGTAAGTTTTGTGAGACTGGCCTTCATACAGACCTTTAGTGCTGGATTCCCAGACATGAATTAGGCCTTAAGTCTTAGACTAAGTTTCAATGCAAAATTCTAGGATTAGTCTTAATCTTGTTCTGGGAAACCGGCCTTTAGAGGTCAAGAGGTCAAGAGGTGTACCTTTGTCCATTTATACCTGCGTAAAAGTCAGTTAGTCTTTCAATAAATGGTTCCTGGCAGCTGAATTTTGAACTGACCCAAACGTAGTTAGACTGACCCACCCAAGCTCCACCCACAAATGCTTTGTTTTGATTGACAGGACATACGTATGAATATGTATGCCCAGCCTGGTAGTTTTTTTAACTAGATACTCAGGATGATGAGAGGCCTGATTCTGTAAAGCCTGATGGGGTCAGCAACAGCTGGGCGGGGCTTAGACAGGTTCATTATCCAGCAGCCACAGCCAGCTCCCCTCCAAAAAGGCAAGGCAAGTCGAGTCTATCTTTAGCTACTCTGGGGGGCCTTAATATTGAAGGAATTATGGTGGGCTGCACACACGCTGAGCTGAGCCAACAGAAATGAGCCCTCTTTCCCTCCGGTGCGGTAATAAACACAGGAATGTCTTTAGCGGAGCATCTGATATCTCTCTCCCCCTCTCTAGCACTCATTTGTCCGTTTGCTCTTCATCTCCTGCCTGTCTAATCCCACCAGAGCAGCAGCTGAGAGGCTTTAGTGCATTACTGATAGAGAGGGATGAGGGATGGATAGAAAGTGAGGTAGAAAGAGAGCAAAGGAGGGTCACCTTTGTCAAACAAAGGCAGCATGTTTGGCGTAATGAGATGGTGGGCTGGTTAGGTTGGATTTTTTACAGTGTAGGAACTTGAACAGTGCAAATAAAGAAATGTTCAAGTCATTGATTATCCTAAATTTCCTAAAATAATTCCAGTAAAATAGTTTTTATTTATATAGATTGTAAACAGCTTTCCGGATCAGAAAATGATCCTTAAAATGCTGTGTAATTATTATTATTCAGTAACTACAAGGACTGTATTCCAAGCTGGTTGGGCTATAGAAGAGTGTATTAACACTGTGGAGCCACCGCAGGTTAGTCTTTGGCTTTGAAAGGGTTCAATCAGTGAATAACAACAACCACTACCAACATAGTAACAGTTAACCAGACTGGATGCCAGGTTGTTGTTGATGTGTGTTTTATTTTTTTTTATTTAAAATTTTTACATTTAAAATTTTTTTAAAATCATTTCGTTGTATTTTTTAAATGTATTTTTTATGTATTTTCACTGTACATATAAATTTATATAATTTACCAAGTAGTATATACTATATATATATATATATATATATACTAGAATAATAAACTCACTGGACAAAAATTCTGGCGTTACTGGTAGGTGGTAGAAACTCCAGGCTCCTGCAGATGGCACTGCACAAGGATGATGGGGGAGCTATAAATACCTGCAGGGTATAAGTGACGGGATCCATAGACTGGGAAGAGCTGCTACAGTGCAGGGAATGTCTCGTTCCATGAGTGGAAAATGGCTCTAAAGCAGATGTTAATAGAAGCGTACGGTCATACGGGCCTACCAGCAGTGGCACAAATCCCAGTCTACAGGGAATTCTCCTCGGAATTGTGCCAGGCAATGCATCTACCAAATCTGGACCAACTGATCAACTCTTTGATGTAGGAGTGTCTGACGGTTGTCTGAACTTGTCCAGTACATGCCCAATTGCAGTCACAGCTGTTATTGGTGCTTGTGGAGGTGCTACACCCTATTAGGTCTGTTTCAGTCACAGGGGACTCATTTTTTGTCTGGTGAGCTTATTATCTAACATTAGACCTACATTATGAGACAATGGGATCGAATATAACCAGGTTCAGCTGTGCAGCCTGAATCTAAACCGACTGGGAGCACAGGAAAGGTCAGTTAGGCAGAGATGGAAGGACAGATGATGGATAATAAGAGGAACACTGTGTGTTGGGGTTTAGGGAGCTATGTGGCTGTGGACTCAGGGTGTGTGTGAGCTAAGTTAGGACTCTGAGACGTCCTGGAGGAGCATGTGTTTGTAAGTGATACGGGTGTTAAGGAGATGAATGGCATTACAGTGTGGACTGATTAAGTCTGGACTCATTTTGGACTGATGGAGGGATGGAGCAGAGGGGGTGTGGGTGAGTGAAGTGGGAAGGCAGCCCAGCTATCTTCATAAGTTCAAGTCAAGTTAATCTTGGGTTTCAAAAGAACTAGAAAGGATAAAGGACAACAATATGAACATTATGGAGCACTTTTTAAAGGGAACTATAGAAGTCATATCGCCCCCTACACTTCCTGTAGTGGATTACAGTCTGTCAGAATGACCATGTGGGTCATAAGAACATTATAGAGTTAACATATACTGTTTATATTTTAAACCCACAGGCTTTCACAATCATTGACCAGAACAGAGACGGTATCATCAGCAAAGATGACCTGAGGGACGTGTTGGCCTCAATGGGTACGATTTACACTGGAAACACCAACCTTGTACTTCCTCACTGGCCACTTTATTAGAAACACCTGACTTCTAGATTCCACTTACTGGCCACTATATTAGAAACACCTATATTGTACTTACTCACTGGCCACTTTATTAGAAACACCTACCATATAGCATCCACTTACTGGACACTTTATCAGAAACACCTACCATATAGCATCCACTTACTGGACACTTTATTAGAAACACCTACCATATGATATCATCTACTGGCCACTTTATTAGAAACACCTACCATATGACATTCCACTTTATTTGAACCACCTGGCTTGTAGCTTCTAATTACTGGCCACTTTATTAGAAACAATTACCTTTACTAATACTAGCTTTCTCTCTTTCTTTCTCTCTCTCTCTGTCTGCAGGTCAGCTGAATGTGAAGAATGAGGAGCTGGAGGCCATGATCAAGGAGGCCAGTGGCCCAATCAACTTCACCGTCTTCCTCACCATGTTCGGAGAGAAGCTGAAGGGTATGAGATCAGCGTTTTGTCTATAGATATTCCATTACAGAGGGAATGCACATACACAGCAGCACATACACAGCACACCATCCAAACATAAACAGGTACAGAAGTCACCTTTTTCTGCCCTCTGTCTCGTCCAGGTGCTGACCCCGAGGACGTCATCTTGGCCGCATTCAAGGTGCTGGACCCAGAGGGCACAGGCACCATCAAGAAGTCTTTGTGAGTAGAGCATCTCCTTCACCTCTCCTCCTGGTCTGATGGTTGTGTCTGTGGTCCTAACTCAACCTTTTGTTTCTCTACAGCCTGGAGGAGCTCCTGAGCACTCAGTGCGACAGGTTCTCTCCAGAGGAGGTGAGCTCAGAGTGCATGTGGTTAGTCAAGACATGCATGGTGTTTGAAGTAGCCACGAGGCTAATGCGGCTAACGATACTTTAGGAGCCACATAATTATGACTACATGTTTTGTACCAAGCTATTTGTGCATGAAGGCCTAGTGAGCAGCGCTTATATTGGAAATGGAGCAACCAAGCCACAAGAGGCCGTGCATTACTGCAGTAATATCACGGAGGAAGTGCTGGTAGGCACAGCATGGAGCTAAGCAAAACTGCAGGGATGTATGGCCTCGAGTGGCTTACTGGTTTTACAAAAGAGTGGCCAACATAAAATATACGAAAATGCTAATTTGTTCAAAAAATAATTAAAGCTATTAATAAAAACAAATAATCCGCCAAGATATTAAGCCACTTTAGAGTATAGCATCATTGCTAAGCATCACCCATCACTGTATATTGGGGTCATAGGGACTTTTATTTTGTGTAATAATAAACATATGTGTCTCACCGCTATTTAACGTGTAAACCTCTCCTTTATGGACACGCACCATTTAGCTCAGGAATCAGATGCTTGGTGAGCACAGAAGCTACAACGCTAATGCAGTTAACAGTATGGTAGGAACCACATTGGCAAGACTTAGCAAGGTTTAACCCTCATGCTAATCAATAGCACGTAAACTTGCATTGCTTGTTAGCTGCATTAGTAGCCTTAGCTAGGCTAGCTCCAGTGTACAACATAGAAAGCTAGCGTTGGACACCAAGCATTTCCCAGATAGGAGACTACATTTTCCCTGTTCCTTGAAGCTTTTCCTTCTTATCCTAACATCCATCTCCTGCTGACCCTCACAGATCAAGAACCTGTGGACCGCCTTCCCTCCAGATGTGGCTGGCAATGTTGACTACAAGAACATCTGCTACGTCATCACACACGGAGAGGAGAAGGAGGAGTAAGTCACGGAAAACAACTCGGAGAAAAGAAAGAAGATGCGATGATCCCGCGTCCCTCACTGCTCTGCCCTTCTTCTGTCCTCCTTCTCCGTGCCTCGTCCTTTCCTTCCTTCCTCCCTCCCTCTCTTTTGTTACTCTCCAGCACTTGTTCCCTCTACACCTCCTCTTCAAACATTCATCCGAAACAAGCAAAGACTCGTCTCCTAGAGACTCCAACCCGGGAGAGGCTAACATCTGTGGTGTCCACCGTTGGGAAAAACGGATTGTTTTCAATAAAATGATCTTTTAACATCATTTCCATCCCTCCTTCTCTTTCTCTCTCTGTCTCTCTCTTCCACTCATTCCTGTTCCTTCCTCTCTTTTCTACCTCTCTGACCACTCTAGCTAGCCACATGCTACATTAGCATGCACAAGAGCTAAGGCTAGCCTTGCTAATGTGCTCAGTTAGCCTAGCCTAGCCTGGCTTTAGGTGGCGCTTTACTGTTTTAGCTGCAACAGCTGATTAGATTGATCGATCTGAAAGAGCTAGTAGCTCTCTAAAACCAGGGGGACAATAAAAAAAACAAGCGGTGGGGCGGGGGTCTCTTTCTACAATAGAGGGACCCGGAATCCATCGTTCAGTTTTCCGACCCCACGAGTAGGAAAAGTCATGAGAGGAGGGGGGAAAAGAAAAGCCATGATGAGAAAACTCGGCCTCCTGAAAGTGATGGCTGGCGTGTCACCGAGGGGGAGAGAGAGAAAGAGGGACGGTCCGGAGAGGAGCGGAGAGCGGCGATGGAAAGAAACCATTTCCTTCTTCCCTCCCCCTCTTCCCTCCTCCGTGTCCCATGTCTTGTGTGATCCATGCGCGCCTTTTCTGTCCTCACCTGGGCTTTGCTTTGTTCTGTCACCAACTCTTCTGTAACTAATAAAAAGAGAGAAACTGTGAATAAAACAATCTTATCTTTCGTACCTCTGCGTCTGTCCGTACATGCTAGCTGAGCGTGGAAGCATATAGAAGGAGCAGGGGCTAAGGGGTGTAATGTTTCGGGCATGGGAACTTAAGACATCCTTCAGGTGGCAAAAGGGAAAATGTGCATGACACGGTGAAGCACATTCAGAAGCTACTGTGCACATTCATGAGGTCTAGGCCTGGATCTTAGGGAGCATTGGAAATGGTGCCATAAGCCTTGAGAGGGCTGTATCACATGGAAGGATGTTGTTAGGCACCAAATGTACCAATCTAAAATCACAGTGACTCATGGCCTTGAGTGGCCTGTGTTTATGATAAAATGCAATAATTAAATCTATTATTAATAATAATCGACATAAACAAGTAGTCTGGCAGGACATGTAGTTCTATTATAAGTACTTTTTTACCATCTAATTAACATCACAAGTCTTATGGTGTGTTCCATTTAACTCAGAAGTCGGATGTCAGAGCTAGGAATGACATTGCACCCGGGTTCATTGCATCCCAGTACAATGTTAGGAAAACCAAAATGGAAGCCTCCAAGAAAACCTTTGCCGTGATTCCTCTTTTGGTATACGATGAGTTTGCTCACTAGCCAATGTTAGCAATACCGGTCAATAACTATATTTTGCAAATCCACACTGTAGCTACAATGGACAGCACTGCGTGTATGACTGCGCGTACGACTGTGTATGACACTAACAGACAGAAGTGCTAACGAACAGTTTAATACTACAGCTTTGATATAAGGTGCAGCCATCTTGGATTTTGAGGGTGAGGCTATGGGGTATTCGATGGTTTTTACAGTTGAAAGTCCTTAGTGAAACATCACACTTCAAACGTCCCATGTATGTATATATGTATATGCTCTCTCTCTCTATCTATCTATCTATCTATCTGTCTATCTATCTAACACCAACACCTCATTAAGATACCTCATCTGAAGCCACATTTAAACTAAGGTAAACGTTGATAGATAAACCTGGTTAACTTCAAACGTCCAATGACGCCTCTAAAGTGATCTGTGGTGAAATGCTGCCCCCCTATAGCGATCGAGTAAAGGAATTGGGTTATCATTGCACCTTGTAAGGGTGAAAGCGTGCGGTGCAGGAGCCAGACACGGAAAAAGGCACTGGTCCCGGGACTCTCTAAAGATACACGCCCAGGACACATTCCATGCGGGGGTAGAAATGGTGTTTATTGGCCCAAGTAACCACACATCTCACCATTACTGTCCGGAGTAACTTAGAAGCAGTTGCATCAGACGGGAGGAGAGGCTACAACTAGCTCCTTCGTCCCGCGCGAAGAGCTACAGCTCAGCGCGCATGCGCAATAGTCAAGTGCACGTACTCAACCGTTACAACCTGACTGAAATAAGCCCATCTATAATACATAGTTTATATGCTATTTTATTTTATGCTCATGGCTGTGGCCTGCAAGGGGACAGTGATGCTGAAAACCTTAATATAAACTGATGTAAAACAACAGAATAGATAAATAATGTTATTTGATATTTTGCTCTCTCATGCTGCGATTCACACAGAAATCTTAAGACACGGGAAGAGCGAGGTCACGTGTATGTAGTGAGTTTTGCTTTCATAGCGTCTGTATTTAGCTGCTATAGCACATCATTTGCACTAGTATTGAGTCCAACAGGTGTAAATGTATATGTGCTCCTATACATACAGTACAGTAGCCTACATACTGAGCTCCTCCAACGTGAGTGCTCGGGGTCTCCAGCAGGTGGCGCTGTGGGCAGCGGGCCTTAGTAAAAGTGGGCGGAGCTTCCGGGCTGCAGTTGAATGGCGCAGAGGGAAAACGCAGCACCAACATAGCTAGAAAGGTAAACAGCGCTGGATCTTTTGGGTCATAGAAACGGATTTAAGCTCTGTGTTTTTATTTGTCAGGCCTCTCGGCAAGTTTCCAAGAGTTTATATAAACTGGGAGTTTTTAATTTAAGCGTAAAAAGCGCTAAAGCTGCACGACGAGGCCGCTTAACTGTCCAGCTAGCTGGTAATGTTAGTGTAGCGTTAGCTTAGCACAGTCTGCTAGTCACTGACACTCTAGTTTTAGTTTGGTTATAGTTTAGTCGGTTTTAGTAGTTTTATTATCAAGTTTCCTATAGGCCAGACAGTGTTGTAAACGAAGCTGCGGTCAGCTTTATATTCGCCAGCTTCTTGTTCGAACTTTCCTGTTCCACCTTAAAAATGGTATAATGTTACTGCTGGTCCGTTTAAGGTGGAAAGTGGCTGAAGTTGCTCCTCGTGAGTTCTGATTCAGCGAAAGTCCATAAAATACAAGGAAGTATCATATATATTATGTTCCTGCAGTTCGTATTTGACTGCGAGTAGTTTCAGACTAAGGGCAACTAAAGTTTCTACTGTTCCTGGTTTTAGTCTGAGCCCATGATTTTAGATCTAATCCTCAGAAGTAGCTGGAAGGTTAGAATAGATTGGATTAAATTAGATCCATATTTGTCATTGTGCAGATTACAGGTACAGAGCCAATGAAATGCAGTTAGCATCTAACCAGAAGTGCAAACCACAGTATTATTTACACATACAGTGCAGGAAAGTGACCATAGCAAGCCATGCAAAGTTTACAAAATGACACTATAAGCGATAATATACTGTAAGTGCATAATAGTAAGTGCATCTGAAGTGAGACTAATTACAGATGTACACAAGGGAATGAATTTTGTGACTGTAAGGAAAAGATAGAATAAGAAAAGATAGCTTTTTTTAAAATGATCCTACATGGGGAGATGTGCATATATATGTGTTACAGCATATTAGATAAATTATAAAGATATATAGATAAATATCTATTAGGCAACAAATGCATGTGTAATTGGTGTAATTGCACACATAAACGTATATATGTATGTGTGTGTGTGTGTGTGTGTGTGTGTGTAAAACAGTTACTGTTCTCTTATACCAGCTACATAAATACTGATGGTATAGGCAGTTCATGAATTATAGTGATGTTGGCAGCCAGTACAGTACAGGTGATATAAATGTGATGTGCCGGTGGGATAATCATGATACACAAGTGTTGTACAGGTGATAAACAGGTGATAAGGTGCAGCAGCAAATATTGTACAGTAGTTGAGTCACACCGAATATATAGATAGATATGCGTCCATATAGTGTGTCTACAGTAGTAAGTATATGATGCTCTGCTTGGGGAGGTGCTGGTTGTAGAGCCTAACAGCAGTAGGGAGAAAGAGCTGCGATATCTTTCCTTACTACACCACAGATGGAGGAGCTGTTCAGTGCTGTGACTTGTTTCATCTGTTAGTCTGTTTTAGTCCATTTCTGATACTTTTAATAACTGACAACATGTCACATAAAGCACTCATGCACCCAGGAAAGTAAACAGATTGTGTAAAAGTAAAACTAATGAAATATAAATGAACAGTAGTGAGCAAAAAGCATAATACATATTTGTTCTATGATCTTACAGAATACCATAAACAAGCCTCCAGCAAAAATGATGATATATGATGATGATGTAATTTGTACTTTCCCTTAGAATGTCAAAACGGAAGGTCACGTTTGAAGATGGAGACGGGGAGCTTAATTTGGATGATGATGTCCCGAAGAAGAAGGTGAGCTGTTAATTCTTACAAGTTGGTGTTGCTATTTTCCTCTAGAGGAGTCTAGGGGCGACATGGGGAAGCAACATGGAGCGTGTGATGGTAGGGAAGGACACGGGACAGAAAAACTGCCTATAGAAACTAGTAAACTGTATGAAAGAACAGAATAAAACACCTGACCTGCCTAACCAGAGCCACCCTGCCAAGATAAATACAGCGGGTGGTACCCGCCCCCTTAACCAGAGCCACCCTGCCAAGATAAATACAGCGGGTGGTACCCGCCCCCTTAACCAGAGCCACCCTGCCAAGATAAATACAGCGGGTGGTACCCGCCCCCTTAACCAGAGCCACCCTGCCAAGATAAATACAGCGGGTGGTACCCGCCCCCTTACCTGATGTGCCTGTACAAAGTAGAGCTGTGGTGAGGATGAGTAAAGGCTGGCCCAAACTACCTGTTCACACATTGCAGAGAAAAAAAACAGGCAGCAACCAAACAGGTTCAGACACACAAATGTGGCTCCCCTCCGTGGCTCTGATTGGAGAACGGGGGTGCAGCAGTGACTTCTGGTTTCAGGTAATGAAACAAGCAAATGACACAGCCAGGGATTGCAGCTCCACCTGTGAGAAGTTAGCTAGAGGGAATAACAGTAGCTTGCGTCCCTCTCTAGCACATGGAGTCGGGTTTCACTGAACTGACTGGGTGCGATTTCAGTGCCGTTCCAAAGCCTCATTTGTACGCTCAGCACAAAAGACGGACACTGGTACTGAGAAAGCATTCTGTATGTGCTCTTGGTTCATTTTGTCCGTATTAGTACATGTTTTGTAAAAGCTTATGGACGTGGACTCTTCATGACTCTGGGCTGCCCTCTAATGGACAGTTTAACATCCATGCCAACAAAAGGGATGCATGGAAGTATGTGTGCAGTGATGGTTACATTGCTTGAAGTGGATGCATGTATTCATTTCTGCATGTAGCGAGACCATTAAGGACATTAATTGGATGCTGTCAAAATCAAAATCAGCCTCTTTTGTCAATGAAATACTCAGGTGTCCAAATTATACTGTTTAATTTGTTGATATTAAGTGCAGTAAACAGTTTCATCCATCACTGTAGTCTCATGAGGCGCGTTGTTGCCTTCATTCAGAGCTCGGTTGATTTAAATAACATTGATTGCTCGTTTTAAGTTGAAAACATTCCAAAATAAACCGAAATCTTTTGTCTTATCTGAGTGTTTGTTGTGATAGGTGTGGATGCCACAAGGCTGTGAATGAACAAAAGAGGGAACATGTTTTCTATTATACCGTATGTGGCGTTTAATGTAGTGCTGTCTGTTTTGGTGCAGATGTATGACGGAGTGAGCGGCCCCGGCTCCCGGTTCAAGGAGAAGCACTCTTTAGACAGTGATGAGGAGGACGAGGGAGAGGAAGGAGAAAACAGCAGCAAGTATAACATACTCGCCAGCGATGATGTCGAAGGTTTGTTCTTGAGCTAGGGAACTACATAACAGGCAGTACATTACAGTAAACAGCTTCTCTCAACATGTAGGGCATGCATGCTGGAGTTGTCTCTCTGACATTTTAATAGGTTTTAATCTGGAAAATGATGAATAACATTAAAACATTAATAGAAAACCCTAAAAAAATATTTAAATGTTATTCCTTTACTTATATATTTATTTATTAATTTTAGTTATTTTATTCTATTATCTGTTCATTTATACTTACTATACTAATTATAATTGTAATAAACAGTTAGAAAACAGCAGGTTGATTGATTGAAATATGATGATAAATATCTACACTGTGGGAACACTTCATGGTGAATAAACCAACAGAAATGACCCAAAACTGATTGTAAAAAAGTCTGGTTCTATTGACTTACATTAAAGTTAAATCAGGTTTTGGCTCTCTTCAATAAAGTTACCATTTTGTTGTTCTTTGGACATGATGATAATAATAATGATAATAAAGTTAAATGTCTTATATAATTATGCCTGTGTTTTTATAGGTCAGGAAATGGCGACGATTGACTGCGATGAAGGAGTGCCCATTACTCCCTTCAATCTGAATGAAGAAATGGAGGAGGGGCACTTTGACTCGGAGGGGAACTACTTCATCAAGAAGGAAAAGGACATCAGGGACAACTGGCTGGACAATATCGACTGGGTATGTTGTTCCCTGGATCATCTGACATGATTACAGAGAAATGAAGCATTTTTGTAAAAAGAAATGAAACCGCAAATGGCGGTTTCTGACCAGAGGACACAGCCACATCGTCAGGTTAGTCGCAGGACGTTGGCTCCAGCACACAGCTTTTAGTGTTTTTAGTTGAAATGCACTAATTCATTTGATTTCAGCCAAAAGCAAAAGGCAGCCAAAAACAGAGACACTGTGAAGAAGAGCGCAGACCTGTTCTGCTGGACATGAATGGTTTACTGATAGCTCCCTCTGCTGGAGGAACCTTATACTGCAAGATAGGATTTTCAAAGTCACATCTGCGTGCTTACGGCAGTAGCGCGTAGCTCATGAGGGTAGTCACGTTTTCTTGGGATTCTTTGAGCCCACTCATCCATGTGGAAGGCAACCTCAACCGATTTGGGTATGAATCCATCCTTGCAGATCATTTACGCCCATACATGCTGATTGTCTTCCCTATACATGTTCGACATTTGTTGGAAGAGCATGATCAAGACTTTCAAGAGTACTACCCTGACCCATGGTTCCCCAGACTGCAACCCTTACTGGGCATTTGTGGGACCACCTCGATCGCTGTGGTCGCTCTATGGATCCTTCCCCGCGCTCCCTCCAGCAGCTGTGGGACGCACTACAGTCAGCATGGCTCCAGATACCTGGGACAACCTACCAACCTACCTTACTGAGTCACTCCCAGTCCGTCTAGCTGCTGTCCATGCTGCACACGGTGGTTACTCAGAATATTAACTGGTGGTCATAGTAACGTGTTGCGGCTCATTTTGGTTTAAACCTGAGCTTAGTAAATATTTATAACTGGCCTAGGTTTGAACTTGTGTTCAGCTGTCCCAGATGTATTCAGATTTGAATCTCTTGTTTTTCTGTGCAGGTAAAAATCAAAGAGCAGCCAGTAAAGAAGAAGAAGAAGGGCCTCTCCGCTAAGCGGAGGCGAAGAGCAGGAGACGAGGACGAGGCGGAGGATGAAAGACTGCGTGAAGAACGGCAGGGAGATGAGGAGGAAGAAGAAGAGGGTGAGGAGGAGAAGGAGCCAGAGGAAGATCCGTTAGCCACGTACAATCTTTATCAACTGACAGAGGCTGTGGTCGGCCTGCTGCTGCCCGGGGAGACCGTCTCCGCTGCCCTCCGCAGGCTGGGTGGGCTCGGGGCACGAAAAAAGAAAAGCCGGCTGAGGGATGCAGCGCCAGAAGAGAAAGAGGAGACGACAAACAGAGACACTGAAAAGCTGGAGAGGCTGACGGCTCTGGCGGACAGACTGGTGGGTGTGGGGGAGTATGAGATCTATCAGCAGACGTATGAAAAACTGGCCTACAAACTGAAGACCCTGCAGCAGGGAGCGCCCGCAAAGCAGCCGGGAGAAAACGAGGAAGAGGAGGACGAGCTGGACATGTTCGGTGATAAGTTTGACGAGCGGCATGGCGCAAAGGAGAAGGAGGCAGCAGATAACGGCAACGGTACTGGTCAAATACAGTCTAATCGTAATTTCTACAAATCAGTTCTGGTCGAATCATAATGCTGCAGAGCCTGTTTCACTAAAGAACACAGTGCCTGTATAGATTTCTTATGGAGAGACTCTGGGCCTGTAATGGACATTATCCAATGTCCTGGTCATTTTAATAATAATAGTAATCGTAATAAGAATAATAATAAGAAGAAGAAGAAGAAAACTACACTTAAGGAGTATAATTTCAAAATGATGTATATACACTATATTGCCAGGAGTATTCCCTTAATCATAGAATTCAAGTGTTCCAATCACTTCAATGGCCACAGGGGTATCAGACCAAGCACCTATAAAAGAATGGGTCGCTCTGAGTGGGAACTTTGTGGGACAGTTTGGGGACGGCCCCTACCTGTTCCAACATGACTGCACACCAGTGCACAAAGCAAGCTCCATAAAGACATGATTGAGAGAGTTTGGTGTGGCAGAACTGGACTGGCCTGCACAGAGTTTTGACCTCAACCTGATAGAACAACATTTGGGCGCGAAGAGACTGTGAGCCAGGCCTTCTCGTCCACCATCCGCGTCTGACCTCACAAATGCGCTTCTGGAAGAATGGTCAGAAATTCCCACACATTCCTACACCTTGTGCAAAGCCTTCCCAGAAGAGTTGAAGCTGTTCTCGCTGCCAAGGGCTGTGCCGTCATCATGTTAAATCCTATGGACTAAGAATGGGATGTTACTTCAGTTCATATGTGTGTGAAGCAAATAATCCTGGCAGTATATTGTATATAACAACAGGCGAGTCTTAATCAGGCTGTTAGGTACATTTTAAGCACAGGGGACTTTTTTCGTCTGGTGAGCGTCCAAACAGTTGTGGCTGTTCACATAGTATACTCACTGATCTGGTTGAACTGTAACTAATACAGAATTAGCTGGGATGCAGATGCTGAGTTTTATTCAGTGACAGTGGTTTTCAGGAAAGAAGGTAAATGAGTGACACTTAGAAGAGACCCCCCCCCCCCCCCTTCTTTTTCAAACTACACTTGTATTGAATAATATACTGTTTATTAGAATTATAAAGAATTAGTGTTTATTGTATTATTATATAATAGAGTATTAATATAATCACATAATATATAGCCATATCCTTGTATAATGTAATATAATAATTAATATATATTTTATTTATTTCTTGATCTTTCATTTATTTAAATTACATTTGTTAATTAATGTCATATAATACAGATTATTGTGTAATTATAGATAATATAATAGTTTTAATATAATTCAAATAATTATGCAATATATCGTCACATACTATTAAAAAATAAATACTGAATAACTTTTTTTTGTAGTTTATAAATTAATGTAATCTAATAAAGTTCGTTTATTAATTTATTATCATGCAGATATATTTAACTGGTTTATTTTCTCTTTATATTTAACAATTTTGATATATATTTGTGTTCAGTGGTTAAGTTCTGCTATAAAAACAGACTGGATGAATTAAGGTGGAACCATCCCTTAGCTAGATTGATCAGATATCGATGACTTAATATGGCGTGTAGTTTATGTTTATTCAGATTTAGGTCATATGAATATTATTGCTCCTATTTTTCAGTGTGATGGACTTTGTCTTGTTGCGTTCAGTGCTACTGATTACACGTCACAGGAACTGAGATATAGGCAGGATGCAGATGTTGCCCTGTGGCAACAAATGCTTTCTTTTTATCTTTGTGGATAATATACTATATACACACAACGACCGGAGGAAAACAAACTGAAACACAGTCTGGAATATTAGTGTTGTCATATGGCAGCGGGGAGGCAATGGTGGATCTGCACTCAGCATGGTGTACACTGGGAGTGAATGGATAGAGCATCACACCAAGGTTTCTGTTGGTCATGATGATAATTATTGTCAGATCTTTTAGTGTTCAGACAACATTTATACATCCATGACTCTCATGCCATTTTTTCCCCCCTACGTCCTGATGCTGAATTTATTTACTCCCTTTGTTCGCACTGTATATTGCATTTTCACTGTCAGATGCTGCTGTTGCCCTAAGGCAACAAAATGCTACAATAACAGTAACAGCCTAATTATGTAAAGTTAGAATTTAATCAGTTAATAAACTCATCAGATGTTAAAATCCTGCACCTCCGAGTAAAATTTGTATGTGATTCACCTATAGGAAGAACCAGGCGCCAACATAAGCCTAATAGAAACACCTGAAGGTTACAGTATTAGATGACACTAGGAATGGTTACCTGGCTTAACTGTAATAGAAGCTGAAGCAGAATGAAGACATGGGCTTTGTTTGGGTGGCCTCAGGTGCTAAAGTCATACTCGCACTATGCCCAGATGTCTTAAACTGTGCCTGAGCATAGGTTTACCCCTCTACCCCGCTCCCCTGCTGGCCTGTGCTTACATTGCGCTTAACATTCCAGGCCTGAGCATGCTTATGTCATCACACCAAGGGTATTTAGAGCCGTGAGGGTGCACACGCAGTGCCTAGCCTGAGCAGTGGCCCAGACACTGAGCAGATACGCACATGACAGCTGTATCACGTCGTTTAACAAACAATACCACAGCAACGCAAGAGCTGCTATAAATGTGTCAGGATGTTCATCCCTGCTTCCTTGGAGCCATGGAGCTTCCGATTTATCCAAAGCGCTGGTGCTTTGATCTCGCTGGATTGGCTTCCGATCTGCCAGCTTCTTGCTTGGGTTTTCCTGTTCCATCTTAAACGGTACAGCCGTACCTGTGCTGACCTGGTTGTTTAATGGGTCAATTGCACCATTAAGGTAGCTAGCTGCACCGAATCCAACTGAAATGTGCTCAAGCCCGCCTCTTCAGGGGTCACTGGGTGCAGATCATCATGCTGCGTCCAGGCACATCACGAAGTGATCATAGTGGATGGGTAGTGTCCCTAAGTCCAACTGAACCATGCCCAAGCCCACCTCTTTAGGGGTCACTGGGTGCAGATCATCATGCTGTGTGCAGGCACATCACGAAGTGATCATAGTGGATGGGTAGTGTCCCTAAGTCCAACTGAACCATGCCCAAGCCCACCTCTTCAGGGGTGCCTGAATGTGCTTCGGCAAGCAAACACACTAGTCAAACAAATTTGACCTTTGGGGGGTGGGGGGAGGTTGCCTACTGTGAGTACACTCTGAGTTGAAAGCATTTGGTCTGTATTACTGTGGTGGTCTGTAAAATCCTAAGTGTCTGGTGTTTTCTCTGCAGTGAGTGACGGAGTGATGTGGGAGTACAAGTGGGACAACGAGGAAAGCTCTGAGCTCTATGGACCCTTCAGCAGCCAGCAGATGCAGGTCAGAATCTTCTTGATTAGCTGTCTCAGAACTTAATTAGCTCATTAAGCAGATCGAGAACAGTCACTGACAGCTGTGCTACCCCTCAACAACCATGCGCTTCTCTAAGCAGCTGGCTGGGGTTCGGAAAATGAATCTCATTGATGTGTACAAAGCAGCAGATACTGATATGAGGGATACAGAAACAGACCAGCTGAACTGTCATTAGGAAATGGCAGTTAAGGAGGCGTGTGGAGAATTCTATAGCTCTCTACTTGTGGAGTATTCTGAGGTAGCAAGGCTTTCAGTCGTGTCTGATCTGATGTTTGTATTAGGGAGGCACCGATCCGATATTATTAGATATTAGATTTCAGGATATCAGTTCCGATATTAAGTTAGCTGGATCAGGTATCGGATAATTAGGCCAATCCATATGGCTGAACTGTGTGGAAAGACGCATCCTGTGGTCGTGGAAAAGATCTTAATCTGTTTCAGAAGGGTCAAGTTATTGGCATGCATCAAGCAGAGAAAACAAGGAGATGCTGAAGCTGCTAAAATCAGGTTAAGAACGATCCAGCGCTTTATTAAAAAGTGGAAGGAGGGTGGGGAAATATCATCTTCGAGGAAGGAATGTGGTCGGGAAAAAAAACTTGAATGATCAGCGAGTTCAGCGATCACTTAAACGTTTCGTGAAATCAGTTCCTGGAGAAACAGCAGTAGAACTCAGGGAAATGTTTAATAGTGAGAGTAAGAGCATTTCCACACGCACAGTGTGAAGGGAACTCAAGGGATTGGGACTAAACAGCTGTGTAACCTTAGAAAAGCTACTTGTCAGTGAGGCTAACCGGCAAAAACAACTTTAGTTTCTAGGGAGCATAAAGATTGAGAGCGATGGAAGAAGGTCATGTGGTCTGATGAGTACAGATTTACCCTATTCCACAGTGATGGGTGCGTCCGGGTGAGAAGAGAGGCGGTTGAAGTGATGCACCCATCATGCCTAGTGCCTAGGTTTGCTGGAGTTGGGCAGGTCCAGGTTCAGCAACGTTATGTACCCAATGAATGAGGACGGCTGACCACCTGAATATCCTGAACCACCTGGTTATTCCATCAATGGATTTCTTCTTCCCTGATGGCACAGATGACAATGCCAGGATTCAACGGGCTCAAATTGTGAAAGAGTTCAGAGAGGATGAGACATCATTTTACATTTACATTTACATTTCTGGCATTTAGCTGACGCTCTCATCCAGAGCGACTTACAAGGTTAATCATATTACAGGTAGGCCAGTGTAGTGTTAGGAGTCTTGCCCAAGGACTCTTATTGGTGTAGCACACTGTAGTCACCCAGACTGGGATTTGAACCCCAGTCTCCCACATGTAGCAGTGGCTCTTTGGCAGGCAGTGGTGTTATCCGCTGAGCTACACCAACCACCACATGCATTTTCATGCATAGATAGGCTACCAGAGAGTCCAGACCTGAACCGCTTTGAGAACCTTTGGGATTTGCTGGAGAAGACTTTGCACAGTCCAAATCTCAGATAATCAGTACAAGATCTTTGGGGAAAATAGATGCAACTCTAGAGAGAAATAAATGTTGTCATTGCAGAAGCTTGATGAAACCATGCGTGCCGTGATCAAAGCTAAAGGTGGTCCAACGAAATGGTAGTGTGTCCTTTTTTTGGCCAGGCGGTGTAGATGTAGATACCCTTCAGTTTTCTATCATACACACACACAACTGATATTTTATACTTTTTGTGTTTCTGAGACTTTAACTGACTCGTATTACTTCTACCATAAAACCACACCACACAGCAGCCAAAAACAACCAACCCGAGCCAGCGACTGAGCTCGTACACCACAGAACGTTTCCAGATCATACGTTCAGTCTGTGTTCCTTTTCCTTTTCTACAGGACTGGGTGGATCAGGGCTACTTTAAGGACGGAGTGTACTGCAGACGGGTCGACCAGGAGGGCGCACAGTTCTACAACTCCAGGAGACTGGACTTCGAGCTCTATACGTGATTCCACCTTACCTTTTAAATCCTTCAGTTCCACGTTCGTCAGCTCCGTTCAGCATTTGCTCAGTGTTTCTCTGATGTTCAGACGTGATGGAAACCCTGATTAAGTGTTTGTTCTCTCAGTTTGATACCTGATCATGTACCTTTTGTTTTAAAATAAAGAGTTTGGTGACTCACCAGATCAGCGGCTCTTTGAATGACTGAGGAGCGGATTACTGGAATATGACCTACGCTGTGCCGCTGTCGCAGAAACTCCTGTTTGTAGCATGTGGTGTAAATACTTCAGTACAAGACTGCAGAAATACAAATCTGTGTCTAATTAAAACAGTTGAACAAAATTAAGATCTATAAAGATAAAACTGACTCCACCTATAAACACCTGGACGTACAGGAGATCTACCATTCAACTGCTGGACATGTTCAGTACTATAGACCTGTAATGGTGCAGCAGTATCAAGCAGAACATTGGATAGGATGTTCTTTACAGTGGTGGTGGTGATGGGAACCAGGGTTCTCCATGTCTGCAACACACACAGACATTTTATTGTCTCTCTAAAGCACCAGTGAGCCTAAACATGCCTTCTGAGTTTATATGGAATTTTGGAATGTATGGAAAACCTGGAAATAATAGTTTTATTTGGGGACTATTTTACTTCACAGCACCCTGCAGCATGTATCCCTCCACCATGAATGGAGTTTAAGGCTGACATCTTCTCCAAACTATCATAAACAGCCTCTCAGACATCAGGCAGCGTATTCATAACCATCTCGTGTAGTAACTTTCTGTGAGGGAGCTTTTAGAGGAGGACGTCTGGTTTCTGTCATGAGTGCTTGAAATAGCTTCAAAGACAGGGGCTCACTGATGATATTTCCATATCATAACAATAATGTTTCCATGAATTTGTATTTGAGCATCTATTTCCAGCCCAGGGGACAGGATGATGTCAGTGTGCATAATTTTAAGACATTCAGGGGGTCCCAGACACCTTAGACCACCTGTATTTCACACCTTGCCTATCACCACCACTGTGAACAATTCTAACTCAACTAGTTTCTCTAGATTGGAGTGGTTCATGCCAAACCACCATGAAGAAACTTTGCTTACATATTAAAGGGGAACTTGCCTAACTTTTCCAGAATAATTAGACATTTTCACACAAAATTAGGCTGCATAATTAGGCAGTTAACATGTTAATAAATATGTCACTTAATATCTGAGACATTGTTTTACAATAGTTAAAAGAAAGTTTTGGCCACTTTCGATAATAAATAGAATGGCTGTATTGAGATTGCTTGTCACTGAGATGCCTGGTTCCTATCACCACCATTGTAAAGAAATCTGAGCCGGCAAATATCTCTGCAACAGAACCGTCAATGTCAGAAAAACTCAGAATACCTTTGTTTACATCCCCAACACTAATTTTTCCATACATTTTGTAAATGTGGTGGAACTGCCCTTTAACGTCAACACAATAACAACAACAGTAAATGACACGTCACACATCGTCCAGTTCCAGAGGAAACCTGCAGCTCTATCTACAGTCAAAGGCTGCTGTCCATCTTCTGAAGCACACTTGAGCATCTAGACCTTCCCCGGTGGTCAGAGTCTGTAAGTGCTCACCTATGTGGGCATACGGTGTAGGTGGGCCTCATAATGAAGTTGCCGGCCAGCGTAAATATTTTGCTCTGCTGCTCAAAGTTCACTCGGGGTTTAGGCGTAGGCGGGGCGTCCCGCTGCGTAGCCATTGGCCGCTTGCCCATGGTGATCTGCATACTGCCGATTCATTGGCTAGCTCGTCGATGCGCGTACGTTCCTGTTGGTTTGTTGTCCGGAGGCGGGACGTTCTCAAGCAGGCGCCCCCGTGCGCTGCTCTGATTGGTTGGTGCAGTCGGCGCTCTCGGCCCCGAAGGAGCGGCTTCAAATGGCGAAAGTTGGGCGGCGTGGGGATGTCATACAAACGACGGCTCGAAGCATTTGAGCAAATTTAGTCTTTTACGTGAAGCTGGATGTTCTGTTAAGGTCGTGGGTACGTGGAGAATTTATTTCTTTCATACACCGAGCATGCAAGAGAGTGCTTTAAATTCGCCTGGCTTTGAGCTCAAATTTTCCCGTTCCACCTTAAATAGGGCAGCAGTTACTGTCTGGCGCCTGAGGCGCCAGAATGTACTGCAGCTCCATTTAAGGTGGAACTGCGAGATGCAAACAAGAAGCCGACTCACCGGTTGCCGAATACAGCACTAATTCTGTTCAAAATATTTCTTTTTTTAAATGGTAAATAAAATAATTTAGACACCCTTAATGTATATATTTTACCCCACAACTGCTACTTAAATTACGTTTTAAGTCTCCTGTGTAAAAACATTTTTTTTGCCAATAATGGGGTCTATCTCGAAGCCCACTGTCCGCCTATGCTCAAAAATAATAGCAAATTATTTATATTTAATTAATTATTATTATTTTAGCACGTAAATTCTCAACAATATTTTACCTCCACAGCAGCCACTGACTTTCAGCTTTTGGCGTCCGAACCTGCGCCTTAGCTAGCGCCGCTAAATCCGCTAGCTAGTTAGCCAACCATGCTAACAAAGTAGGCATACGCTAAATTACATTAATTACACTAATTGTAGGTATTTATGTCAAATCACCGATATTATTTACATGTATCAGACATGTAGACTAAAATGGCTGCATGCTTGCTCATCTACGTTTGCCCAAACTAAACAAATTCGACACTGTTTTGGGGGCTAATGTTAGCATTAGCTAGCGTCTGTATAGCTGCACTCTTCAAAAAAGATATTTGCTTTAAAGGGTTCCTTTGGTAAAGACCAGATATGGTTACATGTAGAACTTTTATTTTCTTCCCTAAATGTTTTTTTTGCATAGTGAACATCTATGTTCTATGTTCAAGTTCAGATGTGTTGTCTATGGTACTTTGTAGAACCCTTTTTAATGGTTCTCTATAGCACCAAAAAGGGTTCTTCTGTTGGGTTAGGATTAACATTGTAACTTTGAAGTAGAAGAACCGTTTTTGGTGCTACATAGAACCATTTACTTTTAATGTTAAAGCTTGCCATGGAACCTCTGTTAGTATGGTTCAGTAGAGAAATGTATACAGTTTGAAAATGGTTCTTCAGATTGATGGAGTATGTGGTTCTAAAACATTTTTTTAAAATTTGTAAAACGGGTTCTAATGGAACAATTTTCAAAAAGGTTCTGTGTGTGGAGCTGTATACAGTTTGGAAATGGTTCTTCAGAATGATGGAGAACGTGTTGTATGCAGGTCTGTATAAAGCCTCTTTGAAAATGGATTCTTCTACTCTTACTAGCCTGACATCACAACAATAGAAGAACCCTTTTTGCTGCCATAGAGAACCATTATCTTCTAATGTTGCAAGTTGACAATAGAACCATCCTCAAAAAGGTTCTGTATAGATCTCTTAATGGTTCGTATGTGTCACATTTGTCATATGTGATTCTGTAGAGAACCTTTTTTAAAAATCTGGTTTCTTCTGTTCACGTTTGACATTGTAACAATAAAATAATCCTTTTGGTGCCATATAGAACCATTTTCTTCGATTGAGGCAAGCTTACAATAAAACCATTTCCTACACGGTTCTGGATATATCTATATACCATTTGGAATATATATATATAATATATATATGCGCGCACTTCAGACTGTCCAGGAGCTCAGTGATGCCCTGGTCCAGATCTGGGAGGAGATCCCCCGGGACACCACCCGTCATTTCATTAGGAGCATGCCCCCATGCTGCATACAAACGTGTGGGGGCCATACAAACTACTGAGTACCATTCTGAGTTGCTGAATTGGAATTTCGGTTAAATGGACGAGCCTGCTGCATCATTCTTTCAGGGTGTCTTTGAATTCAACCCTCTGTAGGGTGATCGTTTTCATTTCCATCAAACGATGTGGCATCCTTTCGTTCCTAACACGTTACCCAGTCTATATGAGGAAAGATATTCTGCATGATTTTTTTCCCTTTGAGATCTGATGTGTTTTCAAAGTGTTCCCTTTATTTTTTTGAGCAGTGTGTGTGTATGTATATGTGTGTGTGTATGTATGTGTGTGTGTGTGTGTTTGTATATGTGTGTATGTATATATGTGTAATTATAATTAATATCAGGTTGTTCTGTTTCTGCTGTATTGCGGGTGCTTGCTTCTGTTTCATTCTGGGACAGTAAATTGCGGTCTGGATGAAGTCAGCTCTAATAACTGCAGGTTTAATGTAGCAGTATCTGGATTTACCTTGTGGTGTTTCTGTTTCTTCACCTCTGAGCTGTGTGCACTTCAATCTCAGCGAGCTGCTGTTGCACCTACAGTTCCTCATAGACCTCTGTATCTGATACACCTGTACGTCCCGAAGATGCACATCAGTACTGATGATCTAGTGCGCTTAAATTGGAGCGATACTTTTAGAGTTAAGTAATTAAGACTTTAGAAAGTTAGCATTAACATTAAAGATTAAAGAGGAACTCAGCATTTCTGCATAGTTAAACATTTAACGTTCCCTGTTCTAGAGATTTTTACTGGGTCAGATCTGTTTCCCAGTGGTGGTGAATGGAACCAGACCCTCACAGAAAGTTACTACATGAGTTGGTTAGGAATACTATTCATAGCGTATTCATAACCATCTCATGTCGTAGCTTTCTGTGTGGGAGCTTTTAGAGGGGGACGTCTGGGTTTTTTATAGAACCATATGATTCAGAATTGGTTCTTCAGGATAAGTGTGTGTGGTTGGTTCTATGTAGGACCTTTTTGAAGGGGTTCTTCGATTGTTACAATGTCAAGCTTGAAACAGTAGAAGAACCATTTTTAATGCTACATAGAACCATGTTCACAGTAGAACCTTTTGTAAAGGGTTCTGTGTAGAACCATATAACTTGGAAGTGGTTCTTCAGTTGACAGAATGTTATGTTGTTTTTATACAGAACCTTTTTAAAAAGGGGTTCCTCTACTGTTGCAAGCTTTGCATTGTTACAATAGAAGAACCCTTTTTATTGATGCATAGAACCATTTTCCTCTATTGGTACAAGCTTACAGTAGAACCATTTTAAAAAGGGTTTTATGTAGAACCATACACCAGTTGGACATGGTTCTTCAGATTGATGGAGTATATGTTGGATGTGGCTTTTTTGAAAAGGGGTTCTTCTGCTGTTACAAGCATGACATCGTAACAGTAGAAGAACCCTTTTAGTACCCTATAGAGCACATGCTCCATCAATCAGAAGAACCATATTTGCATGCTTTGCGTGGGCTTGGTGAAATGGTTCTTCAGATGTGCTGTGAGTGGTTCTATGCGGAGCCTTCTGGGGAATAAAAGCCCTCTGCTGACCCTCACTGACTGGCTTTCACTGTTCCTGCAGGTTGAGGAGTACAGAGGGGTCTAGCGGGGTCATGCTGACCTCCTCCCAACAGCACATCCTTTGCAGTGTTCTCCCCATGGAGGACAATGTCCTCTGTGCCGTCAGTCACTCGGAACCCCAAACCGCCGGCCGTTCTTCAGTTTTGCGCAGGTGCACGTTTGTTCAGTTCTCTCTGATCTGACGTTCTGTGTTTTGAGTGGAGGTTTCTGAGCAACAGCTTGGCAAACGTACATGGTCACAGCCCCACAAACCAACCCTGAAAGTGGAACCAGTCTGAGAACTGTCAGCCGACTCCAAGTCAGGACGTGTTATTTTGTCTCTCAGGGTGATTATAACGACACATACATGTGTGTCCTGAGTTTATATGGAAGGCTGATTTGAAAATCTGGAAATAAGTTTTCTTTAATGGACATTTTATTTTTATTTATTTATTTATTTATTTATTTATATTTTTTTGGCCTCAGCGCCCTGCAGCATGTATCCCTCCCCCATGAATGGAGTTTTTAAAATCTTCTTGAAAACTATCATAAACAGCGTCTCAGACAACAGGCAGCGTATTCATAACCGTCTCATGTAGTAACTTTCTGTGTGGGAGCTTTTAGAGGGGGACACGTTTTTAGTGCTTCACAAGCTAATAACATACATTCAGTATACTTCAGTTTTACAAATGACATGGTTTACTGTCCTGCCTTTTAATTCAGGAGGAGAATGATGTGAATGATTCACATGATTGTGCGCTTGAGGTAGGTCGGCACATATCGGTTTTATTAAACCACAGGGAGCACAAGGATACGCTTCTTTAAGTGCTCCCATACCCAAGAAGCTCTTTTCCCATAGACTGCAAAGCGTTTCTACCAACTTGTTGATATTTTATAGCTCATTTTATTAAAGGTGACCAACTTTACAGGTAAAATGACTCACCTGACGCTTTCAGATGGGATGAAAATCACAGGAAAAAAGGTTCCAAATGAAATTTCTCAGCTACAGGGGTTGGACAATGAAACTGAAACACCTGGTTTTAGACCACAATCATTTATTAGTATGGTGTAGGGCCTCCTTTTGCGGCCAATACAGCGCCATTTGGGCAGCCGTGGTTTTATGTTTTTTGGATACAATCCGGGTTAGCACCCGAACATCCCTTTCAGACAGCTTCCTCTTGCGTCCACAGTTAATCCTGTTGGATGTGGTTCGTCCTTCTTGGTGGTATGCTGACATTACCCTGGATACCGTGGCTGTTGATACATCACAAAGACTTGCTGTCTTGGTCACAGATGCGCCAGCAAGACGTGCACCAACAGTTTGTCCTCTTTTGAACTCTGGTATGTCACCCATAATGCTGTGTGCATTGCAGTATTTTGAGCAGAACTGTGCTCTTACCTGCTAACTGAACCTCCACACTCTGCTCTTACTGGTGCAATGTGCAATTAATGAAGATTGGCCACCAGGCTGGTCCAATTTAGCCATGAGACCTCCCACACTAAAATGACAGGTGTTTCAGTTTCATTGTCCAAACCCTGTATATATGTCAGTCAGTCAATCAAGGTACATTGAGGGTGAATCTCGTATTCAAGCGTTTACAGCAAACAGAGATAAAATAAATAAAAACGATTGAATCACCATGAATTACAACAAACAAATGTAAGCAAGATAAGAACATTAAAAATGAGGCACTTTACTAACATGAAGAACAAAGGGTAAAGGAAAATAAAATAAATAAACAGATTAATACAAAATAATCAAGATTATCAAAAAAAATGATCAAACTAAAACTATCGTGCACCCAAATTAACCCCTGACGATCGGTGTCGGGGTGATCATTGTGTTGGAAGCTGTAGTCTTTGCTGACCAGTGCTGTGCTTTTGTTTGCAGCTGTGATGTCGGCAGGTTGTCACCACGCAGAAGAAGCGGACGACTTCTCAGGGGCAAAGACCAGACTGAGGAGAGAACCAAACCTGAGAACAGTGTCCGAGCACCAAAGCAGCAACTAATGAACACGTCCCTCGCCATGAAGGAGAGGGGCAGCTGGGTAATGTCTCTTTATCTGTTTCCTAGGGATGGAGCTATGGGTCGAGTACCAGTTAACCTCTGGTATTCTGGCTAAAATTCCCACTCTGGTATTAATGTCGAAGGAAATTGCAGCAATGCAGTAGCAAGATTTGCTGATTACCTCACAGATCTTGAACTGAAATAAGCTCACTGGACAAAGAACCTGTGACAGAACCACACCTAACAGTACGTAATACCTCCACCAGCACCAATTACAGCTGTGATTGGATTGGGCATGGACTGCACAAGTTTCTGGATGTAGCCACATCAATGTTCAGACACTCCTACATTGAAGAATTGATCAGTTGCTCCAGGTTTGGTGGAGGCCTTCCCTGACACAGTTCTGTGGAGAATTCCCTGTAGACTGGGATTTTATCCACTGCTGGTAGACCTGTATGACCATACGCTTCCATACACCTGCAGATTCAGCTACTTCCTTCACATGCTGGTCTTTGGCACCCTGGTCAGGTCGAGGCCCAGCAGACGTTATGTGGTATTTCAGCTAACCATTTAAATGTACCAACTGACCGGTCGTCATCGCCAATAGGTTTGTTCCTTATCCCTGATAGCACAGCCACATTCCAGGACGACAGTGCCGAGATTCATCGGGCTTAGATGGGATAGTGGAAGCGGAGTTTAATGGGGGTTTGGTGTGGCAGAACTTGACTGGCCTGCACAAAGTCCTGACCTCGTCTCGATTGAACACCTTTGGGATGAGTTAGAGCGGAGACTGAGAGCCAGGCCTTCTCGTCCAACATCCGTGTCTGACCTCAGAAATGCGCTTCTGGAAGAATGGTCAGAAATTTCCATAAACACATTCCTACACCTTGTGGAAAGCCTTCTCAGAAGAGTTGAAGCTGTTCTAGCTGCAAAGGGAGAGAACATCATATTAAACCCTATGGATTAACAATGGGATGTCACTCAAGTTCATATGCGTGTAAAGGCAGACGAGCGAATACTTTTGGCTGTGCAGTGTGTTTGTTAGTGTTAATAAATGGGAGGGTCAGTATAAACACTGTGTTGCTCAGTTCTAGCAGTGTCTGTTTGTTGTCTGTAACATAATTGCATGTTTATGTCTGAATTCCTGCCTTGTTTTTGGGCACAGCCCTGTTTGACAGACGTCTCTCAAAGAAGTCGTCTGGTTTGATGATCAGTGAGCACCTGGATGCAGGCCACACATTCCGGTTTACTGTTACTGTATGTGTTAGATTGGCCTTATTCCACTGATAGGTTTCCACACCGGCAGCTGTTTACCTCTGGCTCTGTCCACGTACAGCAGATTGCAGTGCAAAGTCGGGTAGAAGATTACAGCGTGAGTCCCAGACACATGATTTACTGTTCAGTAGGGCAGCGTATCCTGAATATATGGCCTCGGGCTGTGGTGTGTGATTGCTTGTCTGGGTTTAATTGAGTGATCTTAATCCATCTCCATGGTTCACTGCGTCCTTCATAAACAGACATGACTGTGGGCTTTTTTTTTTTCCCCTCCTTGCTTTTCCTCCTCTCCGTTTTCAATTAAACTTTATTGTTGTACAGTATAACGAAACGCAGTGAGGCTTCTTTCCCAGTGCTGCTATTTAAAAATGGGTGTACACCCATGAGGACTTATCTCAACCTGACAGTATTCAGGTGGAGAAGTTTTCACAGATAAGTATTCACTTGTTTTATCATTGACTACTATAGAGAATATAGAGCCGGTTCTAAAGCTGAAGTGAAGCTTGTGAGGGTTGCACAAAGACAAAAGTGGCTTCACGAGATTACAAGCTTGCGTACTTTATGCAGTTCAGTTTTACCTGTTGTGTCGGCTCCACTACTGCAGGAACACTTTATGAAGAGTCTCGCATGTTAAGCAGGCCACAACTCTGTAGGGCTGCAACAAATTAAAATTTTTTTTAATAACCGAATAATCGACTTATTGAAACGAATACCTGATTATTCGGGGTTTATTATATTTTAAAGAAGTTTTTTTTATTATTATTATTTCTTAAAGGTATTGACGTTATTTGTTTTTTACATTGCACTATTTGTCTATAGTCTATTGCCTATTTGTCTTTTTGTACCTTACTGTCTCTTCGCTGCTATTACACTGAATTTCCTTACTGTGGGACGAATTAAGCGTTGTCTTATTAGTAACTCGGAGTCATCAATAACTCCTATGTAATTATTAGTTCTTAAATCTTGTTTCCAAATTCCCTGTTTTGATGAACTTTCCTGCTGATACAGAAGACAAATAAAACTAATCTTTATCTGGACAGATTTTAAATGTAGAATTTAAAATGCTTTAAAAAAGTTGGAAAAAGTAGCAGCAATAAAATTAAATCCAGTTGTTCTTAGGGAAGTAAATGAAACATCATTGTTAATTTAAAGGTGAACGTATAAACAGTATATTAGTCTGAGCTTTGCAGCTAAACTCTGCTGCAGCTAAATTCTACAGCCACAAGCCTTCGTCAGTGGAGGAATTAATGCCACCTACTAATTGACTATTAATTTAGTTGCTAGCTAATTTGGTAGTCGATTAATTGTTGTTGCCCTACAGTTGTGTGTTTCTTTGGGGTCTGAACAACCTACTCTGCTATCATTCTACCTCTTTCCTTGTGGTGAGAAAAAGAGGAGCATCTGCAGCTGATAAGCTGAGTTACAGTCTTATGAAGAAACACACGGTTTGGTGCCAGTGGGCTCTAAAACTAGCTAGCTAGCTAACATAACTCCCACTGCAAAGCCAAACTGGCCCATTATGGAGACCTGTGACTGGACTGTGGGGTGTTTTTTGCTATGGACCCACATCTTTATGCTCCGGTTGTCAGCCCTTTTTATGTGCTGCTCGGCTGAAGCTAATACAGAAGTGTCTTATGAAAATACAGAGATTGATTGTGTGCTGTATTGTTTTGTAAGTTTTTAATTTTTATTTTTTCTTGCTTTCAGAAAAACCATGAGGAGAGTGAAGAGATTGTAGAGCAGTGGTCTGGGTGAGTGTTTTAATGGTTGATCAGCTGCGTTAGTGCACAATTGATTGAAATGATTACCAGTCAATCTAAATGCTATCTATTAGACCTGAGCAGTGCGGCAAATACTAAATATAATATAATATAGATTGGCACCTGCTGCCACCTGGACGTTTCCATATTTCCAATCTCAAATCCAGTCATGGTTTTGTCTTCCCAGCAAAAGGCCATTAAAAGAGTCATTAAGATTATATTTCCCCTGAATAAGGCTCTAACCTTCACACAAGTAACCAAATTAGATTTCTGAGGAGATTAGATCCGAGATAATCCGCTTGCGTAAAGGAGGAGAAGGTCATAGGACAGTAAATGGATAGAAAGAAACAAAAACAGGAGTTTTCAAACTGAAGGTCAGAAAATGAGTGTACTAAGAAGGAAATCTGTCGTGCTCTTTTAGAGACAGACCGATCAGTGTTTTTTGTTGTTGTTGTTGTTGTTGTTTTGGCCAGATGGTAAATAACCCCCTCGAGAGAGAGAGAGAGAGACTTATTTGAGGGAAATATATTGTCAATTACTCTTTTAATGGTCTTTTGCTGGAAGAACAAAACCTGACTGGTTTTAAGATTGAAAAGATGAAAATGTCCAGGTGGCAGCAGATGCGCAGAAGCAGAATGGACAAATTAAACAGTCAGATTTGATACAGCGGTTTTATATTGGAGGGTTTTTTGTTTTTTATTTCTGTTCTGTTTATTTCTGCTTTTCTTTTTTTCTTACACTAAAGGAATGAATAGCTTATAGAGGTGGGCGATATGGGAGAAATATCGCAATACTTAAGTTACTTTAAACTGTTTGATGTGTTAAAACTGTGATGTGTATTCAGAATTTGGTATACTGTGTCCAATTAAACTGCCAGATGGTTTCAGCAAAAAGTAGGCAACTCTGCTGTATCTTTGGCAGAATTGGACCAGTTCTGTTTTGGGACAGGAGGGCCAAAAAGATTTTGCAAATATGTGGGCCACTTTTGGCTCATAGCAGGTTGCCAGTGCCAGCAGTGGACCAGCAGTGCCATGTCTTTACCAGATGTGATCCACATCAGCTTGCTGTCTGGGATTTAGCCTGTTTAATAAATTTTGCCACATTTTCACAGCTGCTGTTTTATTTTACACGGTTTCGGCTTTGTCCAGGAATCTTTATTTTGGTGCACCTCTGATATTTTCCTTTCATGTTTACATGTATTTCTGTATGTAAACATACTAGGGCTGTACCCGACTCAGAATTTTGTCAGTGGAATCAGATTCGCCCATCTTGGTCGACGATTCGACTATTAGTTCAAGTTTTTTTCTCCATGTACATTATCTAGTAATCAGTAAATCAGTTTGCATGGAGCCTTTAATTACAGGATACAGTGTCGGGCAGCAGCGCGTATTTATGCTAAACATTAGCGCTTATAGCTTATAGTCTTTTTAATCTCACTTCTAACAGCTTCTTCAGTAGGAGGACCCTTCGCCTTTCATCTCTCATAAATAATGAACTGCTAAATAAAACCAGATTCGTCCATATTTACATTATTTTTGGATGAAGAGAAGAATGGTAAACCTGAAACTGTTAATTATTAATTACCCGCGCTGTAATAATTGTCTCTCGTTTATCGGCAGGCATATTAATGACTGTACTTATTCATATATTAAATTAATCTTAGCTGTAGACGAATTAATATAAATATCTGTATTTTAAAATGATGGAGTTATAATAAAATAATGGAATTATAATAAAACAAATGTCTCCGGTCCGTTTTTTTTCTTCACTGCAAACAGCCGTTATGTCTAAACCGAAAGTCAGCTCCCTCTTTTGGAGCAGTGTTGGATGTCTTTTAGCAAGGATATGTCACAGCTCAGCTAGAACTTAAATATATATATTTTATTCCCCTTTAATAATTAACATGTCTTTTTACATTCTTAAAGTTCTTGTGGATTTTTGTAAGCTTTAGTCTGTTTAACGGGGGGGAAAAAAAGGTCTCTGTTGTCAGTCGACTTGAAGGGTCTCAGTCGACTTAAAGGGTCGCCGACTGACGATTCGAATCGTCGACTTCTAGAGGGCAGCCCTAAACTATACATTTGTGTAGTCATGTTTGTAATCTCTGCCTTTCCTGTACTTTGTTGCAGAGATAAGACCATGAGGGGCTGTAAGAGGAGGTTGGAGTTGCCCTCTATAACCTCACAGTCACACGTCTCACAGGATTCAACAACAGTTCAGGAACACAGCCGTAGTTCACTGGATGTGGAGACGCAATGCCCCGAAAGCCCTCCACCAGCAAAGAGATGGGTGATTGGTCCCCTTTTCCAGTCATTCAAGTCCAAGATGGCAAGCTTCACGGAGATTGTCATGAGTCCCGTCCGGCTTTTCAAACCCAGCGACTCCTCAGTCTCAAACACGCTAACCAGCCACAACGAACAGCTGACCTATTCCTTTAAAGAAGGTTCTACCTTAGCTAAGGAGGAGCCTGTTGTTGACAATGATGTCACCGATGACGTCTTCGCGAAAGGAGAGACTATGTGTTCGCCTGAGAGAATATCCTCAGTGGTGCAGAGACCAAGATTAAAAACAAACTCGAGCAATGTGAGCGATTCAGATTATGATAAACTTGTGGTTTCACCAAATAGATCAGAAATTCAAAGAGATGATCCCCCTGGTTTATCGCAATCCGTCCAAGAGGGACACACCTCTTTGAGTTCTTCAAGCGGTGGAGATTTGTCCTGTCAAGTTGAACAGCCAATAGAGCCTTCAAATGTCTGGCAACGGACACCATGTGGTAAACAAGCGTATGAAAGCAGAGTCTATGATGCTACCTCAGTTTCTGAACAGAGTTGCCATTCTAGGTCATCTCAAGAAAAGTCAAGGTTGACAAATCCGAGACTTGTGCTGGTATTGAAAGATATAGCTGATAGCCTTGGCTTGAAATCGCCACATGCCGAAGCTCCAAATACTTCATTGAGTTTGCCATCTTTGACTGAAGATACAGATGGAAAGAGCCCAATGGACAACGATGAGTCCTTTTTGAGGGTGCCCATCAGGACAAGCCCTAGAAAAGCTTCCAAACTGCCAACAGAACCTGAAAGATTATCGCCTTTGAAATCAGCCAAGAAGCTTTCTGTGACGCTGTCTCAGCGAAAGATTTTGGAGAGTGTACCAAAAGACTATACAGGTAACAGTAAGGCACGTGTTCAACCCTTGTCTAAAGATGAGGGAGGTTCTACTCCAGGCTTTGGGATGGAGAAGAAAAGGAAAGGGACACCCAAGACAGAAATGGTGAGAGACCTGGAGAAAGATCAGTCGTTTAAGAAGGTGAAAACTAGCTCAAGAAGACCCAAAATAGAAAGCAATGAGTCCCCAACCATCATTCTGACAAGACCACCTGTGAATGAGGTGTCTTCTAAACGGAGGAAGGCCCAAGTCTCTGACAAATCGAGTCTTAGGAGTCATGATGCCAGAGATGGTGAAGAGATAATGGAATTTGTCTCTAAGAAGTCAGGCTCTTGTGAATCCTCAGAGAGAGAGAAAATAGGCCAGGAGAGAGCATCTAGAAGTAGAAGTAAGAGGGATGCAAAATGTAGAACACCAGCAGCCTTAGGGGCTGAGAACGATACCAGTGGCAACTCGTCTTCCTCGGATGTCGCAAAAAGTGCCTTGATGGATAGTGGTTTGGAGGCTTACGGCACAAATGGAGTGGATGCAAGTGACTGTAATTATTCCACCCCTGTAGAGGCTCGTCCATCAATAAAATCCAGTAGGATGGATACTGTTGAGCCTCCATTGAAGTCTGTCAAGTCTTGGAACACAAGACAGCGCAAGAACAGCCAAATGCTGCAGTGTAAAGAAAGAAAAAACGATTTTGATTTGGAAGTGGTTGTGGAACGTCATTCTGAGTCTGGAGCATCTCTAGGCTCATCGACTGAACGTACTGGAGAGCTTTGGGCCAAAGATGGGCATCTGGATCTTGAGAAAGCAAAGAGTGCCATGGATCAAGAACAAATTAGATTTGCACGAAGGAATAACGTTCGTCAAGCCAAGAATAAATTGGATGCCTCAGGACTTGCTCCAGTTCTGCCATCTGCTAAAAAGCGGCTGGGAACTAGAGCAGTTAAAGCTGCTGATGCGATTGAAGAGCAGAGGGTATCCATGTCTTTCACTCTGCAGGTTGGCACTGAAACAGACCAGCAAAAAGGTGGTCTGATTGGACTGTCGCCTGTTCAGACTGGTTCCACGTCTCACTGGCAGGCAGGAAGACCAAGACAGAACTGCAGAACGACAAGGAGAATGGGCAAAGTGGGCACATGTGCCGGAGAGATTAGTGTGCCTAAATCAGCACTGGTTCGTCTAAAAGATCAGAGTTTCCTTGAAAAGGCAGATGGACCGTTAGGCAAATCAAGAAAGGGGAAGATGATTAGCAAAGTAGGCCGTCAGAGAAGAAAGTGCATCTCCTTGGCGAGAAAGAGAGATGATGATGATGATGATGATGAAGAGCAGACGATAATTCGAACAGAAGAGGCTGCCCCAGTTGTACCCTCGTCAGGTAGCGGCTCCAACCGCCTCCTGCGAAGCTTTTCCTGTCCCGACATCCTGTCCCTCCTGCACAGTGACCCTGCGCCTTTGGTGCCCTTGCATGACCAAACTCCTCCCTCTCCATCCAAGATGTCCTGCCCTGCACCACCACATCCTCATCCACATGCTCATCATCCCCACTCTCCGTCCAAACGTGCCCGCAGGCACACCGTATGTAGCGTGGAAATAGAACGAGAGATCGCCCCCTTGTGCCTCCGCAAGGAAGTGCACCCTACTGGTTGGAGCAGCGCTTCCAACCATGTGTACCCGCATTCACACTCCAGCTCCCTTACAGCCCTCGCTTCCTGTTTTCTGTCCAGTCCATTAGCGTTCCGGTCCAAGAAATCAAGCCAAGGGCGTAGTGATGACGACCTTGGCCTTTCCTCCACTTCTCCACGTAGTTTCATGAAGTCCCCACTACACTCTTTCCTGAAATCCCCCACTTCCCCGACCCTCACAGCAACTCCTACTTTCACTGCCAGTGTCCCTCCCACACCTGAGCAATCCTGTGCCTCTATATCATCTCCCTGCAGGTAATCCATCACATTCTGATATCTTCATCTCAAAGCATGTGCCCAAATTGATGTGTTAGGATCTAGATCAGTCATGCCAGATAATCTAATCTGGAGTCTTATTGCTAGTACAGTATGACTACTTATGCATATGACTGAATTTATTGGTTGGTGTGGCTCAGCGAATAACGCCACTACCCGCCAGTGAGCTGCCACCCCATGCGGGTTTTGATTCTCAGTCTGGGTGACTATGCTGTGCTACACCAATAAGAGTCCTTGTGCCAGACTCCTAACACACCACTGGCCTACCTATAATATGATTAATCCTGTAAGTCGCTGTGGATAAGAGCGTCAGCTAAATGACATCACTGTAATGTTATTTGTAGGTCTAGACGTTACACCTCATATCTATAACTGATGTACAACCACCACAAGGAATAAAAACTTGGTCTCACATTGGTCTATTCATAAGCACATATTCCTCACCTAGGAGCGAAATTGTACTTCTAGTCGACTCTAAAGCTCTGAAGTCAGAATGTTGCCAGGTATTTCCAACTGATGTAATATAAACGCTTTAATTCCCCCTCTTCCCCAGTGTATTCGAACCTGTTCCGATGGAGGCTGATGTGGTCCGCCGTGAAATTGAAGATGATGTACAATCCAGCTTCAGCCTTGAGCTTTCATCCAGGTCCATGTCGGAGGAGAAAGCCTTGTCTGATTCAGAATTAAAGGTGCCAGTTTTCAATTAAATCAGCTGTTTGTGTTCAGTACATTCAGTCAGACTTACCATTAAGACCATCTCCTCGTATCTCCACTCACTGTCCATCATATCAGCTCCACTGACCATATAGTTTCACTCTGTAGCTATACAATTTCAGACTGTAGTCCATCTGTTTCTCTGTATGCTGCACTACCCTGTTCCGCAATGGTCAGGACCCCCACAGAGCAGGTATTCTGTGGGTGGTGGATCATTCTCAGCACTGCACTGACACTGATGTGATGGTAGTGTGTTGTGCTGGTGTGAGTGGGCATTAAGCGGAGCTACAAGAAAGTGGTTTAATGTTGTGCACTTTTTAAAAAAATGAAAGAACTGAAAGTTTGAATGAATTTTTTTTACTTTTAAGTGAAACTTTAGATGTGCCAACTAACTAGCTTTTGTTCAGATAATTTCTCTTTCTTAGTTATATAAACATACATAGGAAAGATTATGTGGACCAAAGCCAGTTTTTGTTTGTTTGTTTTAACTTAAAAGTTTAAGTTGGCCTTAACTTAAATTTAGTGCAAAGTTTAATTTCCTTAACCTTTTTTTATTATAATATTTTTTTAATTATGCAGTGTGGTTAATGTCACTCTTCCTTTAAGTGCAGCTTGTTTTGAAGTGTTTGTTTTTGATGATTTCCAGCCTGATGGCAAACAAGTAGAGAGAAGGAAAGTGTCCTCGATCCGCATCAGGAAAACTCTGCCCAAGCCCCAGTACAATCTCACACCAATGGGCCTTCCCAAAGCCATCCGGTTTGTTACTGCACGCTTCATTACTATGGGATGCGCAGGATGAGTGCGCATGCATATTTACCTGTGTTTGTTTATTTGAGGCTGACAGCTTGTTTTTCCAGGATTAAGAAGAAGGTGTTCAGCGTGGAAGAGATCTACACAAACAAGAACTTCAGTAAACCCCCTGAGGGGTGAGTCTGAAACACGCTTTATTCAGATCTCATTTTTAGCTCGTTCTACGTGAGTGTGGCGAAACAGTGCATTTCAGTTTTGAGGTGTAAGAAAGTACTGATATTTATATAATTATATAATATCTATAATTTAATATTATATAATGTTCTGTGATACTGTATAGGCTGTCAAACTCAGCATGTTAAATAAAAATTTACATGAAGAGTTTAGTTCCAGACAGCAGTTCATACTGTCTTGTTTAAACCTCATCGTCAGCCATTAGACTCAACCACACCGACGTGAACAAATAATGTAATGTAAATCTTTTTTTATTTTATTTAATAATTTTTCTAATTTTTTTTTTTAATAAATCCTTAACCACTAGAGGGCAGTGTTTATTATATTCCACTATTAGGATCTTCAACTCTAAAGTGAACAAGTAGAGCAAGGGCGCACCACCAACATAAAAACTAGCAAACCTGTGCATATGGTGGTGTGTTTTTACACTATTTCAGTTTTCTTTAAATTCTAAATTTATGTTTTACGTGTTGTGATGTATCGTTTGTGTGGTAAAATAATGTCATAAAATAGTTTATTAATAAGGTATAGTTTACCAAGTGTTCTTTAAATCCTTGACCACCAGAGGGCAGTGTTTTAATCCATTTCAGCCACTGAACTTTTTCCTTTCCTTTGTAAACAAGTAGTGTAAGGGTGCACCCCTAACATTGGCACACCTGTGCTGAAGTTGGTGTGCGTTTCAGAATCATATTTAAAAATAATTATATACGGTCTGACTTGCAGTGTTGCAATATAACATTATAACCCCTGTATCCTGATGCGTATCATATCGCCAGGTTCTTGCCAGTACACCGTCCTACTTCACTTTACAGGATTGACTGTACAGGATATATATCAGTCTTTCTTCTGATCTGCTGTTTGGCGTTTTTTAGCACTCCGGTTCACGCAGATGACCTCCAGGTGCTGAACCAGTGTGTGTGTGTGTGTGTTTGAGAGAACAGAAGGCTAGTGATATTAGCAGTCTGTACTGGACTAGGTAGAACTCATAATATGCTGATATGAGATATACAGTAACATACAAGAGGTCATGTGATGTCGATGTGTGAGATTATAAAGGGGTGTTCTCTCAGGGGCCGGCTCTGGAGTGCCAACACCTGTATAAGCTGTGAGGTGTTATCTTGTGTGTGAGGTTTAACACCTACCAGCATATACTCATGGCAAGGAGATGTGACTGAGTCTGAACGGGGCATGATGGTGGAATGCATTGACTGGGCTCATGTCAAGCGAATGCGCCGGCCACACCGTTTGTCAAAACTCTCTGGAATGTTCCTCGGCCAGATCTGGACAACTTGGGGCCCGACAGCACGGTGGATCATCCTGCTGGAATATCCCATCATTGTGGGGATACATGAAGTCCAATAAGGGCTGCAAATGGTCACCAAGCAGTGAAACGTAGAGGCACCAGTCAATGATATGTTTAGGTGGACCAGTGGAGCTGTGACTTATCAGACCCACGCCAGGGTCCAGTTGGCAACCTCACAAGCCCAGCTAAGGTGCTTTGTCCAGTGTGATGGTGTTAACAGAGGCACTCTGGTGGGTCTTCTGCACCCATATCCCAAGGAAGCTAAACTACACTGCCCCGATGTGCGTGCGGGGCTCCTTCTATGAATGCAGATGTGATTTCTGACAGTTGCTCGTCTGTTCACACAGACAGTTCTAGCCCAACACCGCCAAACTGAATGTTAAGTACCCACACAACTGATGATTCCCATTTCCTTGCCATGAACACACTGCCCAATGTTCAACCTCACTCAAAGAACACGCCTTACAGCTCATACAGGTGAAGGGTGTTCCTAAGCCATCCCCCAGGTAACACCGCAACCAATTGGTACAACCAATTTACATACTGACATTGCATGACCTTGTATGTCAGTGTGGTTCCTTGTGTGGCTCTTTATGTTTAACATATGTGGTTGGTGTAGCTCAGCGGATAACACCACTACCCTTCCAGGGAACCACCACATGTGGGAGACTAGGGTTCGATTCTCGGTCTAGGTGACTGTGCTACACCAATAAGCATCCTTGGGCAAGACTCCTAACACTACATTGACCTACCTGTAATATGATCACCCTTGTAAGTCGCTCAGCTAAATGCCATAGCTAAATGCCATAGATGTAAACGTAAAATGTAAACATATGCCCCTGTGGTTTCTTCATCCAGGCGACTGGAGACCATATTCGAGGTGCCTCTGAGCCGGCGGGATGGTTCCGAGTCCCTGACCGGTCAGAAACGGATGAAGCGCTTTGTTGAGTTCCCTGAACTGGGTGTGGCCAGGAAGCCGAAGAAGCCTCTGGTTGGCATAGCAGGGGTGGGCGGAGCTCCGAGAAAAGCAGCAGGAAGTTCCGGGGCAGGAAGGACACGTAGAGGTGTCTGGGCTTCCTCCAAAGATGAAGATGCACTTAACCTGCTGGACCTGGACTCGCTCTTGTGCTCGAAGCTGAACGAGCTGGACTCCTGGATGGTGCTGGAGCAGATGGTTTTCTGAAGACCTTTTTTGTAGGGTTGTTTTCTGCTGGTCTTTATTTCGATGTAAAACCACTCGCACATGAGAAGCACAGCCAAGTAATATAAAGAACCTGCGGACGTGTACATTTCTGTACTTTATGTATACATATACTGTATGTTTGTATATTTGTATAGGTCTGGTCTAGTACTGTCGTTTATTTGTGTGCTCCTGCTTATTTGTCGCTGTGCGTGTTTGTATTGTCACTGTCAAAGAAAAACTATAACTCTATTTTTCTTGTTCCTGGGTTCCTCAGCTGACCTTCATACCACAGCTCATGATGAATGGACTTGGTCCAAAATTCTTGATTGAAATGATTATATTAGCATTTATTAAAGTTAAGGGCTTGTATTTCCTGGTCCCGTGAAGTTATCGTTTTTCTAATGACAGTGAGACACAGTCGTATGCACACCATACGTCTAAACGTCCCCGTGTTGTGGTTGTTGAGACGCACTTCTACACGTTTTTATACACACTTACTGTTTATTTACTGAATTAAAAAAATATGTGGCCAGATGTTGGGCTGCGTTTTATGTATTTTGTTTTATTTTCTTGAAGATGACAAATTCAGTAAATAAATGGAAATTGTGGACTTAAATTTGTTGTGTGTTTGTACATATTTTCAGTTGAAAGGTCAACCAAATTTGAGAATTTTTTTTATATAAAAAACATTATATAAAAAAGCAAGTGATCCAAAAGCAAGCAATGAAATGGTCTGGATTTACATAGAATTACGTCTCCGTTTACCTCCATCAAAAGTTAGGAACTGTTTTACTACCTGTGCGTGCATCTCACTCTATCTATCTATATGAATGAGTGTGTGTGTCTATGTATGTATCTGTCTACACTCCTCATCAAAGTAATATCTGACTCCAGAGAGAAGAGTGGGATTGCAGTGCTATTGGGAAAGAATGTTACATAGAGAAGCAGTGCCTAACTCAACATAGCTGGACATCAGGTCATGGAGTTGTAGAGGTTCCTAATGGTGTCCTGTGATAATCCATCCCAAACAATTCATCTTGGTGCATTGGTGCAATTCCTTTGTCTAATGATGAGTGTATATATATACTTACATACATACATACATACATACATACATACATACACGTCTGTGTGTTTATAATTCCATCATTGTCAGATCAAGACTCAATATTTTCATATATACATATATATAATGAATATATATATATATATATATATATATATATAATCCCAGGAATGATGGATATAATGAAGATATGTGAGTGAAGATATTGACAATGATGGAATTATAAACACACAGATGTGTATGTATGTATGTAAGTATATATATGTATGTATATGTATATATGCATAAATAATGTGTGTGTGTGTATATATATATATATATATATATATGTATGTATGTATGTATGTGTATATATATATATATGTATGTGTATGTGTGTGTGTGTGTGTGTACATACACAACGCACACCAACGTATACACACTTTCATTTCAGTGTGGAATGTGAGTGTTTGAATACAAGAGCACTTTGTTTCAAGCATTTTAGCTGATTTCCCCGATTCCTCTTTTGGATCTGTGTTTTTCACTGTTGAGTTGCCAGAAACATTATCCATTAATAGACTTCTTTCTTCCAGAGACTTTCGGCCTAATGTACTTGTTGAGATGTACACACGGTCCTTCAGAGTGGTTGAGAACGGTTCACAGTGGTGGTGAAGGTAACTGGACGTCCCCGTCTAAAAGCTCCCTCGCAGAAAGTTACTACATGAGACAGTTATGAATACGCTGCCTGATGTCTGAGACGCTGTTTGATAGTTTCAGCCCTGAACTCGATTCGTGGTGGAGGGATACATGCTGCGAGATAAAATAATCCCCCAAATAAAACGAATTATTTCCATCAACAGCATTCCATATAACACTCAGAAGACACATGTAGGTGCACTGGTGGTTTAGATAAGTCAGTATAAGGTCAGTGTGTGTGTGTTGTAGACATGGAGAACCCTGGTTCCCATCGCCACCACTGTAAAGAACATCTGAACCACCTCACACCAAACCCACTCTGAATGACTTTGCGTCTCAACCTCGCCCTGGAATGTTAATAATAGGAGGTGCAGAGTGGATCTGAATGCTGGTCATGAAGTGCCTTCAAAGCTTCACTCTCTCAGGGTCTCCGTGTTCATGTGACCATGTTCTTATTAACCGTGCCATACTCTTCTATACGCTCTTTGGAGCTGATTGTGTTTATACTGCTCTAGCTTCCAAACCCAGGAACAATAATGTTCCGGGTTTCCCAGAATTTAAAATCTGTAGGCCATTCTTCATGGGAACGTTCGCCATTTTGCTCCTGGTGACAGATTTCCGACTGTTTCCGTTTCATTTAGGCAGAATCAAAGTTGAAATAAGGAGCACGTGATCCATCATGGAGACTTTTACTGTCCTGGTTTTAGTAGTTCTGTGTTTCTGGAAGTTACGTATTTGTTTTGGAAGCTGGTGTTTGTGAATCGGTTGACTTTCTGTGGAAAGTTTTTGGATCTGTTTGCTTTTCCCTTTTCCTGAAATGGAAAGCCGGAATCTTCTGACTGTTACATGTTTTATTAAGAAGACTTTTAATGTACAAAACCAATATACAGAAGCACAGTTCAGCATGAGTACATGTTTGGAGAAGCATAAAACGTAATGTATAGATATTGTAACAAGGCCTTTTTATAAAGGTAGTTTGATCTGAGGCTCCTATTAATGCTGATGATGTTTGGTGTTCACTGCTCAGAATGCAGAGTATAAATAAAATACTTTACAGCAACTTAAAGCTCACCGTGTATATCTCTCAGCTACAGTATATACTTAACACACATCTCAAAAATAACACAGTTTTCCAAAATCCACTGTAAACAGACTGATCCAGGGTGGGTTTGGTGTGAGGTGTAAATAGACTAATCCAGAGTGGGTTTGGTGTGAGGTGTAAATAGACTGATCCAGAGTGGGTTTGGTGTGAGGTGTAAATAGACTGATCCAGAGTGGGTTTGGTGTGGGGTTTGGTGTGAGGTGTAAACAGACTGATCCAGAGTGGGTTTGGTGTGTGGTGTAAATAGACTGATCCAGAGTGGGTTTGGTGTGGGGTTTGGTGTGAGGTGTAAATAGACTGATCCAGAGTGGGTTTGGTGTGTGGTATTAACAGACTGATCCAGAGTGGGTTTGGTGTGAGGTATAAATAGACTGATCCAGTGTGGGTTTGGTGTGAGGTGTAAATAGACTGATCCAGAGTGGGTTTGGTGTGGGGTTTGGTGTGAGGTGTAAACAGACTGATCTAGAGTGGGTTTGGTGTGAGGTGTAAACAGACTGATCCAGAGTGGGTTTGGTGTGAGGTGTAAATAGACTGATCCAGAGTGGGTTTGGTGTGGGGTTTGGTGTGAGATGTAAATAGACTGATCCAGAGTGGGTTTGGTGTGTGGTATAAATAGACTGATCCAGAGTGGGTTTGGTGTGTGGTATTAACAGACTGATCCAGAGCGGGTTTGGTGTGAGGTGTAAATAGACTGATCCAGAGTGGGTTTGGTGTGTGGTATAAATAGACTGATCCAGTGTGGGTTTGGTGTGTGGTATTAACAGACTGATCCAGAGTGGGTTTGGTGTGAGGTATAAATAGACTGATCCAGTGTGGGTTTGGTGTGAGGTATTAACAGACTGATCCAGAGCGGGTTTGGTGTGAGGTGTAAATAGACTGATCCAGAGTGGGTTTGGTGTGAGGTGTAAATAGACTGATCCAGAGTGGGTTTGGTGTGAGGTATAAATAGACTGATCCAGTGTGGGTTTGGTGTGAGGTGTAAATAGACTGATCCAGAGTGGGTTTGGTGTGAGGTGTAAATAGACTGATCCAGAGTGGGTTTGGTGTGAGGTATAAATAGACTGATCCAGTGTGGGTTTGGTGTGAGGTGTAAATAGACTGATCCAGAGTGGGTTTGGTGTGAGTGTGGGTTTTGGTGTGAGGTGTAAATAGACATCCAGAGAGGTGTAAACAGACTGATCCAGAGTGGGTTTGGTGTGAGGTGTAAACAGACTGATCCAGAGTGGGTTTGGTGTGAGGTGTAAACAGACTGATCCAGAGTGGGTTTGGTGTGAGGTGTAGACAGACTGATCCAGAGTGGGTTTGGTGTGTGGTATTAACAGACTGATCCAGAGTGGGTTTGGTGTGAGGTGTAGACAGACTGATCCAGAGTGGGTTTGGTGTGTGGTATTAACAGACTGATCCAGAGTGGGTTTGGTGTGAGGTGTAAATAGACTGATCCAGAGTGGGTTTGGTGTGTGGTATTAACAGACTGATCCAGAGTGGGTTTGGTGTGAGGTGTAAATAGACTGATCCAGAGTGGGTTTGGTGTGGGGTTTGGTGTGTGGTGTAAATAGACTGATCCAGGGTGGGTTTGGTGTGAGGTGTAAATAGACTGATCCAGAGTGGGTCTGGTGTGAGGTGTAGACAGAGTGATTGAGAGCGGGTTTGGTGTGAGGTATTAACGGAGTGATGGAGAGCGGGTTTGGTGTAAGATGGTTCAGATGTTCTGTACAGTGGTGGTGGTGATGAGAACCAGGGTTCTCCATGTCTACAACACCTATAGACACTATTGACTGTCTAAACCACCAGTGAACCCACACGTATCTTCTGAACTCTATATGGAATGTTGATGATGGGAAATGATTGTCTGGAGGAATGATACGTTTTACTGGGGAACTATTTTTTTGCCTCACAGCGCCCTGAACCATGTATCCCTGCACCAGGAGTATGTTTTAAAGATACAGTGCAGTTTATGGCTGATTTGCGCTGTAGTGGCTGCAGTTGCATCGCCAAAGCACTGGATAGCGATGGTGTTTCTGTGCCACTGTGTTGACTTCCTTAGTGTTCAGATGTTGAGTACTGGAGCTACTATTTGCTAAACAACAGTTTTCCTAGTTGGTACAGTCTTCAGTTCCTTCCCGCTGAATTTAAAAATGGCGGCGAAGTGGAAATGCAAAGGTGTAGTGACGACGGGGACGATGCACAGCTCTTGCAGTCTGTGTTGGCACAACGTGTAGTCACTTATCTGGGTAGGTGCATGCTGCGGTGTAGGGTGAAGAGTGAAGCTGCAGTTTGCAGTCGTGTAATAGAACCTACAGTAGCCATAAGGTTCTTCTAATTCAAGCTGCTGCTTCAGTGTGGCAGTGTGAGAGTCTCTCTCTACACCCAGTGTGTGGCTTATCTGTTCTGGGCTGCTGTAGAAACATGGCGGTGGTAGTCTCTGTTGGAGGTTGACCCACTTCTATCTAGATATGGAGGCTCATACTAAGCTAACAACAGCTTAGTAACAACAGCTTTGTTTTGACCCCCAATAACCATCTCATGTAGTAACTTTCTGTGAGGGAGCTTTTAGAGGGGGACGTCTGGTTACCTTCACCGCCACTGTGAGCGGTTCTGACGCTGTTTCACACCAGACCCACTCTGGAGAACTCGGTTTACATTGTAACCATTTAATAATACAGCGATAAAAAAGAGATAATGAGATTTCCCTTTCCCCATTTCCCAGCCAGTGGAAAGCACTTTGAATCCCTCGCACACTGACCGAACAGTAATGGAATTCCTGGCCTGTATTCCAATATAGAGTCCATTTCCTGGATGCTCTAGAATGTGACCTGAGGTGGACAGATGGTTGCCCACAAGTCCATAGTCCACAAATCTTTGTGGAAATAGTCTCCATAGCAACAATCCGCATCTCCCTTGGTTTGCCAAGCTTACTGCTCAGGGGTTTTTGTAGTTGTCTCTCAGTCTATTAAGGTCAGGAGGTACGACACCAGGCCCATGAGCAGAGGGATGAGGATCAGCAGCAGCACCCAGGCTACGATGGCCCCAATACCGTAATTCCGAGCCTTGTTAGAGTACTCCTTGGCCTTCATCGCTCTGTCCTCTTCTGCGACGTTGAACCTTCCCTTGTTCATTGCCCGAGCCTGGAAGGAAAGAGGGGACACGGACAGGGGACAGTAAGCTTACTATTTCAACATAGTCTCCCGAGACCCCAGGGATGTTCTGTATGCAGATACAGTATATAGTTTGAGATGCCAAGTCAATGTTCTGGCAATCCAGTAATTATATAGAGATAATAAATTGATATTTAATAAATAAAAATTTAGTAAATAAGTCACTTATATAACCATTTAGTGATGAGTCATTTATTAATTAATTATTAAGATTATTATTATTAATATTTTAAGTACACAAGTCATTATTTAGAAATTATGTCAATATTTAAAGAAAATGAGTTATTTTTTAGTGATTTTAGGTCAATATTTTGGGAAATATGTCATTAATTCGACTTACTAAGTCAATATTTCAAGATACCAAGTCAATATTATAGAGACGGTAACTCAGTACTTTAAGAATGGCCTACACATAATATGCAGTAACAGTTATCAGCTGTATGCCATCCAGGTGCAGGATGGTGGTGTGTTTCCAATAAAGTGGCCAGGGAGAGTAGGCCTGTTAGAAGCTGTAGGATCTTTCTACATGAGAGTCCGGAGTAAGTCTTGAGTGTATGGAGTGTGATTACCTTGACAGAGTAAATCAAAGACATGATGCCGAGGCAGGAAAGGCCGCAGATGATGCTGCTGATGGCCAGCTTCCTGTAGTCCCTGTAAATCCGGTGCTGACCGCCAGAGGAGGGCATGAGGCCGCTCTCCGTATCATGTGAATCATCGAGATCTGCTTTCATTTCTGTATGGCTGAGAGGAGTCGGGCAGGTCGGGTCATGCAACGCTTCTGCAGAGACAGAAGAAACCACAATGACATGACGGTGCAGTCTGATAGAGGCGTGATGGGCGCCGTGTATCAGCTGCATTGAAGCCACGGCACACACACAAGCTTGATATTGAGTAACTACCCTCGAAATTTCCCTTCAGACTTTATAGAAATAGTTTCACATTTACAGAGTCACCCCCCAACCCTGCCCCAGCCCTGCCCCACCCCACCACAAGCTACTCAGCCCACGCCAATCCAAAACACATAAACCCAAAAACCCACCACAACCGACTTACAACCAACCCGAACCCCTCACAGCCCCAACATATACCCATCCCAATCCACAACTTGTAACTCCAACCGCCCACACAACCCGCCAAACACACCCCAACCCCTATAACTACCACTTAACCAACCTTAGTGTTTACAGCCTGTGGCGCTTCGGTTCCACTCCTCAGACGGAAGGTTCTTCTATAATAAGAAGTTCCTTATTTGGTTGAACCAGACGTACACTCCCCTAATCCAGCACAGCGCCTGCAGCTAATAACGCAACTACCCTGCTGATGTCATTAGTGCTGCTAATGTAACTCACTTCAGTCCATGTTTATAGATACCAGCGAACCATACAGTGTCAGAAACCACATCCAGTCTATCAGGGATACTGAACTCCACCAGAGGGTGGGGGCTGAATGAGCAGAGGCATGGCAGGTGACTGCTAGGGGAAGGCCTGTACCAGTTTTTTTTTTTTTAGCTCCTCCCACTGCTGAATTCTTTTCTGAACACAGGCAAAGTCAATCAGAACAGATCTGACTTACATATGCCAGTCTTAATGGTACAGTGACCCCAATCAACCCCCAACAGCCTCAACCACAAACCCACCACAACCAACCCCAACAGCCTCAACCACAAACCCACCACAACCAACCCCAACAGCCTCAACCACAAACCCACCATAACCAACCCCAACAGCCTCAACCACAAACCCACCACAACCAACCCCAACAGCCTCAACCACAAACCCACCACAACCAACCCCAACAGCCTCAATCACAAACCCACCACAACCAACCCCAACAGCCTCAACCACAAACCCACCACAACCAACCCCAACAGCCTCAACCACAAACCCACCACAACCAACCCCAACAGCCTCAACCACAAACCCACCACAACCAACCCCAACAGCCTCAACCACAAACCCACCACAACCAACCCCAACAGCCTCAACCACAAACCCACCACAACCAACCCCAACAGCCTCAACCACAAACCCACCACAACCAACCACAAACACCCACAACACAAAACCACCACCACCCAACACCAACAGCCTCACCCACTCCCCAACAGCCTCAACCACAAACCCACCACAACCAACCCCAACAGCCTCAACCACAAACCCACCACAACCAACCCCAACAGCCTCAACCACAAACCCACCACAACCACTCCCAACAGCCTCAACCACAAACCCACCACAACCAACCCCAACAGCCTCAACCACAAACCCACCACAACCAACCCCAACAGCCTCAACCACAAACCCACCATAACCACTCCCAACAGCCTCAACCACAAACCCACCATAACCAACCCCAACAGCCTCAACCACAAACCCACCACAACCAACCCCAACAGCCTCAACCACAAACCCACCATAACCACTCCCAACAGCCTCAACCACAAACCCACCATAACCACTCCCAACAGCCTCAACCACAAACCCACCATAACCAACCCCAACAGCCTCAACCACAAACCCACCACAACCAACCCCAACAGCCTCAACCACTCCCAACAGTCTCAACCACAAACCCACCACAACCAACTCCAAAAGCCTCAACCACAAACCCACCACAACCAACCCCAACAGCCTTAACCACAAACCCACCATAACAACCCCAAAAGCCTCAACCACAAACCCACCACAACCAACCCCCAACAGCCTCAACCACAAACCCACCACAACCAACCCCAACAGCCTCAACCACAAACCCACCACAACCACTCCCAACAGCCTCAACCACAAACCCACCACAACCAACCACAACAGCCTCAACCACAAACCCACCACAACCAACCCCAACAGCCTCAACCACAAACCCACCACAACCAACCCCAACAGCCTCAACCACACACCCACACAACCAACCCCCAACAGCCTCAACCACAAACCCACCACAACCACTCCCCAACAGCCTCAACCACAAACCCACCACAACCACCTCAACAGCCTCAACCTCAACCACCACAAACCCACACCACAAAACCAACCTCAACAGCCTCCTCAACCACAAACCCACCATAACCACTCCCAACAGCCTCAACCACAAACCCACCATAACCAACCCCAACAGCCTCAACCACAAACCCACCACAACCAACCCCAACAGCCTCAACCACTCAACCCAGTCTCACAACCAACAACACCCACCAACCAACCACCAGTACTCCAAAAGCCTCAACCACAAACCCACCACAACCAACCCCAACAGCCTTAACCACAAACCCACCATAACAACCCCAAAAGCCTCAACCACAAACCCACCACAACCAACCCCCAACAGCCTCTACCACAAACTCACCACAACCAACCTGAACAGGCCCCCACAAACCTACCATAACCACTCCCAACAGCCTCAACCACAAACCCACCACAACCACTCCCAATAGCTTCAACCACAAACCCACCACAACCAACCTCAACCACCTATAGCTCACCAAACGCTCCCCAACAGACCCCAAAATCTCAACCCCACTCCAACTCCGCCACAACCAAAACCAACACAGTAACAACCGACCTAACCCCCCACAACCCCAACACAAACCCAACTACTACCTTCCCACAACCCCAACACAACCCACTGTAACCCTGGAATATCTATTTCACTTCTTAGCAAGCTTAGGCTAACTAGCAGTTTCACCCAGCAGTTATGCTTTCCTTTAACCACTGTGTTTACAGCGTGTAGCGCTTCAGTTCCGCTCCTCAGACTGAAGGTTCTTCTATAATAAGAAGACATGCACTTCCCTAATACAGCACAGCGCCTGCAGCTAATAACAGAACTACATACCCTGGTGATCTCGTTAGTGCTGCTAATGAAATTCACTTCAGTCCATGTTTATAGATACCAGTGAACCATACAGTGTCAGAAACCATCATCCTGTCTGTCAGGGATGCCGAACTTCACCACAGGGTGAAGGCTGAATGGGCAGAGGCTCAGCAGGTGACTGCCTATGGAGGGCCCCTTCCAGTTTTTTTGCAGTTTAGCTCCTCCCACTTGTGGTGAAGTTATAAGGAGTGCTTTTCGTACACAGGGACAGCCAATCAGAACAGAGCTGACTTACAAAGGCCAACCAACTCCAAAACTCCAGCCCACCACAACCAACTTCAACCCCCTCTACAGCCCCCTCACAGACCTCCCCAACTCACCACAACCAACCCAGCACTACCAACCGCAGCCCCCACAGCACACCCACAACCCCCCCAACCCACCACAACCAACCCCAACACACCAAAACCAACTTCAGCCCCCTCACAGACCTCCCCAACTCATCACAACCAACCCACCACAACTAACCCCACCCCACTACAGCACCCCTACCCCCCCAACCCACCACAAACAACTTCAACCCCCGCTACAGCCTCCTCACAGATCTCCCCAACTCACCACAACCAACCCACCACAACTAACCCCACCCCACTACAGCACCCCTACCCCCCCAACCCACCAGAACCAACTTCAACCCCCTCTACAGCCCCCTCACAGACCTCCCCAACTCACCACAACCAACCCACCACTACCAACCTCAGCCCCCACAGCACCCCCACAACCCCAGCACCCCACCACAACCAATCCCAACCCACCACAACCAACTTCAACCCCCTCTACAGCCCCCTCACAGACCTCCCCAACTCACCACAACCAACCCACCACAACTAACCCCACCCCACTACAGCATCCCCTACCCCCCAACCCACCACAACCAACTTCAATCCCCTCTACAGCCCCCTCACAGATCTCCCCAACCCACCACTACCAACCTCACCCCCCACAGCACCCCCAGCCCACCACAACCAACCCCAACCCCCTCTACAGCCCCCACACAGACCTCCCCAACTCACCACAACCCCCCCACCACTACCAACCTCAGCCCCCACAGCACCCCCTCCAAACCCCCCAACCCACCACAACCAACTTCAACCCCCTCTACAGCCCCCTCACAGACATCCCCAACTCACCCCAACCAACCCACCACTACCAACCTCAGCCCCCACAGCACCAACCCAACCCACCACAACCAACTTCAACCCCCTCTACAGCCCCCTCACAGACCTCACCAACTCACCACAACCAACCCACCATTACCAACCTTAGCCCCCACAGCACCCCCACAACCCACCACAACCAACCCCAACCCACCACAACCAACCCCAACCCCCTCTACAGCCCCCACACAGACCTCCCCAACTCACCACAACCCACCCACCACTACCAACCTCACCCCACACAGCACCCCCCACAACCCACCACAACCAACCCCAACCCACCACAACCAACCCCAACCCCCTCTACAGCCCCCACACAGACCTCCCCAACTCACCACAACCAACCCACCACTACCAACCTCAGCCCCCACAGCACCCCCACAAACCCCCCCCAACCCCAACACACCAAAACCACTTTCAACCCCCTCTACAGCCCCCTCACAGACCTCCCCAATTCATTAAAACCAACCCACCACAACTAACCCCACCCCACTACAGCATTCCCTACCCCCCCAACCCACCACAACCAACTTCAACCCCCTCTACAGCCCCCTCACAGACCTCCCCAACTCACCACAACCAACCCACCACTGCCAACCTCACCCCCCACAGAACCCCCACAACCCCCCCAACTCACCACAACCAACCCACCACTACCAACCTCACCTCCCATCAGCTACCCCCCCAAACCCCCCAACCCACCACAACCAACTTCAACCCCCTCTACAGCCCCCTCACACCTCCCCAACTCACCACAACCAACCTCACCCCCCACAACCCACCCCAACCAGCCCCAGTCCTGAAGGTACAGTAACACTAACAGCCTGTTTAAGTGTAAGGTGTAAGGAGAAGTCGGGAAATCCTGGTCCTGTAATAATGAACTATGACTGTTTATGGTGTGTAAGTTTATACGGAAGCCCTTTTCCAGTGCTTGGAATGGTCTCTATGGAATTTAACCACTCAGTTTCGGGAACTAATGAGTGGCAGAATTCGGTTTCCATGGTGTAGCATAGCTGGGCTTATGAATAGCTGGTCGTTTTTGTTCCCAGGGTGCGCTGTGCGGAGTTGAGACACACCGGGGACGTTCCTTTACTGCGTGCCAGGTTTTTCCAGAGAAGGCAGCAGCTCTCAGGTTGAATGACTCTCTGCATTGTGAGCAGTGAAAGCCTGATGGACTGGAAGAACCACAGAGGGTCACGGTTTGATTGAACGTGCGGCATCAACGGTATGAGGTGTAAGGGGCCGATACAAACATCTCAGATTACAGCTTACATACAACAACATGCACCTCTCCCTCTCTCCCTCTCTCTAATCCTAACTTTTTTATTAGTCTCCTCTGTCTTTATTAGTAGCAGCATCCAGTGGGCAGCGTCCTGTGACCACTGATGAAGGACTAGAGGATGACCAACACTGCACTGTGCAGCAGCAGATGAGCTATCGTCTCTGGCTGTACATCTACAAGGTGGAGCAGCAAGGTAGGAGTGTCTAATAGAGTGGACAGTGAGTGGACACAGTGTTTAACACTCCAGCAGCACTGCTGCATCTGATCCACTCACACCAGCACCACACACACTAAGACACCACCACCACGTCCGTGTCTCTGCAGGGCTGAGAATGATTCACCAGCCAGTCAGTAGTCAGTTAACGAGGCGGCAAACGAGCATGACGGTGGGATCTCCAGCGAGCTGTGTGGTTTAATGAACACCTAGTTTAGACCTGTTACACAAACCCACCACACAGCACAGACTGGATGCCCTCTGAGAACCTGCTGAAAACAGTTTTAGATAAGCTCTCTTTGTTGCTGCGATCTTATCAGTTTCTGAAGGTATTTTTGCAGAATTAGTCCGAGCCTGTTTACCTGCAGCCTGCCTTTCCTCCGGCTGTGTCTCTAGACTCGGACTCCCCGGGTGAAAATCATGTGTCTGGCTTAATCTAACCGTTTAGCACGCTGGTTATGATAAACATCATCTGATGAGTATGTGGTAATGTGTGGTCAGAACGTAACTGTTAAGAACTGAGTAATTCTTTAAGAATAGAGTGCAGGCCAAAACCATATACTCCCAACCTGAGCAGTCAGAACAGTACACCAACCTGAACAGTGCTTTCACAGCAGATACTGAATAATCCATAGTAGATACTAAATAGGTAATAGTGGATACGGCATAATTCATAGTGGATACTGAATAATTCATAGTGGATACTGAATAATTCATAGTGGATACGGCATAATTCATAGTGGATACTGAATAATTCATAGCAGATACTGAATAATTCATAGTAGATACTAAATAGGTAATAGTGGATACGGCATAATTCATAGTGGATACTGAATAATTCATAGTGGATATGGCATAATTCAAGTGGATACTGAATAATTCATAGCAGATACTGAATAATTCATAGTGGATACTGAATAATTCATAGTGGATATGGCATAATTCATAGTGGATACTGAATAATTCATAGTGGATACGGCATAATTCATAGTGGATACTGAATAATTCATAGCAGATACTGAATAATTCATAGTGGATATGGCATAATTCATAGTGAATACTGAATAATTCATAGTGGATATGGCATAATTCATAGTGAATACTGAATAATTCATAGTAGATACTGAATAATTCATAGCAGATACTGAATAATTCATAGCGGATACTGAATAATTCATAGTGAATACTAAATCATTCATAGTGGATCCTAAATAATTCATTGTGGATACTGAATAATTCATAGCAGATACTGAATAATTCATAGTGGATACTATATAATACATAGTGGATACTGTATTATTAATAGTGGATACTGAATAATTCATAGTGGATACTATATAATACATAACTGCTGAAGAGTGTTGTAGATGTGTTATGTGTTAATGGTTTATTGCTGAGCACTGTAGTGTTGACTGTGCCTCTGTAGCAGACAGAATAATAGATGGTATCTCAGGACTTACAGACTCGTCCAGGCTTGAGCGGATCACAGCTGCTCCAGATTCCTCAGCCCTCAGTTGCCTCCGGTCAGAGATGATATAACAGCCAGTTCAGGATGGGTCTCTTCTCTGGACGCCTGGTAGACGTTGGTCTTCTCTGCCTGTTTTCTTTCAGGTTGTTTAAAGGAGGTTTAAGCCGTAACCGAGTGAAGCACGGCAGTAGATAAGAAAGTCTTCGGCCTGATTCCGGTTCCCTTCCCAGCAGTAGCTCTGCGCTGGTTTGTGTGGTAGAAGTGCTGCTAGTAGGTTGTTTCACTTCCTTTCCTCTGCTCTTAGTGTGCAGCAGAGCTCTTGCCGCTAATGTTCAACCTGAGAGTGAACCTGCACCTCTGGACCTGCGGCTACAGTAGTGACGGTGTTTCTGCTCTCTCGCTCTCTCTCTGTCTCTCGCCCAGCCCACTCCTACGGCCCTCCTACACCCTGCACAGTTGTGCTCTGCTCCCTGGTCCCACCTTTACCCGCTGCATTCCTGAGGGCTTAGTAACCAGGCAGTGATTTTTTCGTACATACACACGACTCCTCTGGCATCAAGGCAGCTGTTGGAGGTCCGAATCACCTCCAACACATTCAGTGGTGTTGGAGCCTGGGGCAGTCAGTCTGTTGTTCTGAGAACACCAGCAGTTTCTGTGTCGGATGTGTGTGTCTCCTTTTCTCAGCGAGGAGATTCTTGGACAGCTACTTGTCCTGTCAGACCTCCGTAGCGTTAAGGTGTCTTCTCACAGTGGAAGGATGGACAGAACACCAGTTTGTGTTCTCTGATCAGAGCAGGATCTTTAACTGCCAGTTCCAGGTGGTTGTTAGGAGTCCTGTTATCTCTGTAGCTTCCAGATCCTGGAAGACTTAGTTGGGTGGTTTCACTCTGGAGTTGTCCTTCCTCATGCAGATGAGTAGTCTTATATCTAAACTCCTCAGAAGCATGAGTAACTTGTGTAATGGCGGTTCTGCCTGGAGGGTAAATGAACTAAAGGAAGTTCTTAGACGGTCTGCTGTGTTTTCCAGGGAACGGGTTGGACTCTGACGTTCTGAATGACGTTGTGATGTTTATGGAGACTGCAGAGGCCCCTTTACCTGTTTACTGTCAATGTGGTTTTTTTTTGTCTCATACAAAGTGCAGCATAAAGGATAGGAAGGGGAGGCACTGGGTGAAAAGTGGTAGTGGAAGAGGGGATGAAAGGAGAAGAGATAAGGGAAATAGAAAGATACTGATGCACTTTAAAATGTGTGCTTAAAAAACTGCTTGGATGCTCTCCCACCACTCTCTCTCTCTCTCTCTCTCTCTCTCTCTCTCTCTCTCTCTCTCTCTCTCTCTCTCTCTCTCTCTCTCTCTCTCCTGTATAACTTGTTGTGCGTTATTAAAGGGTGTGTGTTTGTACATGTATGTGTCTGTGTGTGTGTATATATTAATGATGGGTGGGTGTCTGTGTGTGTTTGAGGTGTTTGTATGTGGGCGTGTCTGTGTGGGTGTGTGTGTTTGAGGTGTTTGTATGTGGGCGTGTCTGTGTGGGTGTGTGTGTTTGAGGTGTTTGTATGTGGGCGTGTCTGTGTAGGTGTGTTTGTGTCTGTCTGTGTGTGTGTCTGTGTTTGTGTATGATGTGTGTGTATGAGGTGTTTGTGTGTGTATATATGGTGGGTGGGTGTCTGTGTCTATGTGTGTGTGTGTGTGTGTGTGTCTATGTGTTTGTGTGGTGTGTGTGTGTGTGTGTCTGTGTCTGTGTGTGTGTGTATGATGTGTTTGTGTGGTGTGTGTGTGTGTGTCTGTGTCTGTGTCTGTGTGTGTGTCTGTGTCTGTGTCTGTGTGTGTGTGTGTGGTGTGTGTGTGTATGATGTGTGTGTGTGTGTGTGTGTGTGTATATGGTGGGTGGGTGTCTGTGTCTATGTGTGTGTGTGTATATGATGTGTTTGTGTGTCTGTGTGTGTGTGTGTATGAGGTGTGTGTGTGTGTGTGTATATATGGTGGGTGGGTGTCTGTGTCTATGTGTGTGTGTGTATATGATGTGTTTGTGTGTCTGTGTGTGTGTGTGTATGAGGTGTGTGTGTGTTTGATGTGTTTGTGCGTGTGTGTGTGTGTCTGTGTTTGTATCTGTGTGTGTGTCTGTGTTTGTGTGTGTGTGTGTGTGTGTGTGTCTGTGTTTGTGTCTGTGTGTGTGTATGATGTGTTTGTGTGGTGTGTGTGTGTGTGTCTGTGTGTGTGTCTGTGTGTGTGTGTGTGGTGTGTGTGTGTATGATGTGTGTGTGTTTGGGGGGGGGTGATCTAATGAAACCGAATGATGTCCTGCTGGTGTTCTGGAATTCACCGTAAACTCCATCATGAACTTCACTGTGGATCTCTGTGGTGACTCATTAGTGCCCCACCCAGCCCGTTCTTTCATCCCTTCTGTCTCCACCGAGAGTAACAGAACTACAGCGCCTCCATTACAGGCCAGAGTGCCCCCTGCCGACGGAGCTGGTATCTGAACCGTGAGCTAGATATAATACCAGTACAGGTTATACTGCATAGCGAGCCGCCTAACCCCCATGTTCAGTCATACCTCACACAAGGCCAGGCAGGTTTATTTACACTGCACATTCCATCCACACAACAACCTGCAACAGCGTAGGCGACATAGCCGTTTAAACTGCTGGTCATAGAAACCGTGTGGGCGTGGCTAATGAGCAGCTTGATTGACAGCTTTATACAGTTTGCATCATTATCCAGCTTTTATATGACACTAACTGGACCAAACAAGAGAGACAAACATACGTGGACAGATGTATGGACGGATGAAGGAACAATGTTGATGTGTGGATACAAGGATGAACGGATGAAGGACCATTATTGGCGATAGATACAGGAATGAACGGATGAAGTAGCAGTGTTGGTATATGGATAAGGCAATGAAGAGATGAAGGAACAATGTTGGAATGGATAAAGGAATAAATGGATCAAGAAACAATGTTGGTGTATGGGAAAAGAATTGAACGGATAAAGGAACAATGTTGGTGATGGACAAAGATAAATGAACGTTCATTCCTTTATCCATCACCAACATTGTTCCTTCATCCATTTTGTATATGTATCTGCACTCGTAGTAATTAATTACTCGGTTATTTATTAAGTAAAAAAAATAAAAATATATCTATTTAAACATACTCGTCTTTCCTGTCTTACGATTGGCTCCTTTGTGTCGAAGCCCCTCCTTCCGCAGTCACTCCGTCCACCAATCGGAAGGCGCCGCGTCGGTGACGTGGCGGCGGAAGTAAACAGTGAGGGGAAGCTGCAGCAGCGGGGTGAGTGTGTGGTGTTCAGCTTTTCTAGAGTTTACCAGTTAGCTCTGTGCCCTGTTGCAGCAGTACGGTGGTGAAGGAGAGCAGCAGGCATGTGCTGGAGGGAACACTCCTATGTCCTATTTCTCTTTCTGAGTTTGTGGGTCGATTTCTGTGTCTGTTTCTGCATGTAAAGTAAGATGCAGCTTATAAATGAGCCTGCCTCACACAGACCTGGCACAGTGGAGCGGTTTCCTTTCGGCCTCCAGCTGTTAAAGTATATGTTACAGTTGTTGTTTTACACTTTATGGTGCTTATATACTGCTAATATACTAACAACCTATAACCATATACATGTTTAAAAATAAAGTAGGGAATGCTCTGTGTTATGCTCTGCATAACTGAGTGTAAACAGATGAATTCAGATGTTCTTTACAGTGGTGGTGGTGGGAACCAGGGTTCTCCATGTCTACAACACACATATATATACATTTTATTGACTATCTAAACCACCAGTGAACCTACACCTGTCCTCCGAGTGTTATATGGAATGTTGATGATGGGAAAATCTGGAAAACCTGGAAGTAATAAGTTTTCTTTGGGGGACTATTTTACCTCACAGCGCCCTGCAGCATGTATCCCTCCACCATGAATGGAGTTTAAGGCTTAGATCTTCTCCAAACTCAGACATCAGGCAGCATATTCATAACCATCTTTTGTAGAAACTTTCTGTGAGGGAGCTTTTAGAGGGGGACATCTGGTTACCTTCACCACCACTGTGAGCAGTTCTGATGCACCGAGTGTCTCTAGAACGGAGCGTTGCAGTCACTTCTGAAATGTCCCCCTTTTATACAGCGTCTGCAGCAGCAGTGTGGAGGTATGGAGATGAAAGGTGCTGAAGGGTTGATTGCAACAGAGAAGTTTGGCTCTCAGGAGACATGGAGGTACCGGGTAAAGAGCGGAGGAGGGATGAAGAGAGAGAGAGTGGGAGAGGACGGAGGGAATCCAAGCAGTTCCATCGGTGCAGCTTTCAAAGTGGGTCACAGTCTTCGGATTGCATTTACAGCAGGGATGCATCCAGAAGGGGGTTTGAGTGGGGCGTGGAATACGGGGTTGGGGAGGGCAGGGTAACCTGTATAAGGTATAACCTCTAGTGCCTCATATAAAACTGCAAAGATGATGATCATGATCAGTCACTCTGTTCTGATTCATTCAAAACAGCACGCTGTGCGTCTGAGTACTGAGCAGCAACACTGGCTAAGTCTTAAATGACTCCCTTCTCCCACATAGTCGCTCCTGCGACCAGAAGTGCATCATGTTATCATTTGGGATTCAGCCATGTGTACACAATTCCAGACTGAAGAGATGTTTTGTAGCACGGAAGCTAGAACTTACAAGGTGCACTAGGTAGGATGGAGGGGGGTGGTTGGGATTCGGCCGCTGACAAACGAACTGTGCTACAACAGCTGTGCTAATGTTGCTACACTGCACTGGAATTGAGAGCCAGCCAACTACAGACACCATACAAACATCACTGTATCACAGTCTGCATGTACGGGGGCTGGAACTGTGTATACTGACACTTTAGGCTCTATATATAGTGTGTGACTGTTTGTATATGGTTTTGGGTGCGACCTTGAGAGATCAGCTTGTGTGATCTGCTCAAGCCGCCCAAACTGCTGTCAGAAATGGATCAGATTATCCGACTGCTCACTCGGAGTACGTTTTGGCGATAATCAGACATTGCTTCCTTTCTTACAGTGCGCAGATCTTGAAATTCAGTCGGCTCCGACCTAAACGGGCTAAAATCGGGATTAGAGAGTTTATAACTCTCCATCGCTGTATACAGTCTCGTATGCACTAACACGAGCCTGAATTCTTTCCTCCAGAGCGTCTTCCTGCCCCAGGGCTATCCTGAGAGCGTCAGTGGCGACTACCTGCAGTATCAGTGTTGGGACACACTGCAGGTTAGTGTGGATGCAGAACGTGATGGTGCTGTTTGAATGCCTAGAATCACTAGGTTCTTCAAAATGATCGCAGTATCTATTATATTTGGTCCTATATATGGTTTATATGGTTCTATGCAGCACCAAAAAGGGATGAAGGTTCTGCTGCTCTTATGATGGCAAGCTTGCAACAATAGACGATCCCTGTTTGGTGCTGCATAGAACCACATACATCAGATTCTCCACCAGTTTGAGGAACATTTAATTTTCAAATGGTTTTACATAGAACCCGTTACTTTACTAAGGAACCCTTAAAGAACTATCTTGCTAAGCGTGAGAGTAGGATCATATTAGAATCATTTATACATCCATCAGCCACTCCATTAACTCCACCCTTCTTGTGTTTACTCTCATGGTCCATTGTATCAGCACCACTGACCATATAGAACAACACTGTAGTTCTACAGTTCCAGTCTTTAGTTACACTGTATACTGTATTACCCTGTTCTTCAATGGTCAGGCCCCCCACAGGACCACCACAGAGCAGGTATTATGTGGGTGGTGGGTCATTCTCAGCACTGCAGTGACACTGACTGGTGTGAGTGGATGAGACACAGCAGTGAATTCTTCTTTGGTTTTTGTTGTTTACAAGGCGTTCTCCAGCTCCCTCTCCGGCACTCTGGCTACTCAGGCCTCTCTGAGGGGTGTTGGAGTCGGGAATCAAGAAGCAACGGTTGCAGCAGCTACAATCACCTGGTTACTCAGAGGTGTGTGAGTGAGTTTATCTCAGCTCATTTGTGGAAAAACACAGATTCCAGAGTTTTCAACACCCCCTTTACTCTCTCTGCTCAGATGGGACCGGGATGTTGGGTCGAATTCTTTTTGCATGGATCAAAGGGTGAGTCAATGTTTAGATGTTTGATAAAGTTTCTATACTTTGATAAATAAGCTCACTGGAAATAAAAAACCTCCCCTGTGACTGAACCATACCCTAACAGCACCGATACCAGCTGTGACTGGATTGGGCATGTACTGGACAAGTTTCTGGATGTAGACCATATCAGTGTTCAGACCCTCTCAGTTGGGCCAGATTTTGGTGGATGCCTTCCCTGGCACAATTCCAAGTAGAATTCCCTGTAGACTGGGATTTTAGCCACTGCTGGTAGACCCGTATGACCATACGCTTCCATGCACCTGCAGATTCAGCTACTTCCTTCACACTACGGTCTTTGGCCACACCCAAATGCAGTCACTCCTTTTAGCCAATCATTAACATCTGCTCTGGAGACATTTTCCACACATGGAACGAGACATTCACCACACTGTAGCACCTCTTCCTAATCTATGGATCCCATCACTCACACCCCACAGGTATTTATAGCCCCATCATCCTCGTGCAGAACCATCTGCAAGAGTCGGAAGTTACTACTACCTCAAACACACAGGGGGACTCAATTTTATCTAGTGAGCTTATTTACCATGTGCGTTACCAACATGAGATTTTTTCAATTGTTATTTCATTGTAATGTATTTACCAGAAAAACAGATATGATGTCATACGTTTAGTGTGTCCATTTTTTACCTTCATTTCAGCTTCCATTATTTTCAGCAGACTTACTTTCAGTTCCTTAAGACACACACAAATGCACCATTCAAATATCCCAAACACTTTCAGTGGTGTTGAGGTTCTGGACTCTGGGGTGGTCAGACCATTGTTCCGAGAGCACTAGCAGCTTCTTTGTTGGATGTGTGTGTTGCCTTTTCTCAGTGAGGAGCTTCCTAAACAGCTACACAGCCTTTTAGACCTCCATAGTGTTAAGGTGTCTTCACACAGTGAAAGGATGGTCAGAAAGACCTGTGGATGTTCTCAGATCTGAAGCAGGAGTGGGGCTTGATGTTCTCCTCTCTCTAAGGCACATTTTCTCTGTAGCTCCAGTTTTACTTAGATTTTTTCTGTTTTAGATTTTTTTTGTTTTAGATGCGGGTGGACAGTCTTATCAAAAATGAATAACTTACATTTTTATAAAGTTCTCTGACTGCCTGCTATGTTTTCCAGGAGCAAGTTGGACTCTGAGGCCAAAAAGTGGAGGTAAAGGGAAGTCTGTGACTTTTATATCTTCCTACATAAAATAATCAGATAATGAATCATGATGTTTAATCTGTTTCAGGCTTTTTGCTGATATTCTGAATGACATTGCGATGTTTATGGAGATTGCAGCCCCACATTTTCCTCCTTTCTTTACTCTCATTGTGTGCATCGCTGGCGTCTTTAAGGTATAACATACAGAGTGTAACACCAAGTATTTTCACAGTGGTGGTGAAGGTAACCAGATGTCCCCCTCTAAAAGCTCCCTCACACAAAGTTACTACATGAGATGGTTATGAATACACCGTCTGTTGTCTGATACTTATGATATACATGCTGCAAGATGCTGCGAGGTAAAATTAGTCCCCCAAAGGAAACATACTATTCCCAGATTTTCCCATCATCAACATTCCATATAACACTCAGAAGACATGTGTAGGTTCACTGATGGTTTAGATAGTCAATAAAATGTGTGTGTGTTGTAGACATAGAGTACCCTGGTTCCCTTCACCACCACTGTAAGGAACATCTGAACCACTTCACACCAAACCCGCTTTCAACCATTCTCAATCACTCTGTCTGTCTTTATTCCTCTCCAGTCTATTGTAGGTGTGGCTGGAGGTGCCACTCGAGCTGCTTTAACTGTTCACCAGGCTCGCAGAAACAATATGGCTGACATTTCCGCTAAAGACGGCAGTCAGGTTGGTGCTTTAAACTCACTTAGGTCTCCATTCCACAGCTCCTAGACAGACACACAAGTAGAGGCAAACTAGAGGTCCAGAACTGGACACTGGAAAAAGCCAAACTTTTCCAGTCCATCAGTCCAGTCCTGTGTTTCCGGCCTTAAATAGTTTTCTATAATGTTCATGTGATCCACATGGTCATTCTGACAGACTGTAATACACTACAGGAAGTGTAGGGGGCGATATGACTTCTGTTGTTTTTTGAAAAAGTGCTTTATAATATTCATATGACCCATACGTGTTTATTCTTTTTTGTTATTCTTTTTTGTGTAATGGCTACTGATGAACAACTACTTGAAAAGATAGATTATGAATTCTGACTGGGGAATGAAGCATGGTGCAATACTGCTGAACACAACAGATTTTTCTGTCTAAATTTGTGACCTTAGGTTCTTTGTATCTTCCTCAGGAAACTCTGGTGAACCTGGCCGGACTGCTGGTCAGCTTGGTGCTCATTCCACTCGTCACTAATAACCCCATGTGAGGTTTTAAGATGAATTGGCTAGCTATATTAGCTTTAGCTGAACAGCACATAAAAATCTAACAACCGGAACATGAAGACGTGGGTTCATAACAAGAAACACCCTGTAAACCCCACAGTCTAGTTAGGGGTCTCCACACAGAGCCAGTTTAGTGTTTGCCAGTGGGAGCTAATGTTGGCTAGGTGTGCTAGCTGTAGCTAGCTAGCGTTAGAGCCCACTTACACCAGACTGTGTGTTGGTTCATTGGTGTAAGAACTGTAACTCAGCTTATCAGCTGCAGCCGGTTCCTCTTCCCAGCACAGAGAAAGATGTACTACTCATACTACTCATAACTGAGTAGTTCCCTGGACTCGATTTAAACTAGAATAAACACAGAACTGCAGCATGGTGAACAGACCAACCTCAGACGCTCAGTAAAGGTTTGGACCTAGATGCGAATCTGAACTGAAGCGTGACTGTGTGAGTGAGCACGGCAGAGTGGGTTTTGCAGGATCGCCTTTCCTGAATTTTTTTTTTTGAAAAAAGTGAATATCCGAATCCCAACCAACAAAAATCCAACTGTCTGAATACTCAGGTTCAGCCCACTTGTATTCAACATTCCATACACTGTAACACAAGATCAAACTAAACACGACTAATTCTGCACACTTTGCGATCGAGTCTGCGGCGGGGAAGTGATTTTAGGTGTTGATAGTTTCTGTGATACACTTAGAAAAGCTTTTTTGTGATTTATCATATTTAGCTGTACTCTATGTGCTTATGTGCTGTGGTATTGAGCTATCTCTCCTTGGCATGTCCACTTTAGGTTGACCTTCACCCTCTTCTTCCTCTTCACCGTTCTCCACCTGTTTGCCAACTACAAAGCGGTTAGGTCTGTTGTTATGGAAACGCTAAACGAAGCTCGCCTGTCAATCATCCTTCATCAGTATCTGCTTGATGGACGGATTCTAAGTCCCACAGAAGCCAATCAGAGAGAGCCTGTGTTTCTGGGTACGTCCTGAATTTGATGCGATGCTTACAGCAGCCACTTTATCAGAAACCTCTCCAACCTTCCCGGCGTACGGTTAGAGTTCAGCTGCTAATGCACAGTTCAGTGTTGGCCATTGACACTGGTCCGTTTCTACATGTATCTGGGTATTTTTGGCCAGTGGCAGTGAGTGGTAGCACAATTTAGGTGTTTCTAATAAAGTGGCCAGTTAACAAAAGCATAATGTGGCTGTTTCTAATAAAGTGGCCAGTTAGTGGAAGCACAATGTAGCTGTTTCTAATAAAGTGGCCTGTTAACAGAAGCACAAGGTAAATGTTGCCAATAAAGTGGCCAGTTACTGAAAAAATAAACCTAGACACTCCATTTACCTTTAAATGGTCTGCTTTTTGTTTTTTCCAGAGTTTAGGAGGAAAGTGCCCATCAGACTAGGAGTGCGGCTGGGAGACGTTATTAAGGAGTAAGATCCCAGAAACTGTATTGAATTCTCTGAATGAGTCATAAATATTCCTGGAGCATTAATGTGGCCTCTCTCCTTCTCCTCCTCCTCCTCCTCCTCCTTGTGTGTTGTAGCCCTCAGGAGCTCCAGCTGGCTTTGAGGAACAACACCAAAGCTTACATCATCGGAGTACAGAACGGTATGAGCACAGACCTCCACACAGCCAGTTCAGATTCAGTATGCTGATTTTAGAGAAAAGAGTTTAAGCACAGCCCAGTTATAACGGATGTGTTTATTAAGCTCATTAGACCGGGTACATTACTACGGCATATCACATCAGGTTCCACCACACAAACCAGTCTTTGTGCTGAGCTGAATGTTTACACCTCCCTCCTCAGCAGGGGGCACCATATTCCATGTTGTTGATAATGTACGTAATGTACACAGCGTCAAGGCTATATGCCCTTTAATACACAACTACTGTCTATGTCCTGAATATGTCATACCAAGGGAAGAAGTAGCATATGAAATGTGTCACATGGCTCGTTGTATGTTTACTCTAGAAACAGAACCTTGGTCAAATTCTTCCCATGTCTGTGTGGGTTTCCTCCGGGTACACCGGTTCCCTCCTACAGTCCAAAGACATGCACTCATGCGAATCGGAGAAACTGAATTGTCCCTATATGTTAATTTTGGCACATATTCTTATTATGGAATATTATAGAACAGTAATGTCATGTGCACTGCATTTCATATTAGATCCACAGCCTGTTTCACCCCCTTAGAGATCATACATGAGGGGTGTCGTTAGGTGGTCAACTCTCCTAACCAATAGTTAGCCTAAAGGTATTTGACCTTTAACCTACAGCTATATGCTCCTGATGATAACCCAGGAGTTAGATCCCGTCGTAAATCCGTGTAATGCAAGTTCTGTTCCGTGAACACAGCTTTTCCCAGAGGGTAACAAATGGCAAAAACCCACCAGTGATATATATTATTTATTTATTTATTTTTTTTACTTCCAGCCCTAATGAATAAATGGATGTGTAACTTAAGAGTGCAAATACTTTTCTGCTGTGTCTGGAGCCGTCAATAACACCATCAAAAATCCCATGACTTCTCAAAAATGTGTTTAATAGCAACAAATAATAATTAAATTGAATTTAAAATATGATTTTGGAGAGTGGAGCTCAGTAAGACCTCAGTCAGCGTGTTTAACGGTTGATGTCCTCTGCAGGGAGCGTCTGCGTCTGCCTGGCTGCGGATGCTTCAGTTGGTGATGAGATCAGGGCGGCCTGTCAGGCTGTTTGTATCAGCGCTGCGTTACAGAAATCCTGGCCTGTCAGAGCGCTGGGACAGCTCTGTAATACCAGAGGTGAGTAGTAGTGTTCATCATCATGAAATGAACACAGAAATGAAGTATCCTTTAGGGACACTGCCTGTAAGACGGAGCTTCATTTTTAATGACCTTCTAGCATCTGCAGACTCATCATAGTGTCTACATGAATATGAGTAGCAGGCTTTGCCCTGATCTTCCTCACACTATTGCTACGATGTTTGCATAATTGAGTGTTTGGGTGTGAAGTAGATTCATTCAGGGTGAGTTTGGTGTGAGGTGCTTTAGATGTTCTTTACAGTGGTGGTGGTGATGGCAACCAGGGTTCTCCATGAAGTCTACAACACACATATAGGCATTTCTAAACCACCAGTGAACCTTCACCTGTCTTCTGAGTGTTATATGGAATGTTGATGATGGGAAAATCTGGAAAACCTGGAAATAATACATTTTCTTTGGGGGACTATTTGACCTCACAGCACCCTGCAGCATGTATCCCTCCACCATGAATGGAGTTTAGGGCTGAAATCTTCTCCAAACTATCATAAACAGCATCTCAGACATCAGGCAGCGTATTTATAACCATCTCACGTAGTAACTTTCTGTGAGGGAGCTTTTAATGGGGGACGTCTGATTACCTTCACCACCACTGTGTACGGTTCTGACTCGGTAAGAACAAAGCAGTTCACACCGACCCATTCTGAACGGCTCTTACGTTTTAATTCTGAAGGATACAGGTTGTTAAAACACCTGAAATCTTTGAAAATGTGGGGCCTTAATTACCAATGTAGCACAATAACACAACTAAATAACAAATATTTGTAATATTTATTAATGAATTAGTTAATCAGTAAATTGATTTGTTTATATTTTTACAGACTCCTGGGAATTGGTTTCAGAAAGCCACAAGCTGGTGGACCGAATGTTCCAGCCTTTCCTTGCAGGTAGGAAAGGAACCTGTTTCCTCGCATTACTGGATGTTAGTGCTCGTGTGTAGGGTTGCTGCTGTATACCAGGTTCATCGTATACCATGGTATGCACATTGGTGGGTGTACTGTGTACTGGGGATGCCCATTAATACCACAATACAGTGTGCTGTTCAGAACATATGGTGTATATGACCAGTACTTGTAGAAACTGACCAACAGCATGTTTTATTATAAAGAGAGAGTGGTGTGTTAGTGTGTGTTGAGCTGGTGTGAGTGGATCAGATACAGCAGTGCTGCTGCAGTGTTTAAATACTGTGTCCACTCACTGTCCACTCTATTAGACACTCCTACCTTGCTGCTCCACCTTGTAGATGTACAGTCAGAGACGATAGCTCATCTGCTGCTCCACAGTGCAGTGTTGGTCATCCTCTAGTTCTTCATCAGTGGTCACAGGATGCCGGTCACAGGACGCTGTTGCCTGGATAGTTTTGGGTGGTGGATGATTCTCAGTCCGGCAGAGACACTGAGGTGTCCAGCAGCACTGCTGTGTCTGATCCACTCACACCACCACCACATCAGGGTCACTGCAGTGCTGAGAGTAATCCACCCCCAATATAATACCTGCTCTGTGGTGGTCCTGTGGGGGGGTCCTGACCATTGAAGAACAGGGTAATACAGTATACAGAGAGACAGGTGGACTACAGTCTGGACCTGTAGAACTACAGAGTGCTCCTATACAGTCAGGGGATCTGATAAGATGGAAAATAAAAGAACGGTGGAGGGTAATCTCCCCTTTTACCTTCATAACTGGGTTTCGGATGCTATGTTCCTTAGTGTTGATTTTTAATAACAGCTGTATTTCGATCTCCTAACGCTGTGTGGTTCCTGCTGTGTTCCTCCCAGGCCTAGAACAAGCCAGATGGCACACAGACCGGACGCTGCTGGACTGGGACGAATGGAGAGTGGAATGGAGGAAGAAAAGCAGCTAGAGGGGGAGTGGAGAAGAAGTGGAGGACAAAAACAATCTGACAAAACAGTTTTTTTTTGTTTTTTTTTTTTTAATCTGACGTTCATGTAGTTTATGTGGCTGAATCGGATTCTGATGTCTGTTTTTATTAAACATAAGAAAAAGTCTTCTGAACATGGCTGTATATAATCACACCAACACAGCAGGTTTCCTCACACTTAGAAACAGCCCTTTCTGTAGGCATTACTAACTGTGGTCTAATCTGTCTGGCTCCGCCCATACATGCATTCTTCCAAAGCAACTGTTGCTAGGTGGGACAAGCTTTACAGTCTGATAACAAACTGTAGCACACAACCCAGTTTACATTTAGTTATTCCAGTTATTGGTGGGTATTATGACTATTTTATAATAATTGTGGTATAAAATACAGTATAATACACTTTTCTGAGCACATGCTGAATATAATCAATATTTAAAGAACACTACAAACAGCGCCTCTGAGTTCCAACTCACTCTGGATTTCTCTAAATGTAGGTATTGTGGAATAAACGGAGTCTGGTCTACAGTTCTTATTAGGTTGAATGCATAAACACCAGAAGTCACGGGATATCAGTGTGTAAACTGATTATGAAGGGGTGTTCCCTCAGGGGACGGCTTGGGAACGCCCACTCCTGTGTAAGAATCGTGAGTGAGGGTGAATACTGGCCACGAGGCATTAAAGTGGGTGCCAGATGGATGGGACAATCCATTTCTGAAGTTGTGGATATTTAACATTCCTCCTTCCATAGGGTCACGCGTGTTCCAGGATAGGATTACCACCCATACAGGACAGCGCAGGTGCTTGATGATGGTGACCGGTATTCTCTGGGCCCACTCATCCATGTGGAAGGCTTTCTCAACCGAACTGGGAATAAATCCATACATGCTGATTGTCTTCCCTGGGGCGGATGGGATCCTCCAGCTGGACAGTGCAACATGTTGGTGACCAGCGGGGTCTGGCTAGAACTGTCCACTTGAGCAGACAAGTGACTCTGAAATCACATGCACATTAAATGCGGGAGCCCCACATGCATAACCCGCAGCTCAGTGCAGTGTTCTTTAGCTTGCATGGGATATGGAAGCAGAAGACCCACCAGAGTGCCTCTGTTAACACCACCACAGCACCTCACCTGGGCTCATGAGGTTGCTAACTGGACCCCAGAGGACTGGCAACATGTGGTGTGGGTTCGATGAGTCATGTTACAGTTGTTTGGGTCTGATGGTAGGCTTTGTGTGTGGTGCAGACCCCATGAAGCCATGGACCCCAGTTGTCAAGAAGGCACTGTGCAGGCTGGTGGTGGTTCCATACTGGTGTGGGGTGAGTTCTCATGGCATGTGTTGGGTTCACTGGTCTACCTAAACACATCATTACCTGGTTTCATTGCTTTGGCGACCATTTGCAGCCCTTCATGGATTTCATGTACCCCCAAAGTGATGGGATACCCCAGCAGGATAATGCACAGTGCCATCGGAGGCACGTTGTCCAGAATTGGTTTAAGGAGCATTCTGAAGAGTTCAGGTGAACGGTGTGGTCTGCACGTTCGCCTGACATGAACCCAGCCAAGGCATTCCACCATCATGCCTCATTCAAACGCTGGTAATTCATGACTCCTTGCCATGTGTACGCTGGTCAGTGTTCAACCTCACTCACAAGATAACACGGCACAGCTTATACAGGTGTGGCTGTTTCCAGGCTGTCCCCTGAGGAAACACCACTAAATGTAGGTACTGTGATATAAAGTGGTCTAGGAAAAAATGCATCTGTGGGCGGAGCCTGTATAGATCAACCGAGTCAATCCCCTCTCTACAGCATCACTCCATGGTGGACTTTTCGCAGGTGGCGTCGAAGGTTCTCAGTGCGGTTAAACCTCCTTCCACAGAGGCTGCAGTTATACGGCCGTTCTCCGGTGTGGATGCGTTCGTGCTTCTTTAGGTCGGCCAGGCGGCTGAAGCGGAAGTTACAGCACTTGCATGCGAAGGGCCTTTCATTAGAATGGCACACGAAGTGCGCTCCGAGGCTGGAGGACGTTGCAAACGTTTTGCCGCAGACGTGGCAGACATGCAGGCTTTCCCTCCTCATGTTTAGACAGGAAGGGTTGGGAAGATCCAGCATGTTGTCTACTCTGGAGCTCAGGATGTTTGTATGTGGGGGAGCGTACTGGTCTTGTAAGATAAAGGTGGGCTCGGAGCTGCCTGGGCTGTAGGGCTGGAGGTTTTGTCCGTCTTCTAGGGGTGCACAGTTTAACACAGCATCGTTTGCCATGATGCCGTCAGGCTGGCCTGCTACGGCACATTCCGGAGGCTCTGGGTTTAATTCTATTTTAATGTTATTTGTAATCACACACCGTGGCGTTTCAAAGCCTCTGTTTTCTGGAATCCCGGGGACGTCTGGTGAAGACATGGTGGGTTTCCTTAACCTCGAGATGGGCCTCCTGCTCTTAGGAGAATAGTTAGATGTGAGTTTATCATGCCACGCTTCATTTACATTCCGTTCTTCAGGTTCCAGCTGGATTTCGCTCATCTTTTCCTCTTTGAATGACAGATGCTGGGGTCCAGGGCGCTCATGCTCCTCCTCTGACAGAGATGGCTGTGGTTCCGGTCTACACCTCACTACCTGCTGATGGTGCACCTCAACGGAAGAGTCTTCAGCAGATCCAGAGGACGAGACTTGATGCACTGCATCTGCATGAGATGAAAATTAGTTGTACTTATTTAGATTCTAGTGACGTGACCTCTATAACGTTCATATGACCCATGCGGTCATTCTGACAGACTGTAGTATACTACAGGAAGTGTAGGGGGCGATATGACCCACACGGTCATACTGACAGACTGTAATACGCTACAGGAAGTGTAGGGGGCGATATGACCCACACGGTCATTCTGACAGACTGTAATACACTACAGGAAGTGTAGGGGGCGATATGACCCACACAGTCATTCTGACAGACTGTAATACACTACAGGAAGTGTAGGGGGCGATATGACCCACACAGTCATTCTGACAGACTGTAATACACTACAGGAAGTGTAGGGGGCGATATGACCCACACGGCCATTCTGACAGATATAATGCATCTATATGGTGATTCTGATTAGGAGTTAAACTTGATTATCAGCCCTACAACAGAATACAAGACCTCCAAACCTGATATGTCCAGCCTCTTTCGCAGCTCCTCCAGTTTACGCTGTAGCTTTTGGTTCTCCTGCCTCATTCTGGCCGACTCTTCTCGGTACTCGGAAACAGCCTGACCCATCAGACGCAGAACTTCATGCACTGCAGTGGCCAGGAGGTCGGCCACATTGGTGACCAGCAGGTCCATCTGAGTCATCTTCAGCTTGCAGGTTCCTCCAGGAAGAGGATCTGCAGACATGGAGAATATCACCTGTTATTTACTGAATGTGTCAAAACAAACATCCTAAATCTTAAAGTCTATACAGTAATCAGTAATCAAACTATAGCTGCACCCAGAAGGAAGTGTGGGATTGCAGTGCTGTGGGGAAGGAAGATAAAGGTTACCAGGAACAATTAATGATGATAGATTTAGACTGATATGATCAATATTTATTGAGCTACATGTACAGAAGAATGCCAGATGTCTTGCATGGAGCTAACATTTACATTTACGGCATTTAGCTGACGCTCTTATCCAGAGCGACTAACGAGGTTAATCATATTACAGGTGGGCCAATGTAGTGTTAGGAGTCTTGCCCAAGGACTCTTATTGGTGTAGCACAGCATAGTCACCCAGACCGGGATTCGAACCCCAGTCTCCCATATGCGGTGGTGGCTCCCTGGCGGGCAGTGGTGTTATCCGCTGAGCTACACCAACCACTAGAGCTGTAGAGGTTCCTGTAATAATCCATCCTATACAGCCATCCTATACAGCAGTTCCTGCAGATGGTGCAATTGGGGTGGAGGTGGAGTGACACCAGGATTTCTGAACGTGTGATGCGTGACCAAAAAAAAAAGTTCTTGGTGATGACCAAATTGCCTCCACACTTATTAGCATGTCTCATAATGTCAAACCTACACGCCAAGTTTTGTTCCTCTGGGTCAATTCGTCAATTCCTTCTGGGTGAAGCTACTTGTGCAGCTGTTCTCTGAATAATGTCCCTGGATGTTTAGGAAGCTTTTAAAGATTTGAGAAAAAATAAGAAAAAATATAATAATAATAATAATAATAATAATAATAATAATAATAATGACTGTTATCATTATTATTTTTATCGTCATCATTATTATTATCATTACTATTACTTTTCTCTGACAAAATAATTAAATGCAAACACCATAATATAATAATAATAATAATAATAATAATAATAATAATAATAATAAGAAGAAGAAGAAGAAGAAGAAGAAGAAGAAGAAGAAGAAGAAGAAGAAGAAATGTTTTTATTTGTACCATTCTTTTTCTTCTTCTTCTTTTTATTATTATTATTATTACTCCAGATTGCCACTCCTCACTGACAAGATCATGAGTGCAGCCAGGCTGTCAATGCCAACAACACTAATACTATTAATAATTATTATTTATACCATAATTATCTTTGCTCCAGATTATCACTTCTCTCTGACAAGCTCATTCAAAGCAACCCAGTCTGCCTCTGTATGTATTTGTGTATGTATTAAATATTAATATCTGTATGTGTATCAGGATCTTCAGCTGTGACTTGCAGCCCGGATCGCAGTGAGAGCGGAAGCTGGTTATGCTGCGAGTCTAAACACTAATCCGATATGAATGCTCCATATTTCTGCCGGTGACGCTTCATAAGCAGCGCTGGTGTTTCTCTACTCCATTATTTCACTATCGCTTTATTTTCCTACCTTCTCCATTCGCTCCGTACCGATACCTCCGCTTCCGGCTCCGCGACCACGTGCTTCCTCCGGCCCGGGTTGCCAGATTGCACCACTGGGTGCCTCAGGAATCCCCCCGTGATGAGATGGGTACAGCAGCCGAGAGCAGTACTCCAGTAAAAGTACTGATATCTGAGTAAAGAAAGGAAGCTTTATATAAACACCTGGAGTAAAAGTACAACGTATCAGCTGTAAATACAACACAGAGTCACTTCTAGGCCCGCAGTGGAGCTTCTTATTACTCCCAGCACCTCTCAGCGCAGGAGCTATACGCCTCTGATTTCATATTTATATTATTATATTGGTCTAAAATGAAACAATAAAGCTCCTAAGTCAGACATCTGGCCAATCACAGCACAGATGACATAAAATTAGTATCTTATAATGGTTGGTGTGGCTCAGCGGTTAACACTACCCAACACGACCCACAAGGGAGCTGCCACGCCATATGGGGGATGAGGGTTTGTATCTCAGTCTAGGTAGTAAATGCTGAGCTACACCACTAAGAGTCCTTGGGCATGGCTCCTAACACTGCACTGGCCTACCTGTAAAATGAATAACCTTGTAAGTCACTCTGGATAAGAGCTCAGCTAAATCCCGTAAATGTAATATGAAGGTGATAACTGTGAGTGAGTATAGACCCCTGTGCTGCACTGATGTACTGGAGTAGTAGTAGTAGTAACAGTATTACTACCCAGCAGTACTTTACTGGAGTACATGTACCTGAGCAGATGGAACGACAGTAAATCTGACTCACCTCTGGATATTAAACAGTCAAGTCAGATTATAATGACCACCATTGTAGCATGGACTGCAGCTAGACAGGCTGGGAGTGACTCAGCAAGGTCCCGATAGGTTGTCTCAGGTATCTGGAGCCATGCTGTCCGCAGTGCGTCCCTCAGATGCTGGAGGGGGCGATGTGGATCAAGGTGGTCCCACAGATGCTCAGCTGGGTTCAAGTCTATGAAATTAGGCGGCCAGGGTATTACTTGGAAGTCCTGGCCATGCTCTTTCAGCCAGTGTTGGACATTTATAGTCATGTGACGTGTCTTGCTGGGAGACCCCATCCACCTCAGGGAAGACGATCAGCATGTACAGGTGCACCCGATCTGCAGGGATGGACTCATACCCAGACTGGTTGACAGTACCTTCTGCATGGATGGATGGGCCCAGAGAATGTCACAGAGTGCTGCTGCCATCCAAAGAAAGAAGTGGTCATAATAATGTGACTTGACTCTAAAACTTGATAAAAGCAAAACATGTTCAATGTCCCAGATGATGGGTAATAAGACATGCAGACCCAGACCACAGGGTTCAGAGAGTTTATCAGAGTTTATTTGGGTAGAAGCAAATGCAAAATGCTGCACATCAACACACCGACATCATCATCATCAGGCAGGCGTTTGGCGTTCAGCTGTGCAGACAGTGCTTACTAGTGCATTACGAGTTCAGAAGAAGTGAAGGACTCTAGTCTACATTCACAAACAACCCAGTAAAGGAACCAAGGCATTCGGTGACTACAGGTGCCACTTACACTACTTCACTTCCTGTCCATAAGACAGGATATCAGGATCCATGTTAAGGTTCAACTAGGTTAATTATAAATATGGAGTGCAATGGTAATAATAATAATAAAGTACAATGTGTTTCATATCTAAAATAACATCCTCATGTAATGCAAATGATACCATCTCTTTCAGATTTTAGTGCACATCATTTATTTATATCTATCTATGTATTAAGGTTCGAAAACCGGCTGCTACATCCCAACATTGTGCAATGAGTTATCTCTAGCTGTAACAGACCATTAGTCAAACTAGAGCCTTCTATAGTATCTCTATACATTAAAGCACATAGTCATAACACATACACTCACTCTCTTATCAGCTCCACTGAGCACACATGAGCACTCTGTAGCTCCACAGTTCCAGACTGTAGTCCATCTGTTTCTCTGTATACTCTATTACCCTGTTCTTCAATGATCAGGACCCCCACAGGCCCACCAGAGCAGGTATTATGTGGGTGGTGGATCATTCTCTGCCCTGCAGTGACACTGACGTGGTGCTGATGTGAGCACTCTATATTAAGACACTCCTACCTTGCTGGTCCACCTTGTAGATGTACAGTCAGAGACGATAGCTCATCTGCTGCTGCACAGGGCAGTGCTGGTCATCCTCTAGTCCTTCATCAGTGGTCACGGGATGCCGGTCACAGGACGCTGTTGTGCTGGATAGTTTTGGGTGGTGGACGATTCTCAGTCCGGCAGTGACACTGAAGTGTTCAACAACACTGTTGTGTCTGATTCACTCACACCAGCACAACACACACTAACACAGTGGTCCTGTGGGGGTCCTGAACATTAAAGAACAGGGTAATACAGTATACAGGGAAACAGATGGACTACAATCTGTACCTGTAGAACTACAGAGTGCTTCTATACGGTCAGTGGAGCTGATAAGATGGACATAACCTCTGAGCTGATCTAACCATTGTTAATTAAAGCATCAGAACCCTTCAGTGACCGAGAACATTTGAGAACCTAGTAGAACTCACAGTAAAAACAGAGGTAGCTAAAGCAAACATGCTACTGAACGTGTTGAAATAGTGGGTGTTAGGTGACAGGGCTGAACACTCGGTGGCAGTTGTAGGTCCACTCCGGCACACAGCTACGCACTGACAGTGTTTCACTGACTGTATCACTAATGATAAAGCTAATAATATTGCTACTGTAGAAGCGTTAGCTGTGCTTATACGGCTAGCTCAGTGTTCCGCAGTCCTATAGCATTCCTGGATTAATGCTCTACTGCAGATTTCCACCTCTCGTTTATTGTCAACGGAGACAGGGGGACGTTGTGCGTGGGGGGCAGCGGCACAATGCACACGGAGAGAGTAAGCCATGTAGTAGAATTCCCCAAGGTAAACACTCCTCCTGTGTCAGTAGAAGTTCCTCCCTTTAGACCTCCACTGGAGTAACAGTACTAAAGTATCTACCTTCAGATATACTGAAGTATGGAGAGTAACAGGAGCATGATGTATTACGGCTACAATGCTCTGTTATCATTTCTGGAACAGGACTCTTCATCAGCTCAGTGTAGGTGGGGAGACTCTAGTGTCTCTCGGTCCACCAGTCTTTAATAGAAGCTCATTAATTAGTCTGACACTGAAGTCTATTCAAATGATCATTAGCTAGAGCCATGCTCTGTCCAACAATTCATCACAAGCTCAAAACAAGGAGAGCGCTGTACCCTGATTGGTGGGCTCACTTCACGCTTCCCTCGTTTGGACATGTGACGTTTATATGTACACATAAGCCAAAAGGATTGATTTGGTCATAAGGCAGTGGAGTAAACAGTCAGAAATCAGACTCTGACATTGAGACCCAATAGGTGGCGGTGTATAGAAGTCATTAGTCAAATAGCTAAAGGGGTTGGCTGGTAGCCTGGCGCTAAGAGAGGTGAGCAGCCTGGAACCGGAAGGACAGCAGTATCGAATCATATGATTGACTAAGTATACCTGTTTGCCTCCTTGGGCAAGGCACTTAACCCCACGCTCTGCTTCCTCAAGCAGTGCTGCTCTGCTCAATGCTGTGCTGTTCCCAGATTCGGAATACTTTGGCGGCTAAATGAACGCGGCAAATTCCCTTGTAGGATTAGTAGTGTGCACAACATGATCCAAAATTCTGAGATTATTAACGCTGGACTCAGTTTCAAGACGAGTGGCCTCAGTCTCAACATCATGTAGACATCATTTGGCCTCACCTTGTTCCTAAGGCAAGATGGACCTGAAAACTGTTATGGAGGCCAGTTGAGTGCAATGCCTCTATCTGTGGGAACAAATCCAGAATAAACAGTCCTTGCTCAAGGGTTTGTTTCAGTTATACTTCACCTTATGCTCAGCATTTATCCAGAACAACCAATAAGACCAATATAAATATCATGTTTTATATTTCATCTGATTTTTGTGGTCTACTGATAGCATTCATAAGACTGTAGTACCAGGACTGCCCACTGGGGGGCAGCAGCACACACACTGAGAATCTTAATGCGTTCTCTGTCTTGGCCACCGTTTTTCCCCATAATACAGTAATGCGAAGTACCTTTAGATGACGTAGGCTACTGGGTTGGGAGCTGCACTGAAACAAGCCATATAGAGAGACTGAACTGGGTTTGGGCTTGAAGTGGATCATCTTTACAGACATCGATACGCCGGACAGGACTGAGGTCTGAAATCTCAGCGACACCCTGACCGTGACCAACTTCACAAAGCTAAGGATTGCCACTTCTCTGAATCTCTTGTTCCACCTTAAATGGTGCAGGAATTACATTCTAGGAAACAGAAAATCCAAAAGCCAATTTCTTCTGGAAGCACAAACACTCCAGACAGACAGTCCCGGAAGCACATTGTGCAGAGCCATTCTTTGGTTTCTGCATTTTCAAACAACCTTCAAAGAGCTCTGCGGCATGATCAGACAAACTGCAGGGCAGGTCAGTTCCGGACACTGGCCACCCACACTGCCCACTGTGAGAATAGCCACTGTGTTACACAAGCTGGCCACGTGTGTGGGCGGCAGATGGAAAACCTGCTACTGTCCAAAACCGTTATAGCAGGACGAAGTGCAGGGAGTCCAGGAGCAGGACTGGAGAACACTGGACTAGCCTTTTCAGGATTAGCTGTGAGAACATGCTGGCTGTAGCGGAGACAGTGACTATAGGTTCTTATGCAGGAAGCTATTCTAACAGTGACCACGCCGCAGGAGAGGAGGTGTGGTAGGAGAGACGCTGAAGATCTTAGGTTCCTTTAGGCGGACTCCATTTCAGAGCTGTGGGGTCAATGGTCTTGCTGCTTCCACGCTTCATCTCCTTGGACCTCCATTCATCAATCAGGTCCTGGAGACAGAACCATTAGCATGTCAGTGTCATATACTAGAACTAGTGTTAGCCTTCTCTGTGATAGGTGCGGTCAGAACGTCTGTAACACCGAACCCCATGAGCCATACACATATCAATTACAGAGAACCTGTAAACAACAACAACAACAACAACAACAAATGATAAGAATGAACTTCATGAAGTATACAGTGACTCCCTTTGGATGATACATGATCATTTACATGATGAGACCTGCATGCAACTAGTTGCATGTTGTGTGTTGTATGCAACATGCCCTGTCAGCTGCAGTGGTTGCGCTCTAGACTCATTGCAGCATGCTTTATATCACGCAACTCCAGTGCAACTGAGTTTCATGTAGGTTTCACGCAACCAAAGTTGCATGTACGTTTCACCAGGTTTCAAGGCTGCCTTTGATTTTCCCTCTTACTTCTTCTGAAGGCCTTTTCACAGCCAGGATCGCTTGCTCTGCAAGTTCGGTACGTTTGGAAAACAGCTCTCACCTCTAAGGATTGCCTAAGGATGAAACAGTGTTGGGTGAGGTGCGGTTACCTGTCTCTTTAAAACTAAGTGCTTTCCTTTCCAATACTTCAGCATTTGGAGAGACTGCAAGGTGCTGACAATGTCCACAGGGTTCACGGCCGTTTCCTGGCTGATCTCTGACCAGAAAGGGTGAAAGGTTATTAGGAAATATGAAGACAAAACATGCACATACACACAGGTTATGAACTAGGGGTAGCGGAGACTTGGTTGCTTTTCCGAAACTATATCTTCGGTTTCTTGAAGACTAGCAGTTCGATCCAGGGCTTGCTGGAAAGGGCACAGACAGCTCTATTGACATGAGGAGGTTCTCCTCACCCTAACGTTTCAAATAGATACTGAATTTGATTATCTCTGTTTTCCTGAAGACCACAATAGAAAGTCGTGTGGTTGGAGAGGGAAAATAACTCCCTGTAATGCTGTGCAGTCTCAAGTCAGCCTTAAATTCCGTCTCTCTGTGCCTGTGTCACAGCCAAACGTCTGAGCAAGGCCACCCTTAGGTCAGCTATAGATTTGCGAGATTCCCAGGTGATGAGTGCTGCCGTTAGTGCCTTGATGACCACACACTGAGCATGCTTTAAACCTTTATCCCCACCCAGAAATATGCTGAGGCTGACCCTCATTTTCGATACAGCCGACCATTTACATCTTACCACAGAAATTAAAATGGAACTGAATCTGGTTGAAATTAAAATATCTATGTAAATGATTTGGGAATTTGACAGTAAAATCTAACTGTAATTCTATAATAGAATTAATCTTATATCTTCTATCTATATTTATTATAGAGTTCATTCAAAGTTTAATCTGCAGTTTAGTGATCCCTATTTTTAGTTTTGGCCCAAATCTGGCTGACTTTCCCTATTGTCATTTTGCCCTGTTGCCAGATGAGTTGACGGCACTTGGGTGGACTGCTCCTGGTAGCAAGGTGAGGGCCACATAGACACCACATTAGGACCACACCTCAGCCAAAAGTAGGCAACTCTGCCTTATCTGTGCCAATAGTGGACCAGACCTGTTTTGGGACAAGTGGGCCACCATTGGCTCAGTGTTGAGAGTGGCCCAGCAGTGCCATATCTTTGCTAGAGGTGGCCATTCGCTTGCACTGTGATCAGCCAAATGCTTAATTTTGTTTGGTATCGACCTCGGCCAATAATTTTCATTTCAGTGCATCCCTAACACCGACCTAAAAAGGGACCACAGATCCTAACCCTAGCCTGTGTACATTATCTCACGCACCTGCTTATCTACTAGCCTTTAGCTCCATAAACAAGACTCAGACTGATCAAACTGAAGCTCTAAAAAAACAAACGGGTCCAGGTCCCAGCGATAACAATCACTTTCCAACTAATTTAATGATTAAGCCCACTTAACTTTAGCGATTATTCCCTGCAGCCTCGTAGAGTAATTAATGCACAGCCTGTCAAGTAATGACTGTAACAATAACAGGATGTCTCCCCATGTGATCTGCTGTTACCTTTAATGGAGATCTCCTTCCCCTCAAAGTCGTGCAGGTAGCGGAGCAGCACTTCCTTCCAGTAGCTCCTGTAGCTGATTAGGCCGAGGTCAGACAGGGGACGCTCAGGGGAGCCCACCTTCTCCTCCACCTTAGACAGCAGGTAGCCTAGAAATACGAGGGAACTGAGTCACCCTAGGAAGATACACTGATCCCCATGTTCTCATAACGCAGGTAAACATGCACTTATAATTTAATCTGGTCTAATCTAATACAGTCTAACCCCTGTGATGTTCTGGGGTGCTTCAGTGATGTGGACATGGGATCTTTGGTTTAGGTGAAGGTACGTCTGAACCACAGTGCCTACACTGAGCTGCTGAACAAACACGTTTTGCCATTCGCTCATCATCCATCCGGCTGTTCCAAGATGGCGGCTATGGCGTTCACATTCGGCAAATGTGACTGACTGGCACAATAGACATTCAGGAGCTTTACACATCTGGACTGTTCCGGAAAATCCCCAGATTTGAATCCTAATGGACCAAATTTGGACCATAAGTGTCTGAACACTGATGTGGCCTACATCCAGAAGCTTGTCCAGAACATGCCAAATCCAATCCCAGCTGTTACTGATGTTCATGGATACATCCACCTGTTCATTTTACAGCTCACACATACACTATCAGGTCTGTTCAGCCAAGATAGAAGCAAAGTACAGGACAACCCATCAGAACAGGGCCAGAACAGGCTACCACCTGGAAGCAAAGGCGGAAAACCGGCAGCTTCATTGAAGAGAAGTCCTGAATGAGGGCGATCTCTGATTAGTTACATGCTTAGCGAAGGAAGTAAGAGTATTCCCACACATCCAGAACTCACACGATCGGGACTATACAGCTGTGTTAGTGAGTACTAATCAGCTTCACTCTGCTAGGGAGCATATCAACTGGACTCTGGAGTGATGGAGAAAGGTCATGTGGTCTGATGAGTCCAGAATTGACCCTATTCCAGAGGAATGGGAGCATATTAGGAGAGGAAGCGCATGAAGCATCACACCCCTCATGAATGATCCCAACTGTTCAAGTCATGATCATTTTATCCCACCAAAGGGTTTGTTCTATTTCCCTGACGGTATGGCTATATTCCAGGATGATAATGCCAAGATTGATTGGACTGTTGAAAAGTGGTTCAGGGATCATCTTCATTAGTAAGACTGGTCACCAAAGAGTCCTACTGGAAGTTTTTGAAATCTGCTGGAGTCCACAGGAGAAGGGAATGTTCAGGAAACCAGATATACTGATCCTGGAATAACCAGGCTCCCTGTGTGTTGTCTTTTCTGTTGTTAGCGTCATGTGAAATCCACCGGGGTTAGGATTGTGGAAGAGTGGTTCAGGGAACATGAGGAATCGTCTTCACACACACACAAAATGTGCTGGAGAAGACTTCATGGAGTTCACAGGAGAAGGGAAAGTTTTACATTGCACGTGATTTCAGGAAATCGGAGATATGGATCCCGGAATCACCATGTTCCTAGTGTATTGTTAGATCCATCAGACTCAGACTGTGGAGGAGTGGTTCAAGAAACATGAGGAATCATCTTCACACACAGAGTGGTCACCTCAGAGTCCCATTGAAAGTTTTGGAATGTGCGGGAGAACACAGAAGAAGGGAATTCAGCATCGCATGAAATACAGAAATTACTGGAGATAACTGGAGATACGGATCCTGGATTCACCAGTCACCAGGCTCCTCACCTGGTGTCTTCTCATGTTCCTAGTGTCATGTTAGATCCATCAGGCTCAGACTGTGGAAGACTGGTTCAAGGAAAACGAGGAATCATCTCCTCACACAGTGGAGTGGTCACCATCCGAGTGTTAGGAATGTGTGGTACTGAGTGCTTGGACTTTTCCGTCTCAAACAAAAATTAACACAACTCCGGACGTAAATAAATGCGGTGATGTTACATAAAGTCAAAACAATGCCAGAATGAATGCACTGCTACTCTATTATTAAAGCTAAAGGCGGTCCAGCAAAATATGCTTGTTGCTAATGCTAATGTGAATACCGGCCCTTTAAATACACTTAACAGCCAATAGCTATATCATGTGAATTAAACACAGGGCCGGGACAGCTGAAACAGGTTCGCTTGTTGCCGTTCATACTCACTAAAGTCGATCAGCATTTTGCCGTAGCCCTGTCGCATGTACTGCGGCATGGTCAGAATGCAGGACACGTTGTAGTTCAGGAAGGAGTTCTTCTCCTGCGGGACGGAGAGCAGCTCAAAGATCTGAACAGGGTAAACAGTCAGAGAGCGGATCTGATGGAAAGCTTGGAGTCTCCTTTACCTTTGAGAAGTATCCCACCAGGTGACACCCCGTGCTGTCGGCTTCAGTCATCACATAGAAGAGAAAGGGCTCCACGTCGTAGTACAGAGTCTTGTGGTCCAGGAAAAGCTTAGCTAGCAGGCACAGGTTCTGGCAGTATATCTGTATATGGGTGAACAGCATTGTCAGAATATTACTGTCACATCAGCATATATCACCTATAGCACTTCAACGATGACTATAAATAACAGTAACTAGCAGACTGGCTTCAGTCACCAGACCACCTGTCAGGTACAGAGATCTTTTACTGACCTGGGGTAAGTCTGCTCTCAGCTACTTCACTACAGATACCACTAAAACCCAATTAACCTTTAATGTCCACCCACCTCCACTCCACTCTGCCTATAACCTCCATAATTTAGTTTTTCAAATTAAAATCCAGTTAAATTTCTGATGCTAAGATAAACCCTCTCTCTCTTTTTTGTTTGCATATTACAAGAAGTATATTTTAAGTTCACTGATTTTGATTTTTAAGCCTTATTTTGTTATTTTACTACCTGTCATTGTTATTATCCCAAATGTATTAAGTAAATAATATAATAAATAAAATACGTTTTATGAAAATAATAATAACAAAAGAATAATAATTATATTGTATTTCTTACTCTTTTTTATGCTTGTGTGTGTATAGATATACACTTAGATGTTAAAAATATATATGCTTTGTCTGTCTTATTCCTTTATTTATCTATTTAGTTTTTATCATTTATTATCTTAATTTTAAATTTTAAATATAATTAATCTTATCATTTTTTATATTTTCCCATAATGTGTTACTTGTGTTACTTTTAAAAATCCTTCATCTGCAAAAATCTGCATGAGAATTCCTCTAAACCCATGGTTCTTAAACCCAGTCCTGCAGTACCACTGCATGCCTGAATGTCCTGCTCCTAGAAGGGCTTATTTATTCATTCATTGAGGTGTTAAGGGACAAGATGCAACTTTAACTGTTTAAGACTACCTTGTTCTTCTTGCCGTCCACCTCAAAAACAGAGATGACCCCCTTCCTGTAGATCTCATCGCCCGGCGGATGCTTCCACACACATTTCGCCTGCACAAATCAGAGCAGCATCTGTCAGAGGGACACCACCAATCACAACAGTACACCCACAGACACTGTCTGGTCCAGTCAGTCTGAGAGAGGGAGAAGGAGAAAGAGGGAGGACACAGAGAGAGACAGACAGAGAGACAGAGAGAGAGAGAGACCCCATATAGGGTACTCTGAGTGTAGTTAGGCTTTTAATGGCTGATTTGTCTGGTCTGGTTGTCTGGTCTGGTCGTCTGGTCTGGTCGTCTGGTCGTCTGGTCTG
>JAMWET010004232.1:212500-240000 GCA_024036415.1 Prochilodus magdalenae | reverse complement strand
CTAGAACATCAGAGAACCATTTAAATACATTCTATGGTAGCTTTAATAGTAACCAGGCACTAACCTAGCAATACTGACTACACAGTTTCACTCTGTAGTTCTACAGGTACAGACTGTAGTCCATATGTTTCTCTGTATACTGTATTACCCTGTTCTTCAATCGTCAGGACCCCCACAGGACCACCACAGAGCAGGTATTATGTGGGTGGTGGATTCTCAGTATTGTAGTAACACTGACGTGGTGGTGGTGTGTTAGTGTGTGTGGTGCTGGTGTGAGTGGATCAGATACAGCAGTGCTGCTGGAGTGTTTAAACACTGTGTCCACTCACTGTCCACTCTATTAAACACTCCTACTTTGCTGGTCCACCTTGTAGATGTACAGTCAGAGACTGTAACTCATCCGCTGCTGCACAGTGCAGTGTTGGTAATCCTCGTTCTGTTTTTGGTTGGTGGACGCTTCTGAGTCCAGAAGGACACTGAGGTGTTCAGCAGCACTGCTGTGTATTACCCACTCACACTAGCCCAACACACACTAACACACCAGCACCATGTCAGTGTCACTGCAGTGCTGAGAATGATCCACCACCCACATAATACCTGCTTTGTGGGTGGTCTTGTGGGGGTCCTGACCATTGAAGAACAGGGTAATAATAAATCAAGGACACAGGGGGCTCACCACGTATTTCTCTTTGTGCTCTTTCAGAGGGGTAGAATTCCGCTTCCTTCTCAGCTCCGTCACCTTCTCCTTATAGCGCAGCTGACGCTCCACAGGGGCCTGTGAGGAATACACGGAGGAGGTAAACAGAGCAGCATCAGAGACTGCCTCCCGAAACAAGTTATTCACAGAAAGCTGACAACGACACAGAACCCACAGAAGTCCAGTGTGTCCATTCTTCTCAGGAGACTCACTTTCAGTTCCTCGGAGAGACACACCTCCAAAGCTGTTTTTCATGCTTCTTCTCATCATCCAAACAACCCCAAACACATTCAGTGGTGTTGAGGTTCTGGACTCTTGGCGAAGCTTCTATGTTTGATGTGTGTGTCTGCTTTTCTCAGTGAGAAGCTTCTTGAACAGCTACACATGCTTGAGGTGTCTTCTCACAGTGGAAGGATGGACAGGAACACCTGTGGATGTTCTCTGATTTGAAGCAGGAGTGGAACTTGATGTTCTCCTCTCTTTCTCTCGCTCTCTCTCTCTCAGGCCTTCCAGGTGGTTGTTAGGAGTCTTGTTTTCTCGTTTTCCAATTTTGGAAACTCCTGTGTTTTTTACTGAACGTAAATGAATGGTCATTTCACATTGCTGTGATGATTTGATTGAGTATTAGTGAGGTCAGGTACTAATGTTGGAACTTTACAGTGAGGCTTTCATTAAGCATTAGTGAGCTCTATTTGTCAGTGCTGGTCTTGATGATTATACAAGCTGTCTGGATACTTTTGGACAGACTGTCTGGATACTTTTGCATTCTTTTTACATTATCATAGGATACCTGATGGCGAGTGGAATGTCGATTCTCATCCTGGCTGTGGGTCAGTGTCCTCTCCTCCACATGTTTGTCCCGAGTACTGGCCTTCACCTGCAGGACAAAGCAGCAGCACACAAAGCTGGGTCAGATCAGTGAGCTAATTGAAAAATCATGAACAGTCTGAGTATTCCACTCTGTACCTTGCACTCGTCTGCTGATAGATTATGGTACAGTGGACAGCCGGATATGGAAAAGTGCCTCTCATGCTTCCCAGTCAAATGTCCTGAGTTAAAAAAAAAAAAAAAAAAACACAACAACACACACACACACATTATACAATATGATTTTTTTTTTTATACAAAAGCTGGACTGTGTTAAAAGCAGCTGGACTGAGCTATAAAGCAGCCTGACCAAATAATAAACCGCTGGACTGTATTATAAAACATCTGGACTGAGCTATAAAGCAGTTGGACTGGGCTATAAAGCATCTGGACCGAGCTATAAAGCAGCTGGAATGAGCTAGAAAGCAGCTGGAATGAGCTAGAAAGCAGCTGGAATGAGCTAGAAACAGTTGGATTGGGCTATAAAGCAGCTGGATTGGGCTATAAAGCAGCTGGACTGGGCTATAAAGCAGCTGGACCGGGCTATAAACAGTTTGGGCTATAAAGGAGCCTGACCAAATAATAAACCGCTGGACTGTATTATAAAACATCTGGACTGAGCTATAAAGCAGTTGGACTGGGCTATAAAGCAGCTGGATTGGGCTATAAAGCAGCTGAACTGGGCTATAAAGCAGCTGGAATGAGCTAGAAAGCAGCTGGAATGAGATATAAACAGTTGGATTGGGCTATAAAGGAGCCTGACCAAATAATAAACCGCTGGACTGTATTATAAAACATCTGGACTGAGCTATAAAGCAGTTGGACTGGGCTATAAAGCAGCTGGACTGGGCTATAAAGCAGCTGGACTGAGCTAGAAAGCAGCTGGAACGAGATATAAACAGTTGGATTGGGCTATAAAGGAGCCTGACCAAATAATAAACCGCTGGACTGTATTATAAAACATCTGGACTGGGCTATTAAGCAGCTGGATCAGGCTATAAAGCAGCTGGACTGGGCTATAAAGCAGCTGTAATGAGTTATAAACAGTTTGGGCTATAAAGGAGCCTGACCGAATAATAAACCGCTGGACTGTATTATAAAACATCTGGACTGAGCTATAAAGCAGCTGGACCGGGCTATATTGTTTAGGCTGGTTTACCGAGCGAGTTGCAGCCAGGGGTGGGGCACTTCATGTTGAAGTTGTAACTCTCATGGAAGCGGCGACGTTTCGGCCGGTGAGCCAGGCTGGACTCTCTGAGCGAAAGCTCCTTTGCCAGGCTCTCATCGTGAGACACGTTGGGGCTGGACATGTCAATATCAGACTCAGAGGAGTGAGCATTTCCTGTGGGGGTCCGGGGGGGAGATTCATCCTGATCCACTGCCTGTTTCGCATCTGTGTGGACAGACAACACAAACTGACACATCTGAAACTAACTTTTCACTGATTGCAATGGTTACAATAATGGTCATAATAATTATGACTATAATAGTGACGATTATATCCCTGTACACATTCTATTAACAGCTCAGCAGAATTAAGCATGAAGGTATTAAGCATGAGGGTATTACCCAAATTCATGTAGTGATTACTTCAACATCACACCACAACACCTTGTTTAATAATTCAGCAAAATTCTGCATAAGACTGCAAATAAATATGAGAAATCATGGTAGCAGGACAGACCAAAAGTATCATCCTCATCTTATGTGCACTAAGCTTAATGAAATGATCTTTTCATATGTAATTGTTAAATAAATATTTAACAAACGACTGACTTCACAAATTGGACCCTAAAGACTGATTAAACAGATGAGGGCTAAAATGCAATAAAGCTAGGAGGAGTAAACCGAGGAGAGAAGTGGAGGCAAACCAAGCAATAACTCTCAGATCCCGAAACAGCGACGGTGAAAAACACCTCGGCATTTAGCCTGAAATGAACTATTAACAATTGGTCTGACCTATGAAACAGTTGGACTGAGCTACAAGACAGCCTGACAGAGCTATCAAACAGCTGGACAGAGCTATCAAACAGCTGGACAGAGCTATCAAACAGCCGGACAGAGCTATCAAACAGCCGGACTGAGCTATCAAACAGCAGGACTGAGCTATCAAACAGCAGGACTGAGCTATCAAACAGCAGGACTGAGCTATCAAACAGCAGGACTGAGCTATCAAACAGCCGGACTGAGCTATCAAACAGCAGGACTGAGCTATCAAACAGCTGGACTGAGCTATCAAACAGCAGGACTGAGCTATCAAACAGCAGGACTGAGCTATCAAACAGCCGGACTGAGCTATCAAACAGCCGGACTGAGCTATCAAACAGCCGGACTGAGCTATCAAACAGCCGGACTGAGCTATCAAACAGCCGGACTGAGCTATCAAACAGCCGGACTGAGCTATCAAACAGCCGGACTGAGCTATCAAACAGCTGGACTGAGCTATCAAACAGCCGGACTGAGCTATCAAACAGCCGGACTGAGCTATCAAACAGCCGGACTGAGCTATCAAACAGCTGGACTGAGCTATAAGACAGCTGGACTGAGCTGTCATACAGCCTGACAGAGCTATACGACAGCTGGACTGAGCTATTAAACAGATGGACTGAGCTATCAAACAGCTGCACAGTGTAATGAAGCAGTTGGATGAAACTATAAAACAGCTAGACAAAGGTATACACAGCTAGACCGAGTTATAAGGCAGCTGGACAGAGCTATAAAATAGCGGGACTGAGTTATAAAGCAGCTGGATTTTAGCAGCTTACGGACAACAATCTTCCAGATTCATTTCTTCATAAATTAGCCTGGTTCATTTTTCATTTAATCATAAATTTGCATCAGACACACCTTTACCTGCAGAGTTTAATGTAGAAATATTTGCTTTATAAAGATGTCTGTCCACTTCATAGTCAAAAAGCAGAACCCAAACAGGATCCGACTGAACTTACGGTTCTAACATTTTTACCTGCTTGAGAAACAGAACCATTATAATCAGAGTAAATAACCATTTTCTGGTCATTTTATGTTACTCTAAAGCACCTAAGCAGGCTAATTAGCTGGCTAGCTAGCTAGCTAGCCGGCTAACTAGCTAACTATTTAACGTGTTGTTGCAATTAACTGATATACTGCTCCACACACATGGTCTACATTTACACAGAACCGTGTGGAGGATCAAACACAGCTTTTGATTTTCTCTGTAAAGTGGTAATAGGATGATAGGATGAGCGCTAACAGCGTTAGCTTCTCCTAGCTGGTCTCCTGATGTAGTAATACTCTCTACAGAGTAATAACTGTAACATAGGGACATATGTGTTTGGGGGAGAGTGAGATCCATCATTTACATTTACGGGATTTAGCTGACGCTCTTATCCAGGGCTACTTAGAAGGTTAATCATATTACAGGTAGGCCAGTGCAGTGTTAGAGGAGTCTTGCCCAAGGACTCTTATTGGTGTAACACACCGTAGTCGCCCAGACCGGGATTTAAACGCTGTTCTCCCTCATGTGACACACATGTTTATCGGACATTTACGGTAATACGGAACAAATCGTGTCCTGTATTTCAGCTCAGTCCGGGGATGGGGAGGTAGGGGGATTGTGATCATTCATGTGTGTGTGACAGATGTGTATATTGGACATTTCCGGAAATACAGAACGAATCGCATCCTGTATTGGTTTAATACGGGACACAACATTTAATTGGCAAATAAAGGACGATTCCATATTTTACGGGACGGGTGGCAACCCTAAATGAACAGGTGAGTATATACTTTATTTACCCACTATATCAAACTCTAATAGGTCTTAATACTGACACATGTAAATGAGCTCTGTCCTGATTGGCTGCTCGGTATTGTGCCTCAGTTAGAAAGAAGTGTTGGCTGAAACAGGCCGGGCAAAACTACAGTAGGCCAGTCAATGTTTGGCTGTTTGGTACTGTGCCTTATTCAGAATGTAGTCCTAGCTGAAACAGGCAGGGCAAAACTACCATGCATGGACATGTTTTGGACACCGGGCTAGGCTATGCTCGGCGACTGCGGGCTAGGCTATGCTGGATAGTCCTGGATAAACAGGCGGGCCAAAACTACTGTGCATGGACAGGAAACCAAACATGTTTCGGAACTTCAACTATGTTCACATACAACATCAAAAGGGAATGGATGAGTGAAATGTGGTTTTCCCCATATATTTTAACGGTAAAATGCACAGTGAATAGACTTAATTCTGATTGTGAATGAAGAAAAATGCGGCGATGGGGTGGGGATCAGAGTAAAGGAGCATGGAGTATGCGGCTCTCTCCTCCTACCCCTGTCTGAGACTGCCCCATGCCGCTCCGCCTCCGAGCCGCTCTGCCGCAGGGTGATTTCACTTTTCCTGGCTGCGGCCGGCTCCCCCTGCTGTTGACTGCGGGTCACTCGGCGGGTCGAAAAGTTCATCACCTCGTCCGAGGCCAGAGCGGGCGAGCTCCCAACGGGGCTGGAATCTAAACACAAAGCCTTAAAGCCATAGTTCGGCGCGAAGTCTCATGTACAGCATCCCCTCTTACCACAAACGTAGTCAGGCAGCCAGGACATGTACGGTCTTAAGTATGCTGCTTTAGTTCAACCACTGGTGGCTAACGAGGCTAACGTAGCTAACACGCAATACCAATTAGCACCCAAAGAACATCACACAGCTAAAAACAACCGTCTCAAAGACGGAATTTTAGTCTATCCTTATAGACAACAGAGTATCATACAGTGTCAGAATCCACATAAGGCTAAATAAAGTCATAATTTGCATAATTAGATGGATAAGATGTAAACAAATTTATTCAGAGTGGTTAGGTGTTCTAGACAAACAGAGTCAGAACTGTTCACAGTGGTGGTAAATGGAACTAGACGTCTACGTCTAAAATCTCCCTCACAGAACCAACGTGAAATGGTTGTGAACGCACTGCCTGATACAGTGTTTATAATAGTTTGGAGAAGACTTTGACTTTAATCCCATCATCAACATTCCATTTAAAACCTAAAAGACAGCTTAGCATGATGGCTAACACTGTCATCATCAGATCAACTGGGAACCTTAAGTTTTCCCACACAGATGATCTGAAAGAAGCAGCTGGCTCTTGTAGCTCATGTTTGATTTACACTCATAGTAGTGTGACAGCAGTCTGCTTGAGATAAGTTTAGCATGGCATGTTGCTAACGGCTTACTACCTTGGGGTTACCAGGTGGAACCTGCACTAGTAAAATCTGGCATTACTCTCCAAACCACTACATGTACCAAACCGAAACGTCCAGCCGCGGTGGTTTGGGATGAATACGCATACCACTAGTGTCAAGACTTACAGACGCTTCTGTGCCAAGTAGCAGTTTAAGTAGTTTTCTGGTCATAACAACAACAATACACAAAAAATTAACAGGAGTGACTGCATTTGGGCAAACCAAAGACCATAGTGTGAAGGAAGTAACTGAATCTGCAGGTGTATGGAAGCGTACGGACATACGGGTCTACCAGCAGTGGCTAAAATCCCAGTCCAAAGGAAATCCTTCTCGGAATTGTGCCAGGGAAGGCATCCACCAAATCTGGCCCAACTGACCAATTCTTTGGTGCAAGAGTGTCTGGGAATTGATGTGGCCTACATCCAGAAACTTGTCCAGTCCATGCCCAATCCAGTCACAGCTGTTATCAGTGCTGGTGGTGGTGTTACACTCTATCAGGTACATGCAGTCCAGTGGGCTTATATGATCACTGTGGTGGCCGTTTTAAAACCAGAGAAGCAAACTTTAAGCAGCAAACATGCATCAGTTGATAGACTACGTACAGGGTGAAAGGTGGAAAAACTGGGAATTCCATTAACATTCCTCCACCCCTCCTCAAATGGCAGACAGTACAGGCCACTGGCGAGCATGCCAAACTCTTAATCAACAACAACAAGAAGACAGAGTTCAGCGTCTGAGGACCGGACAGCTGTTTACACTGCTGAACACTGAGAAGATAAAAAGCAGTCCATGTGTTTTTACGTCTAAGAGATTTATATGTGTTACAGCATTGACCTAAAAAGTCCTGGATGAGAGAAAGTGCCCTGACAACCCAGAATTCCTAAAACAGCACAGCCAAAAAGAGAGATGGAAAGAAAAGACTTGGCTACCAGACACTTTGACCTAACTTGGAAATGGCTTGTCACTCATAGAGAACCCCAGCGATCCATTCACTCAGTGTTTGGGATGTAAAACAGAGTGACTGAGAGTGGGTTAGGTGTGAGATGGTTCTTTACAGTGGTGGTGGTGATGGGAACCAGGGTTCTTTATGTCTACAACACACACATATATTTATTTATATTTCTAACCCACCAGTGGCCCACCAGAGTGTTATATGGAATGTTGATGATGGAAAAATCTGGAACAAATAAAATAAAGCGATGCCCAAGACATCAGGCAGCGTATTCATAACCATTAATAGAGGTACATTCATATATCATATGTATCTGGGTGATATGACTTAAATACAGTACGGCAGGAAATGTGTGCAATACATGATGTGTCATTTTGGAAAGAACCAGTAAGGCCACATTGTACTAGCAAAAAAAAAAAAAAAAAAAGAACACCTAAATCCATACATACAGCCCTCATTCTGCTCTCAACACGTGGTTCAGTGTTCTGCTCAACACAGAGCACATTTTGAGTCACACTGTCTGTATTCAAAGAGGTACAGTACTATACTGAACACTATTGAACTACAGTAGTATGTACTGGATACTGTATGCACCCCCTGGGTGTAGCATACAGTACAGTAACAACTTCTGACCTACAGTGTAGTATACTAATACAGTCACATGACCAGTTACCTCACATTTACCTCAGAGCTGTTATTACTGTATCCACTGTTTAGAGCTAGCTGCTGCTAACTTTGCACAGTTCACCTGAAACACGTTTAGCCTAGCTGTTAGCTACCCTCGGCTATTTCACTCTAAAACTGATCCTCTAAAGCACAATGAAGATAGCTCCACCTGTATACTAGAACATCTGACTGGAGTAGAACACCATTCGGGTATCTCCAGCACACTACAAATCTTCAGTTTGGCCGCATACTGCATACTACATACTACATACTACTATTTGGCAGAATTAGTATGTGAGTAGTATGTACTATGCCATTTTGAATACAGCCTATATCTTAATGAAGGAGGTGTTGAACGTCACTCAACCTGATTGTGCCATCTCTACCAATTGGCAGAGGTATGTTAGGCTAAAACATCCACTAGAGTTCTAGCTGGCTGACCTAATTTTGAACAATTCTGTGCATTTCCAACAAAAATAAACTGGTTCAGAACCCAAGAAGTTTGTCCCCAGCTGGAAGCAAAGAATAGCAGGTTCTTCAGCACGACAGCTGCCAGTGTGTTAGTTGTTGAAAGAGATGGCAACAATGTTGCCACATAGTGGTCGGCTCTGTCAGTTGTGGGCTGGAGGTTAGGGAACCTGCCTTGTGACCGGACGGTCGCCGGTTCGATTTCCTGAACTGACAGTAACGACTGAGGTGCCCTTGACCAAGGCACCTAACCCCCAACTGCTCCCCGGGCGCCGTGGATAGGGTTGCCCACCGCTCCGGGTAAGTGTGCTCACTGCCCCCTAGTGTGTGTGTTCACTAGTGAGTGTGTTTGTGGGTGTTTCACTTCACGGATGGGTTAAATGCGGAAGACTAAATTTCCCCACTGTGGGATCAATAAGGGATTAATATCTTAAGGCTCCTTCTGCATCTTCTTATCTCCAGCAGTTGATCCGTGCTTGCTCTTTGCATATAAACAAACATCTGGAATAACAGCTCAAACAACTGGCATGTGATTCTGCAAGTTTGCCAGACTTCTATTATTAGATTAGCCTGACAGGACAAAAACTGTCACCTGTGGCTGAACCCATACATGACAGTGTGCAATCCCTCCCCCAGCACCAATAACAGGTGTGATTGGATTTGGCATGTACTGGACAAGTTTCTGGATGTAGCCACATCAGTGTTCAGACACTCTTACATCAAAGAATTGTGCAGTTGGGCCAGATTTGGTGGATGCCTTCCCTGGCACAATTCCGAGGAGAATTCCCTGTAGACTGGGATTTTAGCCACTGCTGGTAGACCCATATGACTGTACACTTCCATACACCTGCAGATTCAGCTACTTCCTTCACACTATGGTCTTTGGTACTTACAAATGCAGTCACTCCTTTTAGCCAATCATTAATGTCTGCTCTGGAGCCATTTTCACACATGGAACGAGACATTCACTGCACTGTACCACCTCTTCCCAATCTATGGATCCCGTTACTCACACCCCGCAAGTATTTATAGCCCCATCTGCAGGAGTACAAGGTTAATGTCTCTTTCTCTTAAGGGTGAAGGTTCTCTGTAAAAAAACTAGCGCTCAACCAACTTTGGTGTGCATCATCAAAACAATGTTACCTGCACAGATGTTGGTTATGCAGGCAAAAAGAATGCAGCATGTGTTCTACAGAGAGCACTCTGTTTATATCTTAACCACTTAATTATGCAGGAATGATTAAATATTCAATGAAATTCCCAGTAAATATCTCAGTATTCCCAGGTACTGTTCGACAGGGGGTAAAATAATTGCCTTGTGAGCTCTGGCTGAGACGAAGCGAGGAGCGCGTGAGACGAGTGCTTTTGGCAGCATGAGCGTCACTCTCCGAGCTGTCCGTGTGATCGGCCGAGAAATCTGAGTCCTCTGTCCCGTCGGAGCTGCTGCAGGCATTCCTCTAAACAAAGGAGACATTAGAAACAGCTCAGGCATAATCCCTGAGAACAGACAGTGGACACACGTCCTCTCTAATGTTTGTTTTCATAACAAAACTGCTAAACCGGTTTATGCTGTTATTATGCACAGTCAAGTCACATTATTATGACCACTTACTACTTTCAAAAGGAGCCACCCGACTGTGTATTAGTTAAAGCTTGATAGTACGATATCTAAACCAACACCATCAACTCCAAAACCAACACCATCAACTCCAAAACTAACATCTACATCTACACCAGCTACAAAACCAGCACCACCAACTCCAAAACCAACATCTACATCTACACCAGCTACAAAACCAACACCACCAACTCCAAAACCAACACCAACACCAACTCCAAAACCACCACCAACATCTACATCTACACCAGCTACAAAACCAACACCACCAACTCCAAAACCAACATCTACATCTACACCAGCTACAAAACCAACACCACCAACTCCAAAACCAACACCATCAACTCCAAAACCAACACCATCAACTCCAAAACTAACATCTACATCTACACCAGCTACAAAACCAGCACCACCAACTCCAAAACCAACATCTACATCTACATCAGCTACAAAACCAACACCACCAACTCCAAAACCAACACCAACACCAACTCCAAAACCACCACCAACATCTACATCTACACCAGCTACAAAACCAACACCACCAACTCCAAAACCAACACCAACACCAAAACCACCACCAACATCTACATCTACACCAGCTACAAAACCAACACTATCAACATCTAAACAAACACCACCAACTCCAAAACTAACACCAACACCAACTCCAAAACCAACACCACCAACATCTACACCAACTCCAAAACCAACCACTCCAAAATAAACACCACAAACATCTAAACAAATATGTAAACTAAAACCAACACCATCAACATCTAAACCCACATCTACACCAAAACCAACACCGTCAACTCCAAAAACTTTAATTAACCAGTGACAACATCAGTACCAATACCAAACCCCCCCTCTCACAACTAAAACAAATTACACCATCACCAACAACACAGCCACCACGGTCAGCCTACACCAGAGACCTTCACTGCTCAACAGACTGAGAGATGCAGAATAACCTCATATCTATTTACACACTCACAGACACCTTCGCTCTCACAGACACACACAGACAGACAGACAGACACACACACACAGACAGACACAAACACACACAGACAGACACACACACACACATATATACACACATACACACACACAGACATACACACACACAAAGACACACACACACACACACACACACACACACACACACACACACACACAAAGACACAGACACAGGCACAGGCACACTCCCACACACAAACCATCACATACACACAAACACACACATAGAAACACACACACCATCACATATACATACACACACAGACACACGCAGTCTGCAAGGCCTCTAAACCGACCTGCACGCTCACCTTCCGCCGTGGCATCGCCTTTACCCTCCGTGCTAACCTGAGCCCAGCTTAATATCAACTTTATCACTGAATAAATAAGCTGTTATTAATAGTCTCCTCTGAAACACTGAAAGCTAGTCCTCCTTCCTGCGCAGTTCTGAGTGAAGCCCGTTTCCGCTCTGACTTTTCAAAATAAAAGTCCCTCAGCGAACAGTGTAAACATGCCGCCCCACTGTAGACACTCATCTATATACTAACCTGCAGCTAATTTAATTTACCAGTTCTTAAATATCTACACATATACGAGTTCAGATTCAGAGCCTTTAATAAAGCCATACATAAACATACAACACGTGACAACACGTAATCTGGCCCTAGCTGCAGCTCTTTTCTGAAACGGTAGGGGGCAGCAATGTCCAGCATTTAGAGCTACACTCAGACTGGACTCATCGGTGTTTGCAGTACAGCAAAAGTCCTGTCCATATAGTTTCACTCTGTAGTTGTACAGTTCCAGACTGTAGTCCATCTGTTTCTCTTTATTACCCTGTTCTTAAATGATCAGGACCCCCACAGAGCAGGTATTATGTGGGTGGTGTGTTAGTGTGTGATGTGCTGTTGGAGTGTTTAAACACTGTGTCCACTAACTGTCCACTCTATTAGACACTCCTACCTTGCTGGTCCTTGTACATGTACAGTCAAAGACAAGTAACTCATCTGCTGCTGCACCCGGCAGTGTTGGTCATCCTCTAGTCCCTCATCAGTGCCCACAGGATGCTGCCCCACAGGACGCCACCCAGTGTCAGTGCAGTGCAGGGAATCTGTCTGTTTTGGCAGTTTATAAGAAGCTGTGGATTCCTTTGTCGTAAGGAAATGTTAAAGAATAAGCAAACAAACAAACAATGGCTGTAAGTATTAAATTTTATTCATGGAATATGATCATGACGATGATCCCTATCATACTGGACATTTTTCCAAGGAATGCAGGAAGCAAGTGCAAGATGGGAACACCTTCGCACAGTAGTGTGTTTATACACTGTCGAGTCACATCATTATGAACTATGCCGTGTGCAGCACGGCCAGCAACTAGACAGGCTGGGAGTGACTCAGTGAGGTCCTTGTAGTTTGTCACAGGAATCTGGAGCCATGCAGCAGTGCATGCCACAGCTGCTGGAGGGTGTTTGAGGGAGGATCCATAGAGCGAACACAACAATCAAGGTGGTCCCCCAGATGCTCAATAGGATTCATGTCTGGGAAATTACGGGGCCAGGGTAGTAAAACCGCTTGCCTGCCAACAACCAACCGGGATACCATAGCATTAACCTAGCAGCTCTCTGACCACTATTAGGAACAGCACAGCAGCCTAACTAACACCTAGGATGCCATAGCAACCACATAGCAACACCTTTAACAATACTAGGAATACCCTAGCAACCACCTAGCAACCACTTAGGATTGTTTACTATTATTAAAAAATGTTAAATATACATTATTTCTATATATCATAGCAAATATTTAAAATACCATTAGCAACCTCATGGCAACACCACAACAAACTGGTTGGGTGCCATATCTAGCAACACCCTAGCAATCTCTTGGGATACTGTAGCAACCACTTAGAATACCAAACACACCATAGCAAACACACCACAACACCTTAGCAACACTTTAGATAGCAACTTCATGGGAACACAAAAAGAACCACCCAGGATGCCCTAGCAACCCCCTAAAAGTCACCTAAGATACCATAGCAATCATGTAACAAAACCTTAGCAACACTTAAGATACCATAGCAACCTCATGGAAACACCATGTCGACAATGTGGGATACAATAGCAGCCATGTAACAACACGTAGTTTTGCTGACAGATCCCAGCCGCTCCAGGGGACACAATCAATGGGTGTACATGATCTGCAGGGATGGGCTCATACCCAGATGGGTTGAGAGTGCCTTCCACATGGATGAGTGGGCTCGGATGAGAATGTCATGAAAACAGGACCTTCATGAGCTACATGCGGCTGCCAGAGAAAGTAGGCAGTGGTCATAATAATGTGACTCGACCGTGTAGTGCATATTATTGTGTTGATAAAGCAACATGTGCATCTCTTACAGCCATACACACAGGCTCCATTCTGTGCACCGGTAAAGTGGTCATATACAGTAGGTATGAAGAGAGTGAGTGAGCGGCTAGACCTAAAGTAGAATGGGCTAAGTGGCCTGGCACAAGGTGTTTTCCCGAACGCGGTTACGTCGCTGATATACATTCAGCGCCACTGTGGCACAGTATGGCACAAAGCCCACAGTGGTGAGCGGCACTGTAGCACTTTTACAGAAGGATAAGAAATAGAAAAGAGCCTGTGTGTGAACAGGAGGCCTGAAGGAGTCCAGCAGGCTCAAGAGCAGCAGAGTGGCTAATGCACAGGACAGTCTGTAGATGGCGCTGTTTCTGTAGCGGCCTGTCTTCGTCTCCATCAGCATGGGGAGATGGAGGCTCAAGCCTAGGCCAAACAAGACTCCTGTGTTGCGCAGGAGGCCAGCGAAGGGTGTGGTGTCCAAATGCACCCAGTCAGGACGTATGCACCACTTCTGCGCCTTCACCAGGCTCCAGTGTGGATCAACGGAGGCCGCGTCCAGTAACACATACAGCCCCAGTGCAAACGAGAGCAGGAAGACGGTGGTGTGGACGTAACCTCGCATGGTGGCGCTGTAGATCCAGGACGCTCTGTTGAAGACTTTAGCCACTGCAATGCCTGCAGAGACAAATACACTCTGATTATCACCAGCTTAAAGGGCTGTATAACACCCACCCTGTACCTCCACTAACTGGCCACTTTATTAGAAACACCCAGCTTGTACTTCCACTAACTGGCCACTTTATTAGAAACACCAACTGTTTACATCCACTAACTGGCCACTATATTGGAAACACCCACTTTGTGCTTCTGCTTACTGGCCACTTTATTAGAAACACCAACCATGTACTTCCACTAACTGGCCAATTTATTAGAAACACCCAGCTTGTACTTCCACTAACTGGCCACTTTATTAGAAACACCAACTGTGTACATCCACTAACTGGCCACTATATTGGAAACACCCACTTTGTGCTTCTGCTTACTGGCCACTTTATTAGAAACACCAACCATGTACTTCCACTAACTGGCCACTATATTAGAAACACCAAACGTACTTCCACTCACTTGGCCACTTTATTAGAAACACTAGAAACACCTACAGTGCACTTCCACTCACTGGCCAATTTATTAGAAACACCTACCTACCTTTCCGGCCACTATATCGGAAACATTTATTTTGTACTTCCACACTTACCTTGGGTTTCCACTAACCGGCCACTTTATTAGAAACACCACTGTGTACTTCCACTCACTAATCACTTTATTAGAAACACCAACCTTGTAATTACACTAACTGGCCACTATATTAGAAACACCAGCTTGTAATTACACTAATTGGCCACTATATTAGAAACACCCACCATGTGCTTCTGCTCACTGGCCACTTTATTAGAAATACCTTCAATAACTGGCTAATTTAGTGGCCAGTCAGTGTATATGATGTATATGGAGTAGTCCACATTAACGCTTCTTAAAATACCTGTAGCAACTCCAGCAATGACCTGGTGTGGGAAATGAGCAGCGATGAAGATCCTGGAGAGGCAAACAGAAACTTGCACGGCCCAGAACAACGTCCAGAGACAGCCATGTACACACCTAGCAGCCAACAAGTGTTACAGGCATGAGAGTCATACAGGCGCACAGTAGAGTTCACAGCAGTCTGGGCAACATTAATAACACTTCTGCTCACTTAATTCATAACATAAGCACACGCAGACCTAAACATCTCCCCAGCGTCTGCTGTGTTTATAACTGACCACTGAGGGGACATTTCCGTTCTCACTTCAGACGCCCGGCAGACACATGGTAGCCGTTCACTTAGCGTTCTCCGGTTTCAGACTTCCCTAACTATAACAATAGCAGAACCCCTTATGGAGCTGAATAGAACCATATAGAGCACATTTTCTATTAACCTGGAGAACTCTCCACCATGCGAAGAACCACTTATGCATGCAAATGTGTCTATGAGTGTTTTCGAGAGAAGAAAAGGTGCTAGCTACGCCTTGTAAAGAGCTTCTGCCTGATTAAACAGCTAACATGCCAACAGAGTTGTTTAGAGTGGCTTGGTGTGAAACGTTCTCTTCTAGAGAAACTTACAGAGGCAGAACTGTTCACAGTGGTGGTGAAGGTAACCAAACGTTCCGCTCTAAAAGATCCATGAGACTACATGAGATGGTTATGAATACGCTGCCTGATGTCTGAGACGCTGTTTATGATAGTGTGGAGAACATTTCAGCCTTAAACTCCATTCATGGTGGAGGGATACATGGTGTAGGGCACTGTCAGACAAAAAATAGTCCCCCAAAGAAAATATATTATTTCCAGATTTTCCAGCAGGTTCACCAATCAGTCTATCACTCGATCACTCTGTTTAGTTCCTGAACATATAATAATGAAGACATTTTTAAAAATTGGTGGAGTTCCCCTTTAAGCTTATAAATGAGAAGAAAGAGCCTCCAAGATGCAGCTTCAAGCTACGCTAACCTGCCATTGCTAGCCTGCTACCTATTAGCAACCCAATAACAACCAACTGGGATTCCATAGCAATCACCTAGCAGCAGCTATCCAACACTAGCATCTGTTAGCAATAACACAGCAACCGCCTAGCTAACACCTAGGATGCCATAACAACCACATAGCAAAAACTCTAGGGATTAATCTAGGGATATCATAGCAACCGCCTCCAACCACTTAAGATACAATAGCAACCACATAGCAAACGCTTTGATAATACTATGGATACCCTAGCAACCATCTAGCCAGCACCTTAGAATACCATACCAACCAATTATTAACCACCTGAAATACCATAGCAACCTAATGGCAACATCCAGCAACCATCAAGAATACCATAGCAACCACCTAGCAACCGCTTAGGATACCACAGAAATGGCAGCCACACCACAACACCTTAGCAGCACTTTAGATACCATAGCAACCTCATGGTAACACCATAACAACCACCTGGGTTGCTATGGCAACCACCTGAGAATCACCTAGGATACCCTAGCAACCATGTTTCAAAACCTTAACAGGTCTTTAGATACAGTACATGAGTTCTTCCTCACCACTTTTTAATGGGATCTCCGTCCTCCTTCAGTAGGAGAGGCAGCAGAGAGGTAACCATGGCGTAGTAGACCCCCGCAGCCCCCATAGCGTGACCTGAGGGACTTCCTGTAAACACAAAGACCTTCCAGTTCAGCTCTTATCACTCCTAACTCGCACCAGACTGTGACTGTGACAAGGAGGATGAAGACATGATGCAGATTACAGCGGTGGGGGTAAAGAGGTCGGACCCCCTGAAATAGTACCTTAATCTCCCCAGGAAGTAAAGACAAAACATCGGAGGGAGGTGACCCGCCCCGTTTCTCCTGACCTGAAGGCATTAATGGGGAGCTTTGCAATAACAGCCTCTAATCTTTTGGGAGGACTTTACACTAGATGTTGGGACATTGCCATTAGGATTTGATTGAGTATTAGTGAGGTCAGGTACTAATGTTGAACATTGCTGTGACAATTTGATTGAGCATTAGCGAGGTCAGGTACTAATGTTGAACATCGCTGTGAGAATTTGATTGGGAATTTGGGAGGTCAGGTACTGATGTCGAACACTGCTGTGAGGATTTGATTGAGTATTAGTGAGGTCAGGTACTAATGTTGAACATTGCTGTGAGGATTTGATTGAGAATTATTAAGGTCAGGTACTAATGTTGAACATTGCTGTGACAATTTGATTAAGCATTAGCGAGGTCAGGTACTAACGTGGAACATTGCTGTGAGGATTTGATTGAGTATTAGTGAGGTCAGGCACTAATGTTGAACATTGCTGTGAGAATTTGATTGGAAATTTGGGAGGTCAGGTACTAACGTGGAACATTGCTGTGAGGATATGATTGAGCATTAGTAAGGTCAGGTACTAATGTGGAACATTGCTATGAGGATTTGACTGAGCATTAGTGAGGTCAGGTAGTAATGTTGAACATTGCTGTGAGGATTTGATTGAGAATTACTGAGGTCAGGTACTAATGTTGAACATTGCTGTGACAATTTGATTGAGCATTAGCGAGGTCAGGTACTAACGTGGTACATTGCTGTGAGGATTTGAGTGAGCATTAGTAAGGTCAGGTACTAATGTTAAACATTGCTGTGAGGATTTGATTGGGAATTTGCGAGGTCAGGTACTAACATGGAACACTGCTGTGAGGATTTGATTGCACATTAGTGAGGTCAGGTACTAATGTTAAACATTGTGGTGAGGATTTGACTGAGCATTAGTGAGGTCAGGTACTAACGTGGAACATTGCTGTGAGGATTTGATTGAGCATTAGTGAGGTCAGGTACTAATGTGGAACATTGCTGTGAGGATTTGATTGAGCATTAGTGAGGTCAGGTACTAATGTTGAACACTGCTGTGAGGATTTAATTTGGAATTTGCGAGGTCAGGTACTAACGTGGAACATTGCTGTGAGGATTTGATTGAGCATTAATGAGGTCAGGTACTGATGTTGAACATTGCTGTGAGGATTTGACTTAGCATTAGTGAGGTCAGATACTAATGTTGAACATTGCTGTGAGAATTTGATTGAGCTTTAGCGAGGTCAGGTACTAACGTGGAACATTGCTGTGAGGATTTGATTGAGCATTAATGAGGTCAGGTACTAATGTTGAACATTGCTGTGAGGATTTGATTGAGAATTATTGAGGTCAGGTACTAATGTTGAACATTGCTGTGAGGATTTGATTGAGCATTAGCGAGGTCAGGTACTAACGTGGAACATTGCTGTGACGATATGATTGAGCATTAGTGGGGTCAGGTACTAATGTGGAACATTGCTGTGAGGATTTGACTGAGCATTAGTGAGGTCAGGTACTAATGTTGAACATTGCTGTGAGGATTTGATTGAGAATTATTGAGGTCAGGTACTAATGTTGAACATTGCTGTGAGGATTTGACTGAGCATTAGTGAGGTCAGGTAGTAATGTTGAACATTGCTGTGAGGACTTGATTGAGAATTATTGAGGTCAGGTACTAATGTGGAACATTGCTGTGACAATTTGATTGAGCATTAGCAAGGTCAGGTACTAACGTGAAACATTGCTGTGAGGATTTGAGTGAGCATTAGTAAGGTCAGGTACTAATGTTAAACATTGCTGTGAGGATTTGATTGGGAATTTGCGAGGTCAGGTACTAACATGGAACATTGCTGTGAGGATTTGATTGTGCATTAGTGAGGTCAGGTACTAATGTTAAACATTGTGGTGAGGATTTGACTGAGCATTAGTGAGGTCAGGTACTAACGTGGAACATTGCTGTGAGGATTTGATTGCGCATTAGTGAGGTCAGGTACTAATGTTAAACATTGTGGTGAGGATTTGACTGAGCATTAGTGAGGTCAGGTACTAATGTGGAACATTGCTGTGAGGATTTGATTGAGCATTAGTGAGGTCAGGTACTAATGTGGAACATTGCTGTGAGGATTTGATTGAGCATTAGTGAGGTCAGGTACTAATGTTGAACATTGCTGTGAGGATTTGATTGAGCATTAGTGAGGTCAGGTACTAATATTGAACATTGCTGTGAGGATTTAATTTGGAATTTGCGAGGTCAGGTACTAACGTGGAAAATTGCTGTGAGGATTTGATTAAGCATTAATGAGGTCAGGTACTGATGTTGAACATTGCTGTGAGGATTTGACTTAGCATTAGTGAGGTCAGATACTAATGTTAAACATTGCTGTGAGAATTTGATTGAGCTTTAGCGAGGTCAGGTACTAACGTGGAACATGGCTGTGAGGATTTGATTACACAGTAGTGTGGTCAGGTACTAATGTTGAACATTGCTGTGAGAATTTGATTAAGCATTAGTGAGGTCAGGTACTAATGTGGAACATTGCGGTGAGGATTTGATTGAGCATTAGTGAGGTCAGGTACTAATGTTAAACATTGCGGTGAGGATTTGATTGAGCAGTAGTGTGGTCAGGTACAGGTGTTGTGATTGTGTGGTGTGTATAACCGTACCGGGGCCGGTCTCGCAGGTCGTGGGGAACTGCTGGATTTTTGGCACAGTGGAGTTGCCGTAGTATAGGGTCTCCTGAATCCACCAGTAAGGACGCTCCCCGAACAAAATCCTGACCAGTGACAAGCAGGAAACACACAGCTTCAGTAGGACGTAACAAAACACAACATTTAAAGGTGCTTGGGATTCAGGAAGCACTGACTGGATAGAGTGGTGAGGGAGAAACCTGACTTGAGTCTGAAGGGTGCACCTCCGTCTCTCCTGCAGCCACAGAGGATGCACTTCTGAGATTGTGCACAACCAACATGCATGCAACATAGCCATCACTTGTGTGCGGAAACGAAGTAAGCAGCAAGTAAATCTCTAGCCTTAGGGTGCAATAAATAAGCTCACTGGAAAACTGAGTCCGCTGTGACTGAACCGTATCTAATAATCCCTCCACCAGCGCCAATAACAGCTGTGACTGGATTGCACATGTACTGGACCAGTTTCTGCATGTAGCCACATCAATTGTGCAGTTGTGGCGGATTTGGCGGATGCTGTTTCCTGGCACAATTCCGAGGAGAATTCCCTGAAGACTAGAGTTTAGCCACTGCTGGTAGACCCGTATGACCGTACGCTTCCGTGCACCTGCAGATTCACTTCTTTTAGCCAATCATTAACATCTGCTTAAAAGCCATTTTCCAGACATGGACCGAGACAGTCACTGCACTGTAGCACCTCTTCTCACGTCACTCCCAACCCGCGGGTATTTATAGACCCATAATCCTCATGCAGCGCCATCTGCAGGAGCCTCAAGTTACTATCACAAGGTGACTCATCTGTTGAGCTTAGTTTGTCTGTCTGCTGGTCTTAAAATGTGGGGATTTGGAGACCTCTCTGGTGTAAACGTGTAAGTGTATGCAACTCGTGAATGAGCATTAGCATTTAGCACCCAGTCTAACCGTGCTGACCGTCATGTCTTCTGAAGATGGCGGTGAATCATCTACTACTACCATCGTATCGTCGTCAGTGTGATGCAGCTGTTGAGATCTCTTGAAACCTGAACGTCGAGCTGGGCCTCCGCTTTGAGCCTTTGCAGGGCGACCTGTAGCAGCCCACGCTCACCGTAGCATAGCCTGTTTGTTCTCCCAACACTCCTGCAACTTAACAACGAAGAAACGTCGGCCGAAAGGCCTCACCACTCACCATTTGAGTACCAGGTTGATCCAGTCTCCCACCACAGCCACCCACAGGAGCTTGACCCCCACCGCAGTGTGCAGGTGGAAGCAGATGGGGAAAAACACCAGGAACGTGGTGCGCAGGTCTGCGGCCCCAGACGCTAAAGCAAACCAGCCCTGCGCGTGGCCGTAATGCAGCTGCAGGTAGCGAGTGGTGCTTATCCCGTAGCCATGGAGAACCTCCATCACCGCTTCAGACCTCAGGACACTGGAGCGGTTCAGAGCCGGTCAGATGAACCTCCCTCAGAGGGGTCAGCCATGGGGCCTTATAAACCTCCACTTCATCACATCCCTTTATTTGCCTGGCCTGCTGCCAAGTCACTAGCCACCACCTGAGCTACGGACCGAGTGGGAAATAGGGAAAAATGATCTCCAAGCATTACACTGGGGTCATTAGGTGGACCTGTGAGTGTGTTAGGGGGAGGGTGGTTAGTGTCACGCCAGTGGCAGGAGGGCTAATTTTAGCCCTCGTTGTCCATCAGCACACCTACTTGTTGTAAGAGGTGATATCAAGTGTGCTGTGGGTTGCCAGTTCTGTTCTTTTCGCTCTTCTGTCAGTGCATACTATATTCCGTTTGGTGTCTGAAACTTGCTCAGATAGTTTTAGCACTGGAGGCTAACATAGCTAACAAATGACAGAAGCTAAAGGTTAGCCTCACTGGGCCAGGTTCTCCACCCATAATGACTTACATCTGCATGCTTAATTGTAGTTTCGATGGCATGGAGGCTTTTCAGCTACGTTAGCATATGTTGCTATGGCTAGTAACATGTCCCCATCTACATATAGCACGTTTCCTAAACTTCCTATATTCCTTCAGACATTGAACTTCCTGCTGTGTACCCCATCTCACTCCTTACAATACATTCCCATATTCATAACATACATGCAGGGTGCTAAACACCTCCTGGCACTTGGGGGGCGGAGGGTGTCCCATGCTGGCTGGCATTTCCAGCGCTGTACCTCCAGGGACCCCTCAGTCAAAATCAACAGTCATTGGTCTCACGACAGAGGGACAGTTGATCAGGTGCTCCTCTGGAGAAGCCCTTCCAGCACCCACCATACATAACTGGACAGAACTGTGATGGCTGTGGAGTCTCACAAGTTCCTGGGGACCACAACCACCAAGGACCTGAAGTGGAAATCATCAAGCGAGCTCAACAGAGGATGCACATCCTGCGTCAGCTGAGGAACTTCAACTTGTCCCAGGAGCTGATGGTGCAGTTCTAAGATGGTGCATTTCACCACATCCATCACAGTGTGGGGCAGCTCAGCCACCAAACAGGCTCCCACTCACAGACTGCAACACCTCATCAGGTCTGCTGTGAAGACCACCGGAGTTAAACAACTCACACGGTCCTTGTTCATCACTCACTACAGAGGCCCAGAAGCCTCGGAAAGCAACATCAGCAAAACGACAGCTGCACACAAGCCTAAGGTTGCTACATGCAATGCCATGCGTCAATTGAAGTGGTGCAAAGTGATGCCACTGGACTCCGAAGCAGTGGAAACATGTTGGATTTGGCAGATGGCAGGAGAAAGGTGGGCCTGGGAGATTAACTGGAGGTCTGCACTGTCAAGATATCACAATCTGGACATGGTACATTCCCTCGATCTGGAAGCCAAGCTTTTGCTGCAGTGACACTGGCCCAACTGCTGCAGGGAGGACCTCCTACACGGACACTGGTTAATTGTCACCATCGCTGAACGGTTGCATCCCCAAGGATGGCATGCCACTCCTCGTCCAATCACAGGCCCTACAGTGAATGCGGTCATCATGCTTCTACAGTGAACGCATCTGGGATTCATTCTGAAGAGCTCCACTTCATCCAGCCTGAAGGAAAGCCAAGCCTGACCTGAGACTGATGTTCTACATGGAAAGCCTTGTGGAAAATTTGCTGTAGTGCTAATACAACCAAATGCATGGTGATTTGGGCGTGTAGTGTGGCCTGACTGCATAAAGAGTAACGAGGTAAGCCGTGTCATTAATCTAGTTTGGCTCATCTACAACACATCCCACAGACACTGCAGATCCTCCCCCTGTTTAATCAGCCCACCTAGCTAAATGCCTCAGAGCGGATTTGTACACAGTGGCGACGTGCAGGACCTGCACCTTCACGCCATCATGTTTACTCGGGGCCTCACATGGAAAGCTCAGTTTTGGGCAGTCATGTGACACTTTCCCATAAGCTGTGCTCATTAGCTCATCAGCAGGCTCTGTCCATGCGCTCCATCACCACTCGGCGGGATGCAGGATTGAAGGAGACAGGCTCGGCAGTATGGAAAAACAGATGGGAGTGTAGAAGGGAGACAGTAAACAGCATCAGAGCATCGTGCTCTCGCCACTGCCCTCGTCCACGGCAACAACACTGCAACAACGCGCGCCACTGTCCTCGTCCACGGCAACAACACTTCTGGAACAGCCTGTACCCCTAAAGCAATACAGGTCTGCTCCTGACCGGCTACAGCACGGCACCACTCCACTGACTCTGAATGCAAAAGCATTGTTCCAGGTTAGAGAGAGAGAGAGAGAGAGAGAGAGTTAGAGAGAGAGAGAGAGAGAGAGAGAGAGAGAGAGTAGTGTATTATTGGGTGAAGCATGAACACACTAGATGTGCATTGTGCCTGCGCTCTGTATGAGCCGATCTTAACTCAGATGAACATGGTACGGCCATTTTTTCTTAAACGGTGGCCTGTGAAGTCATGTTCTCATGACCCATTAAAAATAAATAGGGTTTGGAAACCAGGAAGAAACACAGGAAGTTTCTTGCACAGCGTGGGATGGCTCACTCTCACGCTCCCTGTCCGTGCACAGATTTACTCCCTTCTCCTCTTACCAGCTGCTGATGCAGAACAGAGCAGCCAGATACTACAAACCTGATACTATATTAATCATCCTTGCTGAGGGAGACTGTATTCATAGGCTGTACAGGCGTCAGAGTTAATCACGATCTGCTTGGTGTTTAAAGTGATCACAAAAACGTATCCACCCCAATCTAAGGCACTCTTATCCCAGGTTTATGAGGTATGACCCTGTATGACTCACTGTATTGGTGGGTTTGGCAGTGGTGGTGTTGGGGTTGGAGTTGGAAGTGGTGATTTTGGATTTGGCGGGGTTGGTGGCGGTGGTTTTGACATTGATGGGGTTGAGGGTAGTGTTGGTGGTGGAGTTCAGAGTGGGGGTTTTGGTAGTGGTATTGGGTGTAGTGGCAGGGGAGGTGGAGGTCATGGTTTTAGTGTTGATGGCGTTGGGGTGGTGACCGTGTTGCTGGGTATGGTGGTGTGGTTGGGTGTGGTGGTGGAGGTAGTGGTTTTGGCGTTGGTGTGGTTGGGTGTGGTGGTGGAGGTAGTGGTTTTGGCGTTGGTGTGGTGGTGTGGTTGGGTGTTGTGGTGGAGGTAGTGGTTTTGGCGTTGGTGCTGTTGGGTGCGGTGGTGGGGCTGTGGAGTATAGTGGCAGGGTTGGGGGTGGTGTTGGTGGTGGGGCTGAGGGAGATTAGCTAACAGCGTGGCAGCTGCCAGCCAGTACGTGAAAAAGGCTGAAGGCCTCTGGAGACCAGGGGAGAATAAATAAAGATAGAGACAGACAATGACAGACAGTAAGAGACAGAGGGAATGTGATACGATGAAGGAAAACTTATGTGTGGTAATAGTTACCATCAGATGTTTGGAGCAAGTTAGCCAACTTAATAATATTAGCTAATTTAAGAAACAGCTAGCTAGCTAGTGAGAGGCTTCAGTTAACCCCCCCCTCAATCTGTTAGGAGAAGCTGGACAGACTATCAAAGCCATCAAGGTGGAAATAACCTTCGTCATTCAGAGAAATAAACTTTCTCTTATAAGTGTGCTGCAGGAACCGTCCGCGGTCTGCCCTGAGGGAAACACCTACTGACCTAGCCTAGTGAGCTAGCCGGTGTTAGCCCTGCTACAGTGGATTAAACTTTCCCTTAGTCATTAACTGCTGTAAGCCTGGATTTCCATCTTCACTTCAGTGTTTGATCTGTACACTAAACAGTAGCATCACGCGAGAGAAGCGCTGACTGAGTACAGGCTCTGCGCGTGAATGCTAGGTGTGATATACTCCGGTTAGTTTTAGAGCTTTGGAGACTATTATTACCTGGGTTTCACCATCAAACACAGATAGCAAAATTGTTCTGGCACAAATCTGGCCCCATTTTCATTTAGCCACATGGGTTGATGGCACTTGGGTGGGGTTTGGGTTGCGAGATGTGGGAAAGGTACAGACCAGATTAGAGCCAGAGCAACGCTACCGTTTTTGTGCTAGAAGTGGACCAGATCTGTTTTGGGACAGGTGGGCCAAACGCATGTTGTAAATATGTGGGCCACCTTTGGCAGCAGTGTCATATCTTTGACAGATGTGGCCCACACCAGCTTGCTATCCGAGTAGGCAGAACAGCCATAATCTTACCTAGGGCATCTCTAGGTCAGGGCCGGTTCTGAGTTGTGATGTCACCTGGTGCTTGTTTAGCAATTTTATTTGTGCAGAGACCTTACTGTGAGCAGTAAGTGGGCTATAGGGGTTGCGGTTAAATCAATGGGTTGGTGGAATAGGTACAACATGCTCCAATGACCTGTTGAATTCGGCTTCATCATAAATCGCAATGCACATCACCGTCTCCTGTAGTTTTATTCATGACGTCATCAGCAATTCAAATTCAAGCCAAGCCAAATTTAACAGGTCATTAGAGCACGATGTACCTATTCCACCAAGCCCTGAATTCGTACCCAACTCTAGGTGGCAGTGTTGAGCCACTTGTGTTTAGTGCACAGTTTCTATTTATATGTTTCTCTGTATACTTTATCACCTTGTTCTTCAACGGTCGGGACCACCACAGAGCAGGTATTATGTGGTGGTGGATCACTCTCAGCACTGCAGTGACACTGATATGGTGGTGGTGGTGTGTTAGTAAGTGTTCTGGTGTGAGTGGTTTAGACACAGTAGTGCTGCTGGACACCTCGGTGCTGGACTGAGAATCATCCACTATCCAAACCTATCCAGCACAACAGAGTCCTGGGGGCAGCATCCTATGTGCAGCGTCCCGTGTCCACTGATGAGGGACTAGAGGATGACCAACACTGCACTGTGCAGCAGCAGTGTTTCTGACTGTACGTCTACAAGGTGGACCAGCAAGGTAGGAGTGTCTAGTAGAGTGGACAGTGAGTGGACACAGTGTTCAAACACTCCAGCAGCACTGCTGTATCTGATCCACTCACACCAGCACCACACACACTAACACACCATCACCACGTCAGTGTCACTGCAGTGCTGGGAACGTTTCACCACCCACATAATACCTGCTTTGTGGTGGTCCTGTGGGGGTCCTGACCATTGAAGAGCAGGGTAATACAGTATACAGAGAAACAGATGGACTACAGTCTGGACCTGTAGAACTACAGCGTGCTTCTCTATGCTCAGTGAAGAGTGTTAGTATTGTGCTGCTATGTGTGTGCAGTCTTCCCACCAGATCATTTTTACAGTTTGTGTGCGGTGGGATCAAACAGACCGCAGTGCTCGACACCGTGGAGTTCATTTAGTAGGAGGAAGTTTCCCTCCCTGTTCGCTGTGTTTACCCTGCCCCTCAGTCAACAGTGGGAATGTGAAAGGAAACGGTGTATGTGACCGCTATAGCCCCTGGGGTCTCAGAGCCGGGCCTGTAGGGGGAATTCTATAGGAGATTCTTAGAAATCTGCTTCTGAAAGACAGGCACACCCACTAATGCATTTCCTCTGCCCTGCTGGATCCATGGGCTGCTAAGCATCTGAAGTGGTTTGAGGGGCTTCCTGACCTCCTGGGAGAACCATGTTGTGTAAGTATTCAGTATATGAGGAGAGCAGGTTCTTTCTGAGAAGGAAGGAACACAAGCGTCTACAGACATAAAGCAGCACTATGTAAAGATTAAAGAGATGGTGCTATGTGGCCTTGGAGGAGCGTGCACGAGACCTCTCACGAGAACTGTGTAATGGTTTTGTGACCTTATCATTCCTGCCATACCTCATCATCCAGTTTTCTAGTTTTTCCAGACACCAGTAATATTCAGCTCATGCCGAAATGTCTGGTCAGTCCTTGTCCAGGTCACCAAATAAGCCTGGAATATTTGAAGCTCCTGTAATACAGTCCGGTAAGGTTACTCCACCTTGTAGGACCACATGGTTCTGCCTCTTCTGGTGATGTCTTTGCAGGAATTCAGAGCCCTGTTCCCGATCTCTGGAACATTTACATACAACCACAACAGAGCTACAGAACCAAAATGGCGAACTATGTGTGGAGATCCAGCGTTTCAGGCCGGGAAGGGGATGTCGGCACTCGGCACTCCCTACCCAAGGAACCCAAC
>JAMWET010004232.1:0-205000 GCA_024036415.1 Prochilodus magdalenae | reverse complement strand
GCCAATACAGCGTCAGTTCATCTTGGGAATGACATATACTGCGTCCTGCACAGTGGTCAGAGGGAGTTTAAGCCATTCTTCTTGCAGGATAGTGGCCAGGTCACTACGTGATGCTGGTGGAGGTTCGTCCTTCTTGGTGGTATGCTGACATTACCCTGGATACCGTGTCTCTTGATACATCACAAAGACTTGCTGTCTTGGTCACAGATGCACCAGCAAGACGTGCACCAACAGTTTGTCCTCTTTTGAACTCTGGTATGTCACCCATAATGCTGTGTGCATTGCAGTATTTTGAGCAGAACTGTGCTCTTACCTGCTAACTGAACCTTCACACTCTGCTCTTACTGGTGCAATGTGCAATTAATGAAGATTGGCCACCAGGCTGGTCCAATTTAGCCATGAGACCTCCCACACTAAAATGACAGGTGTTTCAGTTTCATTGTCCAACCCCTGTATGTGTGTGTGTGTGTGTGTGTGTGTGTGTGTGTGTGTGTGTTGATGATGATGGACAGACAGATTGCAACGAGTGCTGAGCTAAAAGCAAGCAATGTTTATTAGACTGGTAGTACAACACAGCAGCAACACGATCAAAGCAGACATAACCAGAAGCCAAAACCAGGCATACAATCAGACCAGCAACAAAACCTACCAACCAGAAAGTCAAAATCAGAGTCAAACAGATCAGAGGGAGAACCGCTCAGTACACACAGCGTGGTAACAGCGTGGCACCAGTTTTTACTGGAACCAACAAACATCAATGGATATGTCATCAGTTACAACAGGAGGCGCTGCCCAGTGGTAGTAAACAGTAGTTGGCTTATATCCGGAACACTAGCATGGATCAACTACTGGAGATAAGAAGACCCAGAACATGTTCCCCAGCAGATCACTGGGTTTTGCCATTGTTACCTTCTCTTTCCCCAACAACTGACGCCCATGGACATCATCATAGATCATGCTATGGAAGCTACTATTCTACGGTTCGAAATTAGGTGCACAGATTACCTTTCATGATGCAAACAGCCCTGTAATCATGCAAAGGGGTTATTGTTCATTGGAGAGCTCATTGTTCTACATAGAACCATTTTCTTTAATAAAGAACCTCCTTTTTTAGGAGTGTACAACAAGATTCGATCTAGCTTCATAAGCTAGACTGGAGCAGGACATTCCAGAGGGGTCAGTTTTTACCGGTTTAGCTCTCTGTTAGTCCGTTTTGAGCAAAAGAACCCTGGTTCTTCTTAGAACCTTGGTGCTATTCAGAGAACCAGCCTGCGTTTGAACCAGTTTTTACTGTAACCAAAAAACATCAATGGATATGTCATCAGTGACAACAGGTGGCGCTGCACAGTGGTAGTAAACAGTAGTACCAAGATGGCGGAGCGTATGGATTACCTGCGAGCGTTTGTGCTCTTGTCTTAAATGTTGGTTTATATCCGGAACACAAGCACGGATCAACTACTGGGGATAAGGAGACCTAGAACATGCTCTCCAGCAGATCACTGGGTATTGCCATTGTTGCCTTCTTTTTCCCCAAAAACTGACGCCCATGGACATCATCATAGATTATGCTGAGGAACCTACTATTGTTTGGTTCCAGCTGGGAAGGAACATTTCTGAACATGTTAGTGTCCAGAACATTTTAGTTGTTGGTGCTAATGTCCAAACGGTTCAAAATTAGGTGAACAGAACGTGTTCCACATAGATAAAAAAGACTTTGTGTTGTGTTGGGACGTGCCGAGCTTTCCAGTAGGCGGGCAATAAGGGCCATGTTACGAGATGATGTCATCTTGTAACAGAGAACAGGGCTGGAACTCCAACAAGGCGTTCTGTGCTAGAGAGTTTCTCCCTCTGTCGGGTACTTTGGGCTTTAGAACTTTGCAGAATGTTTACACGGACATAAACCTACAACACACTACAGGAAAAAGGAAAAATGGAAAAACGGAATAGATCATCTTTAGTATTCCAGGTGGCCCTAAAATGACTGTATGCTGTCACTGTGCATCCTGATCTTCTGTATTCCCTACCCCCTATGCAGCTCTACAGTGTTGGATTGTGTGACATCATTAGCTCCACCTTCAGAGGGCAGGTTTCTGGTGCGGAGCGCGGTGTTCTGCGACGTTAGGGCAGCAGGAGCCGGTCTGCTGAAGTGGCGTTTATCTTACAGAGTGCTTGTAAAGTGTTTCACTCCTGCTGGGATTCACGCGGGGTCAGTTCTGCTAGAAAGGTTCTGCGAAGTTTCAGCACCTCCAGCGTAGATGACCCCTCAGTTTGGTCTTCCATAAAACCTCCGTGTGCTGAAGGCTCTGACGGCTGTGAATGTGCCACAGCTCACAACTGTAATGTTCCTGCGGTGCAGATATGGACCACGGCCAACTTAAACAGAGCTTCCCCCGTATGTGTGTGCGCAAATATGCGTCTGTCTTTTCATGTAAGTGTTCTGGACTTCACTTATAGGCTCCAGTGAGAAAAACAACCATCAATCCTTCCCAACATCTGGCCCGCCTGTTTACAGTCGTCTCTCGTACTAACCGGCACCGGCCAGAGCGAGAGAAGTGAAGATCGACCATCAATGCACATCAGAATAATGCAGAACCGAAAAGGGTTACTGCACACTGTGCTCCAAGTATGCATAAACCAAATGCCAAAAGTATGAGGACACCTGACGATTACACTACTATGAGCTTGTTGGGTGTGCCTTTCCAAGACAATGGACATCAGTAAGGAGATAGAACAGCCTTCACTCGTTTGGGAAGCTTTCCATGAGATTATGTGCGTGTGCAGGAATTTGTTCCTTTCCTGTCAGAAGAGCATTTGTGAGATCAGCCAGGATAAAAGCCTGACCCACAGTCAACCAAACTCAAAAGGTGTGCGGTGGGTAGGAATGGGTGTGGCTGAAACACCTGATGTCAATAATTAGGAGACGTGTCTTCATACTTTTGGCCATATTGTTCAACAGAAGAGTGGGAAGAGTTGCAAACGGGACACATTGTAAGGCTCTGGGAAGTGGGATGGTCTTATTGATGTATTGCCCGCCATAGCGGTCACGTGGATGCTACCATGGCATGCTGCTGGCGGCAGTGGATAAAAGAAGACATGCACTAGTGACATGAAGGATCTGGGCGACCTGCACAAACCATAGAGAGAGAGAACAGATGGTTTGTCCGACATGCACCGGGTGACCCAACAACCACGACTGCAGACATTCAGCGAGCAGTGATGTCCTCCATGAGTCATCCCGTTAGAGCAGCACCATTGCCAGACGGCTGCACCACGCAGGACTGCATGCGCGCAGACTGCTACTACGACTGTCCTTCACACCACGTCAACGTCACAACCGAATGCAATGGTGTCGTACCAGACTGTCATGGAGTGACTCAGAATGGCAGCTGGTCATCTTCAGTGGCGAGTCTCGCTTTGTCTTGGTGGACATCTATCTGTCTATATTGACGGCTGTACTGAAACTGTAATTGACACATAAACATGGCTAGAAAAATCAGTGCAGGAGATGTAAAAAACGATGGGTTCTCAAGGGTTCTTCATCATGAGTACTCAAAGAACCATCTGCATGCTTTAATAGCTCTCTGAATGGGAAAATAATTCTTCAGATTGATAACAAATGTGTACATGGACCTATATAACACCAAAAAGAGTTCTACACACTTTAGGAGCATGGTTCCTCAGGGGTCCCTTAGAAGACAGTGGTCCTACATAGAACCATGAACATTCCAAGAACCATTTGCATGCTTATGCGATTCTCTGAATAGTTATCGGTTCCTCAGATCGATGAAGAATGTGCTGTACGTGGCTCTACATAGCACCAAGAGGGGTTCCTCTACACACCTAAAGGTTAGAGCCAGAGCCATGAACACTCAAAGAACCATCTGCATGCTTACGTTGTTCCCTGAATGGTGAAACCGTTCTTTTACACACTTCGGTTTTACAAAGTCGGTTCCTCCTGGGTACTTTCCCATGAACGATGAACCCTCAAAGAAACATCTACATGCATAACTAGTTCTTCGCATGGTGGATGTTCTTCAGATTGATAGAGATTGAAGGTGTATATGGCTCTACCTAGCTCCTTCTTCAGTTCCTCAAGGGTTCTTTAGTAAAGAGAATGGTTCTGTTTAGAAGCATGAACACTCAATAAATCACATCCATGCCTAATAAGTACTATGCATAGTGAAGATTCTTCTTCAGGTTGATGGAGAATGTGTGGTACACGGTTCTACATATATAGAACCGAAATGGATCTATGTAACCCCCAAAAGGGTTCTGCTATTGATACAAGCCATATACTGATAACGGATACAATACATTTCCCCTCAACCTGAAGAACCATTCCAGCATTCAGTGACCCACCCAAGCATACAAATGGTTCTCTGTGTGTTTTTGGTTCTATATCTTTACCAGAGAACCCTTTTTAGAGTGTAGACGTCAAGAACTCATAACAAAGTGCTTTGCTAAAACCTCTTAATGGTTCTGAAAGGCAACACACGGAGGTTCTAGATATTAGCTGCAGACGCTGAATTGTATTGGATCAGTTCAGCAATAACTGGAGCCTGTGTAAACACACGATCTGGAGCCGAGGAGAACCTAAACATACTGTATATTATACACTTGAATTGTGTAATAAGTCTGAGTACACACATCAGCCGGGCTACGTAGCACCACTTCAGCCGGAGTGTATAAATGTTTATGGAGGGGTGAAATATATCAGTGTGATGATTCACAGGTCGGGACGAGGTTAAAGACAGGCTGTATTTCATTCAGAAGCGGTTTACTCATGTCCCAGTGCAGCGTGGAGAGGAGGGACAGACTAGTACATTATTTAGAGTAAGATTAATATCTTTATCACACAGGAAACATAATAATAATATACAAGCTCACCAGACAACCTTAGGAGCCAAGGTGGTAGTAACTCCTGGCTCCTGCAGATGGCGCTGCATGAGGATGATGGCGGGGCTATAAATACCTGTGGGGTGTGAGTGACGGGATCCATAGATTGAGAAGAGGTGCTACAGTGCAGGGACTGTCTTGTTCCATGTGTGGGAAACGGCTCCAGAGCAGATGTTAATGACTGGCTAAAGGAGGGACTGCATTTGGGTGTGGCCAAAGACCATAGTGTGAAGGAAGTAGCTGAATCTGCTGGTGTATGGAAGCGTACTGTTATACGGGTCCACCAGCAGTGGCACAGATCCCAGTCTACAGGGAATTCTACTTGGAATTGTGCCAGGGAGGGCGTCCACCAAATCTGGCCCAAAATTGTGTCTGAACATTGATGTGGTCTAGATCCAGAAACTTGTCCAGTCCGTTCCAAATCCGTCTGTTATTGGTGTTGGTGGAGGTACTACACGCTGTTAGGTTCGGATCAGTCACAGGGGACTCCGGTGAGCTCATGTCTTATTAATGCAGCCCACAGACTGAAACTGTGATGGTGTATCACTGTGATGAATCTATAGACACAGCTGCGCTGGTATATACTGTACATGTGTGCTTTAGTACTGTAATAAGGAATAAGGAACATCTGTAACAGAACCTCTTAAACTACACTCTTAACATAGCTCCACTTCTAAAATAAGGTCATACAACGGTTCTATCCAGAACCGTGAACCTTTAAAGAACCATTTCATGCATGCTTAAATGGTATTAGGTGATGATGGATGTGTTGTATACAGGTCTATATAGTATCTCCGTAAAGAACCTTGGACCTAAATAGAAGATCTATGTATATGGTTCTAAACAGAACCTTTCAGAAATCTGTGTGGACGCTATATAAGTATCTGACTTTCAAAGATCTATATAGAGTATACATATATATAGTTCCTTATAGAGCTACACATCAATACTGAAAATCTATGTATATGGTTCTATATAGAATCTTCTTAAGATCTAAATAGGTCTATGTATATGGTTCTATATGGAACATTTCAAAGATCTATACAGAAGATCTATATATGTGGTTCTGTATAGAACCTTCTGAAGATCTATATAGAAGGTCTATGTATATGGTTCTATATAGAACCTTTTGAAGATCTATATAGAAGGTCTATGTATATGGTTCTATATAGAACCTTTTGAAGATCTATATAGAAGGTCTATGTATATGGTTCTGTATAGAACCTTCTGAAGATCTATATAAAAGATCTGTGTATATGGTTCTATATAGAACCTTTTGAAGATCTATATAAAAGATCTGTGTATATGGTTCTATATAGAACCTTTTGAAGATCTATATAGAAAGTCTATGTATATGGTTCTATATAGAACCTTTTGAAGATCTATATAAAGATCTGTGTATATGGTTCTATATAGAACCTTTTGAAGATCTGTATAAAGATCTGTGTATATGGTTCTATATAGAACCTTTTGAAGATCTGTATAAAGATCTGTGTATATGGCAGACATGGGAACAAGTCACTAAGTTGCAAGTAACAAGTAAGTCTCAAGTCTTAACAATCAAGTCACGAGTCAAGTCCCAAGTCAATACAAGCAAGTCTCGAGTCAAGTCCCAAGTCAATACAAGCAAGTCTCGAGTCAAGTCCCAAGTCAATACAAGCAAGTCTCAAGTCAAGTCCCAAGTCTTAAACTTCGAGCCCTAGTCAAGTCACCATATGTAATTTACTATAACAGGAAACACGTAGTTAAAATCTGTTAAATTACATATTTGATGATTAAATTACCTGCCCAAAGTAACTGTGCAGCAAACCAGCACAAACAAATACAAAGTACCAAAGTTACTACTGTAATCTCTAATTAGATATGTACTAAACGCAGTATGGAAAAATGAACATGGACATTATACCAAGACAGTTTACAGCAACAAAAAGTCAAGGGTTTATGGATTAAAAAAAAATTAGGAAAGGACAAGAATATCATATGATTTGTTCTACAATGATGTAGCTGTTTCAGTATGCTATAAATTTCTGTAAACAGGCTAACAAAGTACACTACATCATTGTTTCTCAACCCTGGCCCTGGAGGCCCACTGCCCTGCACTTTTTATTGTTTTCCATTCTCCCAACACATCTGATCCAACTAATCACCTAATTACCAGCCCAATACTGAGTTAAAATAGGTGTTGAGGCAGAAAAAAATAAACAGTAAAATGTGCAGGGCAGTGGGCCTCGAAGGCCAAGGTGGAGGAACACCACACTATAACGAAGTAGTAGAACACATTCCACCTACAGGAATTTTTAATGACATCACATTCTAAACCCATAAGTGTTAAAATATATATATATATATATATACATATATAAAGCATGTATGAACTGTGCAGTAGCTCTACATGTACTGATCAGCAGAGTGTTTGACACTTTTCTGCTCTAGGCTAATTCACCACGTCGTGGCTGAGATGCTGTGGTTCCTAGACGCTTTAAATTTCAGTAAAATCTCTCACAGTGAACGGTGGAATATCTAGGAGGGACGAACAGAGGAAGACAGCTTTGTTCACATTAGCTGTTTATCATTATGTCGCTACGTTTGCTAGCTTGCTAGCCAGCTAACTGCTATATGCGAAAAATACACAGCAGAGACTTACTGTTCTTTGTGCAGCCTCAAATGTCGAACAAAGTTTGAAGTGGTTGCATCTCCACCCGTGATCTTGACTCCACATGTCTTGCATACCGCAGTTCTTCTTTTATTTACTACTTTATAATCTTTGTAGTTGAACAGGACTATTTTGGGGAGAATTTGGGAGCAAATTCAACACTGGCGCCCCCTCAAAGCTTCCCGTGATTGGCTGCATGGTTACGGCTTTACTTGTTGCTAGGTTACGGATCATTTGGGCTGAGCGGCTCAGCTCCCTAGCGCTACAGCGACATTTAATATAAAATGATCCAGTTACGTGATTCAGTTTTACTTATTCATTATGTTAAAGTAGGGTTGTCAAGTCTTTTCGAGTCCTAAAGCTCAAGTCCGATTCCAAGTCCAAGTCAGTAGAGGTAAAGTCTAAGTCAAGTCGCAAGTCTTTAGTAATGTTGTCGAGTCAAGTCACAAGTCATCAGTTTAGTGACTCGAGTTGGACTCGAGTCCAAGTCATGTGACTCGAGTCCACACGTCTGGTATATGGTTCTATATAGAACCTTTTGAAGATCTATATAGAAGGTCTTTGTATATGGTTCTATATAGAACCTTTTAAAGATCTATATAAAGATCTGTGTATATGGTTCTATATAGAAACTTCTGAAGATCTATATAGAAGATCTATGTATATGGTTCTATATAGAGCCCTTTGAAGATCTATATAGAAAATCTATGTATTTGGTTCTATATAGCCCAAAGAGGGCTATTCTATTGTTTAATATTGTAGAGCCCAACAGATTCTCCACTCCTGAGAACCATTTTACCATGTAGTAAACCATTCAAGCATGCAAATGGTTCTTGCCTGCACATGGTTCTATAAAGAACCCCATATCTTTAAGAGTGGTAAGAGTACAGCTCATCAGTTTATACTGGTAGAACAGTACACAGGTCCAGAAGGAAATGATGTGATTTTAAATAGAGCTAAAATTAAAAGGGCCCATATCCCACCATATGCCACCATATACCACCCTGAGGTCCACATGATATACATTGCATATGCAAATGAGCTCTTGGCCAACTGTATCAATAAAAAACTGTCTGCATTGGAAACACTCTTTATAACTTCAGCATGAATAGGCGGGGCTAAGCCGCTGCGATTTTAGCTTTTGTGACATCACAAAAACATTGGGCCTATTTGGTAGCTTTGTTTTTTTTTTATAAATCAGTGGCACATTTTGAAACTTCATACCACATGACATCAAAGTATTGACAAAAATCTGGGGTGAAATGTGCTCGATAGGAGCCTTGTCAAAAAGGGTTCTAGATAATGAAATCTGCAGAAACCAAGCTGTACTTTTGGACACGTAGAAATTTATTCCTAGAGGAACAGAGAGGAACACTGGAAAGGAAACGAAAGGTCAGGAAGCACCACTGTTGTGCATAACTCATCGATGTTAATAGAACCATCATCTCAGTATTTACACAAACGTTCCAGGAAAGGTTCCTACAAAGCTTTTTTACTACATGAAGTGAGTACAGAGTTTACAGAGCCTGTGTGTTTTCCGCAGTGCATTTGACAGTAATACAAAAAATACAGTATTAATATTTACATCGCTATCACACAACAACGATGCAGTAAACAAAACGTACACATGTACCACATATACAATCATAATACTTCCATAACAATCGGACTAAATACTTAGGTTAGAACGATTAAAGGGGACTAAAAATAGGGGAGTTAGGTGGAGTCAGGCTCACTAAATGGTCTAGTAGTTAGAGTATAGTAGTTAGTAGTTTAAGTCAAAGCGACTGCTCTCGTAGTTTAAACCCAAGCCTAAAAGATCAGTCCATACGTGTTCAGAGTCTGAAGTTTGCTTCTTCAGCTTTATTCTGGAGCTACGAGGCTAACGTAGCTGACAAGTAGTGGGAGCGTGTACATTGTGCTAATGTGGCTAACGAGCAGAGGAAGCATGTACATTGTGCTAATGTAGCTAACAGGCGATGCATGCATATGCCCCAACAATTAGCATGACGCTAAAGTATGCTAGCATAGTAAAAACACCAGTAGCAGCCACCCGGAACCTGAATTTTGTCTATAATTGTGTCCATTTGTCCATTTGTGTCTAATTAAACAGGACAAGGGGTGGTGCAGCAATTAGCACTGTCGCTTCACTGCAGGTAGGTTCACTGCAAGACTAGGGCGTCTAGGGTTTACTCCATAAGTCCAAAGACATGCAGCCAGGCTGATTGGAGATGCTAAACCTCCAGCCCACGACTGCCCTGCCCACGAGGGGGGTTGGTGGGGGCGGGGGAGGGGTTTCCTTGATGTGTGACTGTGACCCCTGCTGAAAAACAAAGCCCAACCATTTAGACCAAAACCTGATGGTTTGGCTTTCTGCTGGGACTTGACGTAATGGCTACCAATGATTTCCTCTAGATCCCATTTGGAATCCACTGAATCTGGTATCAGTCCCGGGATACCTGTTAAACTCACCTGTTCTAGGGTTCTATTTGTTCCCTTGAGGTCCACTTGACTGGTATATGCAAATGAGCTCTGATAGGAAGTTGGAAACAATACTTATAATTTTAGTGTGAGTGGGCGGGGCCAAGCCGCTGGAGGCTGGATAGGGGGATATGTTATTTTTTCTCAATTGTTGTAACATCAACCCATCCGGACAAACACGGAAAGCCATTAGTGACTATAGGGCGTCACCAGGAACCAGCAGACTAGCTGGCATGATGTTTTCAGCAGGGGCTTGTCCTGTTCTGTTTTTACTGTGGTGTTTTTAAAATGTTCATCTTCATGTTTTCACTGATGAATATTAGAGGTTAAGCATTTTGGTAAGCATGTGGTGTACAAGTACAGCTGTTCTGGCGTTTTGAGTGCAGGACGACGATGCCTACCTTCCACTACTTGTTAGCTTTGTAGCTCCAGTGCAAAAACTAAACATGCAAACTCACAGTTTAATCATTATGCAGATATGGGCACATTTAGCTTTAGCAGTCTTGGCCTAAGGTCTTGTTGTCTACACCAACAAGGAGCTGACCCCAAGTCTGCAAGTCTGGAAGACCGGAATCATGACCACTACATCAGAGAGATTGGCTGACCAGGATTTGGGATATTGTAAAAAAGTAGGTCCATCTGGAAGACAACTGAACGCAACACATACAACTCTCCGGGTGAGCTGTGAAAGGTCCCGTCTCCTGAACTCCTGCTGGTTCACAACAGGAGTTATTCCTCGAACTTCATGACTCCTTCGAAACCATTGTAGGTGAAGGGCTCCAGTGTTGGACTGCACAGGTCTTTCTCTAAACATGCCATCTTGTTGTACTCACAGTCGTGCTCTGAGCCAGGCAGGAAGTGCACGCCATCTGGCGAGTGAATAGACGGATCTTCATCAAAGTAGTTGTGTGGCCTCAAGAGGACCCCACCACCGTTGCCCACTGTGACCGTGTTGGGAATATCCTCTGCGTGTGGGATGTGAAGGAAACCTGCGGTGACCCAGGCTACCAAGTCCTGTAGGACAGAGATTGCAAACAAGTGAACTTGACCTTATGCTCACACGCCGGACAATATCATCTATCACAAATACAGGCTCCTCTGGAGCCACACAGGAACCACTGTTGATTGCCTTGTGTTTCCACTAATTGGCCACCTTATTAGAAACGCCCAACATCTGCTTCCACTAACTGGCCACTTTCATGGAAACTCCTACCTTGTGCTTCCACTAACTGGCCACTTTATTAGAAACACCCCCCTTCTGCTTCCACTGACTGACCACTTTAGAAATATTCACATGTACTTCTAATTACCGGCCACTTTATTGGAAACACCTACCTGGTCCTTCCCTTACTGGCCACTTATGTTTTTTCATTTACTGGCCACTTTACTAGAAACACCAACCTTGTACTTCCCATTACTGGCCACTTTATTGGAAACACATACCTTGTGCGTCCCATTACTTGCAACTTCATTAGAAATACCGACCTTGTGCTTCCCATCACTGGCCACTTTATTGGAAACACCCACATTGTACTTCCCATCACTAGCCACTTTATTAGAGACACTTAGCTACTACTTTCAGTCACCAGCCACTTTATTACAAACACCAACCTATTTTTTCTTTTCTTTGGCCACTTTATTAGAAACACCTGACTTCTACTTCCACTCTTTGGCCACCACACTCTATGATTAGCTTAGGGCTAGCGTACCACAGGAAATCCCATAGGGATGCTAATTAAATTTTTACAATTTAGATGAAAAGCCTAGATATGATATAAACGTGTCAGCTTCTGTGAGGTCACAAAAACAGTGGATTATTATATTTTTTATCATATGGGCTCTTTAAACGCTCAGATTTCAGGGTTTCTGTTTTTTGGGCATGTTTAACTTCCATGGCACAGTCACAGACTAGTTCACCTCCTCCAGCTTCATTCTGAAACCTCCAGCATAGAGCAAGAACCGTTAGCTGTGATGCCTAAATGAGTCTGGAACACTCACCTGGTTCTCAATGACCTCATCATCCGCCAAGTATTTGCTGAAGTCTACCACCGAGTTCCACATGTCGTTCTGACCGTACAGGCTGCTGCTGGTAGGCTCCTCGTCTTTGTACTTGGTTACGGCAACTTTGTAGCTGAGAGAGCACAGAATAGATCATGAGGAGATACATCTGAGGCTACAGTGTCAGTGCTGTGGACTACGATGATAAACATGTCACCCTTTGGATCTATAACATTGTAGTTACCTATACACCAATATACAATATACACAATCCATATACGTACCGGTGAAGTACATCAGTGTGACTGCTGTGTGTTTGTATCTGTAACTCCTCGTTAATAACGATCATCATCAGGATCACTACGGCTGTGTAGTACCTCAGTGCCGACAGAGGGGGTGCTAACTTTCGTTAGCGCTCAGCAAGTACAGTAACTGTCTTATTTCAACATGCTGCAATTACACTGGCCACTTTATAAGAAACACCTGATTGGTGCTACCTCCTAGTGGCCACTTTATTGGAAGCCCCTACCTTGTGCTACCTCTTACTGGCCTCTTTATTAGAAACATTAACCTTGTGCCACCTTTCATTGGCCACTTTATTGGAAACCCCTGCCTTGTGCTTTCACTCATTGGCCATTTTAATGGAAACACCTACCTTGTACTTCCACTAACTGGCCACTTTATTAGAAACACCTACCTTGTACTTCTGCTAACTGGCCACTTTATTAGAAACATCAACCTTGTGCCACCTCTCAGTGGCCACTTTATTGGAAACCCCTGCCTTGTGCTACCTCTTACTGGCCACTTTATTAGAAACATCAACCTTGTGCCACCTCTCAGTGGCCACTTTATTGGAAACCCCTGCCTTGTGCTACCTCTTACTGGTCTCTTTATTAGAGACACCTGCCTTGTACTTCTGCTAACTGGCCACTTTATTAGAAACATCAACCTTGTGCCAACTCTTAGTGGCCACTTTATTGAAAACCCCTGCCTTGTGCTACCTCTTACTGGTCTCTTTATTAGAGACACCTGCCTTGTACTTCCACTAACTGGCCACTTTATTAGAAACACCACTGGTTAGTTTTATCAGCCTCCCTATGCTCTGTTCATCATTGGTCAGTGTCTCTGATTTCCAAGGCGTTCCTAAATTCTTTTGCTTGGTTCCACTACCTACTAAAACTCTGATTCTTAACATCTGTGGCAAAGTCAAACTCCTTGGCTAGTAGAGCATGATGTACTCTTCCTAACGAGCCCATGATCTCATTTCTAGTCTTCAGGGAACCAGAGATACAGACTCTCTTAAATTTGCATCCGACTTGGGCCCTTAACTTGAGTGTGCGTGTGTGGTGTATCCATGTGTGTGTGAGAGTACACTTTCTCTCACCGAGCCCAGGACATGCTCTTCTCCTCCGGCTCACTCTCAGGGAGATGATCTCCAGCGAAGCTGGTCAGCTGCAGCCTGTACGAGCGCTGGTGACCCCAGCGGTTGGTCCGGTTGCTGGCCACATGGAGGTAGCGGGGGGTTTTCCGGCCATGGCGCAGTGCTGCCTCCGCCTCCGTCTTGACCTGGTTTTCCACCAGATATGGCACCTTCACCTTCCGCTCGCTCGTCCAAGGAAGCGTCACGTCCTCAAACGCCATGTCTTTGGTCAGGAAATAGTTGTTTGTACCTTCAGAGTAAAGCAGAACAAACATGGTGGGTTAATGGGACGCTACTGCCCAGACCTGATGAGCAAACAGGCCTCCTCTCGTGAGCAACATATTCTTAGTCAGAGCTGTTCACAATGATGGTGAAGGTAACCAGACGTCCCCCTCCAAAAGCTCCCACACAGAAAGTTACTACATGAGATGGTTATGAATACGCTGCCTGATGTCTGAGACACTGTTTATGATAGTCTGGAGAAGATTCCAGCCTTAAACTCCATTCATGGTGGAGGGATACATGCTGCAGGGAGCTGTGAGGTAAAATAGTCCCGGAAGACAAGTGTAGCTTCACTGGTGGTTCTAGATAGTAAATAAAATGTATACATACATAGACATGGAAAACCTGGGTTCCCATCACCACCACTAAACCACCTCACACCAAATCCACTCTCCATCACTCTGTTTACACCTCACACCAAACCCTCTACTCTCAATCACTCTGTTTACACCTCACACCAAACCCTCTACTCTCAATCACTGTCTACACCTCACACCAAACCCGCTCTCAATCACTCTGTTTACACCTCACACCAAACCCTCTACTCTCAATCACTGTCTACACCTCACACCAAACCTGCTCTCAATCACTCTGTTTACACCTCACACCAAACCCTCTACTCTCAATCACTCTGTTTACACCTCACACCAAACCCTCTACTCTCAATCACTCTGTTTACACCTCACACCAAACCCACTCTCAATCACTCTGTCTACACCTCAATCAAACCCTCTACTCTGTTTACACCTCACACCAAACCCTCTCCATCAATCACTCACACCAAACCCACTCTCCATTGTTTACACCTCACACCAAACCCGCTCTCACACTCAAAAACCCTCTGTCCACTCTCAATCACTCTGTCTACACCTCACACCAAACCCGCTCTCAATCACTCTGTTTACACATCACACCAAACTCGCTCTCAATCACTCTGTTTACACCTCACACCAAACCCGCTCTCAATCACTCTGTTTACACCTCACACCAAACCCTCTACTCTCAATCACTGTCTACACCTCACACCAAACCCACTCTCAATCACTCTGTCTACACCTCACACCAAACCCGCTCTCAATCACTCTGTCTACACCTCACAACAAACCCGCTCTCCATCGCTCTGTCTACACCTCACACCAAACCCACTCTCAATCACTCTCTTTACACCTCACACCAAACCCTCTACTCTCAATCACTCTCTTTACCCCTCACACCAAACCCGCTCTCCATCACTCTGTTTACACCTCACACCAAACCCACTCTCAATCACTCTCTTTACCCCTCACACCAAACCCGCTCTCCATCACTCTGTTTACCCCTCACACCAAACCCGCTCTGTCACTCTGTTTACACCTCACACCAAACCCACTCTCCATCACCCTGTTTACCCCTCACACCAAACCCGCTCTCCATCACTCTGTTTACCCCTCACACCAAACCCGCTCTCCATCACTCTGTTTACCCCTCACACCAAACCCGCTCTCAGTCACTCTCTTTACCCCTCACACCAAACCCGCTCTTCATCACTCTGTTTACCCCTCACACCAAACCCGCTCTCAGTCACTCTGTTTACACCTCACACCAAACCCGCTCTCCATCACTCTGTTTACACCTCACACCAAACCCGCTCTCCATCACTCTGTTTACCCCTCACACCAAACCCGCTCTTCATCACTCTGTTTACACCTCACACCAAACCCTCTACTCTCAATCACTCTGTCTACACCTCACACCAAACCCACTCTTATTTATGTTGTTATGGTGGAATCGATCTGGCTCCTGATGACCGAGAGGGTGGGTGAATAAATATATAAACTGCGAAGTGAACTGGGAGTTGGACTGGGGAGTAAACTGGGAAGTGAACTGGGAGGTGCAATGAAAGGTGAATGGGGGAGTGAATGGGGGAGTGAATTGGGAAGTGAACTGGGATTGGAATGTATATTCCAAGTACTATCCAATTAAACTAGGTAGGTATTATCCAATTACAGTGGTTCCTCTGAAGCACTGCTCCAAAGAAACAATATTTGTTATTTGTTACTGTTTTTCCTGCTTTAAACTCTCTTTACTAGCACTGAGGAAAACCAGTAGCAGGACATGACCGAATAATGAACAACGATGTAGACCCTCATAATTTCAGAGCAGAAGTGATGTATGCTGAATCTGGAAACCACACAAACAGATCTGGTGTACTGTGTTTAGTGGTCAGTTGATAGCATTAAGATGCTGCTCCTCACCAAAACCCTCCTTACTAAAATCAGACATGTAATGCAGGTTTCCTAGAACAAACTGTGTGGAACCACCTTTAAAGATTACTGAAGAACCACCTTTGGAAACCTTTAAAGCAATGTTTGGTGGACTAACAATGTTCAAAGGTGGTTCTCTAAAGGTCTCCAAAAGTGGTTCTACTAGGAGGTTCTCCAAATGTGGTTCTCTAAATCAGTGTTTCTCAACCCTGGTCCTGCACATTTCAGTGCTTTCCCTGATCCCAACACACCAGATCCAACTCATCAGCTCATTAACAAGCCATTTCAGAGCTGCAGGGGGCTTTAAAACAGGGAGCCCACTAATACATGCAGGGTAGGGTACCTTCAGGACCAAGAACCACTGCTCTGGAGAGCATTGCACCTTTGGAGAACCACATTTTAAGACCTTCGGAGAACCACCTTCAGAGACCACTAGACAACCACCTTTGAAGAACCACATATGGAAAGCCACTTTTGGAGAACCACCGTCTGAGACCTTTAGAGAACCACCTTTGGAAACCCACCTTTAGAGAACCTCCTTTGGATAAGCATTTTTGGAGACCTTTAAAAAAACTCCTTTGCAGAACCACCTTCAAAGACAATTAGAGAACCATCTTTAGAGAACCACCTTTGGAAAACCACTTTCTGAAACCATTAGACAACCACCTATGAAAAAAACACATTTGGAGGGCCACTTTTGGAGAACCACATTCTGAGACCTTTAGAGAACCACCTTTGAATCTTTTTAGTCCAGGGTCTGGGTCGGGTGCACTGGGTTTTTAGGAATCTGGTCTGTGCTGTCTTTATCTAATCTCAGTGTACTAATATTCAACCAGATGCATATTGATGCTGTTGGATAAAAACCTGGGGAGTATCATCGTGGAACATTAAGACATTGTAAATGTACTGTTCTTCTGTAGCACAGCAGTGCAATGCACAGAGGAACTCCTGCCCAAGCTCTCATCCACCACTCCGCCCCCGAAACCCTCACCCACCACCCCCAACCCCAGGCATAAGTAGTATATCAAATGACGCCCAACTCCCTATAAAGTGCTCTGCAGCGGTGATGTAAGCAAGAACGGGCCTTATCGCTGTACCTGACTGACCCAACAGCTACGGTTGCGGACATTCAGTGAGCAGTCCTGCACTCCATGAATCATCCTGTTAGTGCCAGGACTATTGGCAGATGGCTACATGAGGCAGGAGTACATGCCCCCTGTGTGTGTGGCCCAATAAATATTGCCATTATCAGTCTAATTTTATTAATGGTACTTGGTTTCCTCTCATCGAGTCACCTGGAGGTAATGATATGTATATACATATATATAATATTTTCCATTAAGTCTACTGTAAGTTACCATCTCAATAAAATAATTCATTATACGATCATTCTCCAATCTCTCTTTGACCTTTAACATTTGCCAGATTGGCTAAAACACTCCTGATAACTCTGGCATAAATGGGCGGGGCTTAACCTTTGTAGGCAGACATGTATATTAATTTTTACACACAGTTCCAGCTACATACAGCTACTTACCTAAAATATCCAGGTCCACCTTGAAGTTGACGAAATGCGTGTGGATGTTTCCGAGCACGTTTTCCGCGACCTGGTGTCCGTACCTGAGGCTTCCATCCACCTTGTATGAGGAGGAGATGTAGCCGGTGGCATGCACCCTGGCCTCCACGGAGCCGCTCTGGTAGAAGATGAAGTCCCATATGTAGTCGTAATTTCCAATAGCCGTGATGGTGCGGAAGTAGAGTGCGCTGTTGGGCATGCCGCCGTAGGAGTTGTGGAAGAAGTCAGAGAAGTGGCGCCTCAGCGGCCGTCCTACATCGTACTCAAAGACGCAGATGGCATTGCGGAAGCGCTGCGTGACATTCGTGTCGATGTAACGGTAGACATCAACATAGGTAGCCACATGGGGGCAGTCCACCCCCTTCACCAGCTCGTGCGCGAAGCGTCCGATTCCGATGCTGGAGTCCAGGAACTTTGTGAGGACCATGCCGGGTGTGTTGGACCCATAGACGGACATGGCCTCCTGGACGCTGATCTCGTAGGCGATGCGCTCTCCTCTGAAGCGAACGTCGAACACGCGCATTCCGGTTAGCGAGCTCAGGCCGAAAGCGAAGCTCCAGTCCAGGTAGATCACCTGGTTGTTTTTCACACTGAACCTTTTCCCTTGCAAGTAAGACACCTGCGGACTCAAGCCGGTGGGCTTCTTTCTTGGTTTGAGTGAGGCATAGTTAGGCATCTCCTTGAAGACGATCTTCTTCACAGAGCCACCGTCGTAGCTCTGCTTGAAGCTTTCAATGGTGTCAAAGTATTTGCCGTTGTAGAGCAGTCTGTCCACGCTCCACCTGGATGAGTCCTTGTGCTCGTGGTTGATTAAAACTTCGAAACCTACCGGGTGAATGTACATCCCGCTTTCATCACGGAAGAAAGAAATCCAGGTCTTCCGGTCCCCTGACTTCAGTCCTCTGGGCATACCTTCAAATGGATTCAGGTTCTTCTTCTTTGGGATATAGCCAAAGCTTTCCCTCAGCTCCTTCTCAAGCTTACGGAACACATTGATCTCCAGGAAGGTGAAAAGCTCCACATATTCTCCGATGGTCACTGTCCTGGCTGTGAAAGGTAGACTCTCGATGTGGTACTTTTCTTTTGTGACATCCCGGTGCTTAAGGGTGCCACCCAGGGGTCCCACTTCATATTCCTTGAGGTAGGAGTGCTCCCCGTAGAACACGACCACGGTGGCCTTGCGCTGGGGTTTGCCAGCACGGTGGTCCAAATAGTGCAGAGCTTCTTTTTTTTTTGGAAGCAGGAGGTCAATCAAGAAGAGGAAGTTTTGAGAGGGCTTAGCAATGGCAGAATGGGAAATCTTCAAGTCTTTCTGGTCCCACATGTAATTCCGGACCGCGTCGTACTCCTGCGGGGTGAGGTCTGCAAAAATCGAGCCGTGGTCCGTGTGGTTGGCTGCGACAGAGTCCTGCACCTGGTAGTGGCATTTCGGAAGCCTGTTTGAGTTCAAGCAGATCAGCACGATGTTCACGATGACCGAGATGAGTCCCAGTATGATCAGCAGGCACTTGACCAGGGAGTTGGTCACTTGGGCAACCATGCCGGCGAGATGTGGAGGACAGGAGCAGGAGAAATGCAGATGTGCAAGCTGGAGCTCGGTTAAATGTGTGAGAGCACAAAGAAACACACCCACCCATGCCTGAACTCCAGAGGGATCATGCAGAACCCCCCACCCCTCTCTTTCTACCAGGCTCTAAGCAGCTCCCACAGTTTAGAGCCATTATGCAACATCCTGCCACTCAAGTCAGCTCAGCAAGCCACCAGCAGAGAAGGAATAACGTCAGCCCTAATAGGCATTTGCAAGACAGTAGAGGAGACAATGGGCTTTGAGTCCGGAAACAGGTATTACGGTGAAATTAGGGTCTTCACCAGAGCTGATCTCGGCTTTGGCACCTTTTCTGAAAGCCATGGAAGGCCAGCAGGGCCACTTAAGCTACTCAGTCAACTTTGCCTGAGTGAAACAGTCGAACCGTAATTGCTTGCAGCTGCCTGCAGGTCATGCACCAGAGGCCTTGCTGAGTTTTCATTGGAGATTCAAAACAGGTTGGAGCAACTCCGTTCTTCACGGAAAGCATGCTGATCTCCGGAGCACTTATCCCTACAGGAATAGAATGCTTTCGATGGCTATCGTGATGGGTCGGGCTTGTAATGAGAAAACAGCCTTGAGAATTTGTTAAAAACAAGAAGCGTTTATTTTAAACCATGCGATAGAAAAGCGTCCCGCTAAGACTGAATTAAACTGGCTGCATATCTTACAGGAACAGTATGCTTCCTAAAGGCATTTGCAAGACAGATGGCTCTGCTATTATACCTCTGGAAGATATAAGGTCTTCATGAACAGTGCAAAGTTCGAGGCTAGAGAAGGACCGGAACCCGGGTAAACATTTCCAGGAGTGTGTGTCTGGAGACAAAGCACGGCGATAGCCTTTCTGCAAGGGGTATTTCCTTAGCATCCCAAGGACTGGACCCCATCATTAGTCAATCAGATAACATCCACCATGGGCCTCCTGTGAAATTCAATTTGTTTGGTTTCCTGGATGGAATGTTTGCTGAAGATTTGCACCGAAGCCCGCGCTCTCCCATGGCTGACCCTCCGCTGACAATATCCAGATGTTCCCTCGAAACTATGTGTTCCAGGCATGTTCTCCAAGAACATGCAAAGTCATTCCCTTATGCAAAGTCATTCCCTCATGCATAGTCATTCCCTCATGCATAGTCATTCCCTCATGCAAAGTCATCCTGTTATCCTCTTCAGACGAGCAGAATCACTGCTGTCCTTTTGCAACACAGTAACTTCAGATGGCGTAATGATTCCCATCTGCACATGCAGTTAAGTTGTTTGTTATATAATGAATTACGTTTGCTTGTTTCAACATATTTGAGGTCTCTTTACCAGGGAAAGATCTTCTCTTCTTCAAACACAGAGACACAGAGAGGTTCTTCAGGCAGTTCTTTAGTGAAGACGGAGGTTCTACAGTAAATACACTCAACGTCGATAGCTGCACAAATAGCTGCACCCAGAAGGAATCGACCCACCGGAATGAAACTTGGTGGGTAGGTTTGACATAGTGAGACATGCAACTGATTCAAGTTACACACTTGAACACGCATGTGATGTAAGCACTGATGGGCTTTATCTGGCACCACATCATTGCAGTCTTTGGCAACTGTCTGCCAACGATGCTGGCACTAACGGGTCGGGTCAGACAGTAGTGATATACTGCTAAAGCAATGAAGGGATGAAGGAACAATGTTGGTAATGGATAAAGGAATGAAGGGGTAACAGGCAGCTACAGACAGGAGGTCTGGCTTGCTAGCTTTTGGTTATGCCTGTTAACTTTAGCTCACTAAGTTTATGTTGACTGAAACTGTTTTGTGTGTGTGTGTGGTCGGGGGCCAGAGACATCATCCTTGTGATTGGTCAGGGGGAATGCTTATGGAAGCGTTACCCAAGATTAGGACCACCCAGTTTACATGGACAGGAGAGAAAAATGTTGGAATATACCGGTCAGTTATTGGTCAGTGGAATATTTTTGAGCTCAGCAGCTGTTCTGTACAGTGTCCTGATAATCAGACCAGTAGAAATCCTGCAATAAATAAATAAATAAATAAATAAATAAATAAGACATGACATGCCGTTGAATGAGATGAAGATGTTACATGGTAACGTCAGAACATTGTGAGCCCTCCTGGTTTGGAACGAACGGATGCTGTGTGACAAGGTTTTGCTGCAGGTACAAAAGAGTGAGCACACCAGCCAGTTTTAGAAGAGTGTAAAATCACCATCATGGGCAAAGGGCCAACTGGTGTCCAAAAGGGGGTGATAATAGGGTCCCTGGCGAAGGGTGGTAGCGCCTCGAAAAACTTCAGGGCTCTGGTGCAGTTGGAATGGGCATGAGTGCCTTCAGATACCTTTTGTAACCTAATACCGTCCGTGCCAGAATGTCTAGTCAGTGCCATCCGGGCCAAAGGTGGTTGTTCCCACTATTAGGTAATTCTGATGTGCCGCAGAAGTGTGAGTGTGAGTGTGTGTGTGTGTGTGTGTGTGTGTGTGTGTGTGTGTGTGTCTCTGTCCAGGTTGTGTAAAGGTGATCCTGCAAAGGTGGTCTGCGCTCTGTCACTCTGTCCCGATATAGTTCAGGTTGGCGGCAGTAGTAGAATGACCCAATGCCAGTCACAGACCCTGTAAACCTTTTCACAGTGGCTTCCTTGTTTATACAGGTCCACTGTGGGTTTAAAAAGCGTTCAGTTCTTTCACTCCAGTCCACTTGTAAATACGGCTGAGGTTGTTCTGCCCAGCATGCTGCAGTTCTGTGTTCATTCCCGTTTAAAGTGAGTCCAGAGAACTACTCAGTTATGATTCTAGATCTTTCTCTGTGCTGAGAAGAGGAACCGGCTGCAGCTGATAAGCTGAGTTACAGTTCTTACACCAATGAACCAACACACAGTCTGGTGGCAGTGGACTCTAATGTTAGCTAGCTACAGCTAGCACACCTAGCTAGCGTTAGCTCCCACTGGCAAACCCCAAACTGGCCCTTTAAGGAGACCCCTAACTAGATGGTGGGGTTTACAGGGTGTTTCTTGCTATGAACCGACGTCTTCATGTTCCAGTTGTTAGCTGTTTTATGTGCTGTCCAGCTAAAGCTAATATAGCTAGCCTTAGCTCTGGCTTAGCTAGATAGCTAGCTATCTTCATCAGCCCTTTTCTGAATGACAAGCCTGAGAACTGAAACAGGAAGACGTGACTTCATAGCAAGAAACACCCTAAAAACCCCACAGACTATATCAAGTATCTGCAAAGAGTCAGTTTTGGCTTCACCAATAGGTGCTATATATACACATATCACACAATTTTAAGAAAATATAGAATCTAACTTTTACCCAGGCCACAATTTTACATTGTTTTTTATTTATTTATTTATTTATTTATTTATTTAATTTGTGTCATAATTGCATTTAAAAGGTGCAGAAGTGTATTCTCTACTGAGAAAAATTTGAAATTACAAATCAGCAATGCTTGGCATTTGCCTGAACATGTCCACATAACCGTATACGGCTCCATACAAACACTTGCAAAACCAAAATGCTGTTTTTAATGACAAGATAAACTTCATGAGAAGCACCAGCAGCACCTGTACTTTCTTAGGAAGTTCAGATCCTCTCTTCCTGTGATATTTCCTAATTTGCATCTTTCCTATAGCTTTATTACTGAGAATCGTGCTTCCTTCTCCTTCATTCGCTGGTTTCACTCCCTGTGCAGAGGCTGGTATCAATTTGCTCCGAAGTAATGGCCTTCCGTTGAGGTTGCTGGCTGTGTTACATAAACAGCAGACTCTGAGAAAAAGGCCTTTATTTCATTAAAGGCGCTTTGCATGTCCTCTACTCCGCATTCGAGCTGTTTCCCATGGGCCAGCCTTATCGCTGCCCTAGGTATCAGACAGACTGACCAAGACATTCATGTCTGGGCTATCATCCCTGTGCTCACTCTACATTTTATTTACCTTATTCAGCATCAGTATGCATCAATATGCAAATCCCCAGTGGCCTGTGTGGGGCCACAAAAGCCTGATGTGTTTGCCCAAATTGGGGCCCCAGTGGTTTAGGGAGCGGGCTCAATTGTTGGCTTGTCTGTGGGTGACAATGTGTTATATGTTATATATGTCATATGTTTATATGCCTAGTTGATTCAGTTTGAAAGTCCTAGTTGCTAATAGCATTGCTAAGTGTGGCTGCTAACCTATACACTAGGATTTATGCAAGGACTGCATTCCTTATCCCGGCATGAGTATCTCTATCTCTTCCAAGTCTGTTTTTTGTCACGGTTTAGCATTTCCTATGATTTATCTCCTCTTGGACGTTTTCCAAACATCTTCTTGCTGGAGGCTCTTTAGCTTCATGCTAATAGGCCTGATGGCTGGCCTCAAGAGGGGACATCGAACCCAAGACAATTTGGCTCATGAGGTGAAGAAATTCCTGGAGTTCCAGCTGGCTTCAGTGAGGAGAAGAACTGACATTAAACACCACTTAAACACACTACAAACAAAAGGAGGCACAGTCCGCACTCCTACTTCGAGGAGAGAGAAAGAATTTGAATCTTGAATAAAGGCTTGAGCGTTAGGCCGGGTTTATCTTACACTTCACATGCTTTTTAGAAGGAATGTAACTTTATCTGGGTTGACAAATGTCCAGATGTGGCTCTACACGCCCATGTCCACCCAATGATCTGGTTCTAGAATGAAATAAGCATTTTTCCCTTGTTTGGTGAGCTCATGAACAATCTAATGAGCTATGCTCGGATTGGCTGCTTTTCAGCCTGACCCCGCCCACAATGATCAGAGAAACAACATGTGGAAATAGACTAAATATAATGAGCCTCTCTGTAAATAAGCTCCTCCCTCATACCGTTTAGTTAACTACGCTAGTTAGCTTGGAGCTAATGCTAGTAGCTAACGTACCTATACTAGCTACTGGCTTTCTGTCTGGACATCAACACACAGTAGATTAAAGTTGTTCCTCACTGTGGAACTCTCAGTTTAAGATGATCTGCTTCAACCGGCAAACACGGATACAATCAATTACACAGCATGGCTGCTACTTACAGGCTGCTGTTGGGGTTGTGGTGCTAATAAAGGTGGAGCTCCTCCTCTCTTCACTTTCTTTAGGGTCAAACACTGAGCGAAACCGCTCCATATTGTTCAAGGGTTTGGGATACTGTCCGGAGTGAAATGTGCAGGCTGCAGGATTACAGTTGTTCTGGGATCCTGTTAAAGATGTGGGAGCTGAAGTTCCTGTTCTCCAGCTTGCTTTGGGAATTCTCTGTTCCAGCTTAAACAATGCTGCAGGACATTCTGGAGCCTGTACAAGCGGCAGCAGGTGGAACAAAACATTGGATATTGAAGCTGGTGAATAGGAAGCAACTTCAGCCTGGTTTCAAGATGAACATCCAGCATGTTCCGCTGTCAGTTGGGTCCCCTTTCCCAGTCTGGAAGACTGGATTTCTCCACATGGTCCTCCATTTTGGCTCTGTAGTTCCATTTTGGTTCTATGTAAATGCTGGGGGTGTTAATGAGTATGTCCCCTAACAGTTTAGGATTTGGGAATTGGCCTGTTTTCCCATCCTGTTTTGGAATTCGGATTTGTTTGGGGTTCACTGTATGTGGGTTCTATGTACTGAACTCTCCTGAATGCACAGTGCAAACATTAATGAGCAGACTTTCTTGAGCAAAGGCAGTGGTACTTAGACCTACGTGTTCTACTGAAAAGGGAGGGATCTTCTGTTGTCACAAGCTTGACTTCAAAACAACAGCAGAACCCTTCTGGAAGCAAAAAGGGTTCTGCTATTATTATGGTGCTGAGGCTTAGAGCTTCAGCATGTGCAGATGTGAACAAACAAGAGAGAACGAAACAAATAAACACAAATAACAAGAAAACAAACTTTTAATAAACACACTTATCATCAGAAGAACAGCTGCCCCCAGAAGGAAGTGTGGGATTGCAGTGCTAGTGAGCTACACATTCAGAAGAAGTGTCTCTCAGTATGTCTCTCAGGTAACCCAACATGCCAGACGTCCCAGAGTTGTAGAGGTTCCTAATGGTGCCTGTGATAATCCATCCCATACAGCTTGAATATTCTAACACAGTTCCTGCAGATGGTGTGGTAGGGGTGGAGGTGGAGTCACACCAGGCCTTATGGGCGTGTGACGCGTGACAACAAACCATTCATCTTGGTGCTGAACACGGTGCCACCACACACGGATTTGTTGGTCATCTCCACCAAGACAAAAGTGGGACTCATCACTGAAGATGACCCACTGCCATTCTGAGTCACTCCATGACAGTCTGTCAAGACACCATTGCAGTCTTTGGCGACAATGACATGGTATTAAGGACAGTCGTCATAACAGTTAGCGTGCATGTAGTCCTGCATGTGTTAGAACTTGTCATTAGGTGCATTTCCCCCCAGATACTCTGTCTTAAACCTGTCTGTGTTTCTGACTCCCACCTTTATAATTCTGTAATTCCTTTTATCTACACTCACTGTCCAACTTATCATATAGGAGCACTCTGTATTTCTACAGTTCCAGACTGTAGTCCATTTGTTTCTCTGTATACTTTATTACCCTGTTCTTCAATGGTCAGGACCCCCACAGAACCACCACAGAGCAGGTATCATGTGGGTGGTGTATCATTCTCAGTACTGTAGTGACGTGACAGACGTGATGGTTGTGTGTTAGTGTGTGTTTTAGTGGTGTGAGTGGATCAGACACAGCAGGGCTGCTGGACACCTCAGTGTCTCCGCTGGACTGAAAACTGTCCACCAACCAAAACTATCCAGCACAGCAGCGTCCTGTGGGCAGTAGTGTCCTGTGGGCAGCATCCTGTGACCACTGCTGAAGGACTAGAGGATGACCAACACTGCACTGTGCAGCAGCAGATGAGCTATCGTCTCTGACTGTACATCTACATGGTGGACCGGTACAGTAGGGGTGTTTAATAGAGTGGACAGTGAGTGGACACAGTGTTTAAATGCTCCAGCAGCACTACTGTGTCTGCAGAACTGCATTTGGCCTACTGCTTGTATGTGCTGCCCTCTGCAGGTAATAAAGTGGAATTGCATGCTATATAATACATGATTTGTTAAGGTTAACCACCCGTCTGGACAAAAGACCACTTGTATTAATAGTTACCTTTACAGACCAATAGGTTTCTGAATAATTAATAATAATTTTATTTTTAATGCTCTGTTGTCAGAGATGTGGGTTTTGTGTGAAATGGCCTGTTCTAGAGTAACTTCACAGTGGTGGGGAATAGAACCAGATGTCCCTCTTTAACTGCTTCCTCAAAGCCTGATGTCAGAGATGCTTGTGATAGTTTGGAGAAAATTTCAGCCTTAAATCCATTCATGGTGGAGCGATAATAGAGATAAAATAGTCCCTCAAAGAAAACTCACCAAACCTCATACCAAACCTCCTCTTAATCACTCTGTTTACATCCCAATTACTCGATTATGGGGCAATCTTGAATTTCCTTTGGAGCTGCTGCTTGTACTTCTACTTCCAGGACTATAACGACCATTTTCCAGCCTTTCTTTACTCTTTAAATTAAACAGGCTTTGCAGGTTTTTGTGATCTTTTTAAATAATTTATGTAAGCGAGCTCTGTTCTGATTGGCTGCCCTGAATTGCGCCTCATTCGGAAAGCAAAATTTAACACTCCTAATACTTCTAATAACTGGGCACGATCAATATGGAACAGGGAGATCACAAAAGTGTCCACAAAAATTCCTTTGGTATTATCAAAACATTAGCAAGCAGGCTCCTGGCGATTATATCAGGTTTACTATCATATTCCTTTATGTAAAGTTAGTACCAACTGAGAAGTGAACTGGGGAAATATAGTGGTCAACTGAGAAGTGAACTGGGGAAATAGTGGTCAAACTGGGGGCTGTAGTCAAAATGGCACCCTACTCCCTACACTATATACTACAGTAGTATGTACTGCATACTGTATACGCCCCCTGTGTGTAGTTTACTGTACAGTAACAAGTTCTGACCTACAGTGTAGTATACTAATACAGTCACATGACCAGTTACCTCACATTTACCTCAGAGCTGTTATGACTGTATCCACTGTTTAGAGCTAGCTGCTGCTAACGCTGCTCAGTTCCCCTGTAATAGGATTAGCCTAGCTGTTAGCTACCCTCGGCTATTTCACTCTAAAACTGATCCTCTAAAGCGAGTTTATCTTTTATTAATCCTTAGACCTGTATATTTTAACTTTCTGAGGCTCATTGTGATGAAAACATGCCTCACTACAATCACCACACCCACATTTACACCCGGCTCTGTTTAGCTCCCCAGTGTTACCTGCCACCATTTTCTCTGGCTGAAGCAGGCTAAGAACTGGTGAGGCCACGGTGCATGATGGGATGCAGTACAGCATGAAGGTAGCTCCCCCTGCATACTAAAACATCTGACTGGAGTAAAACACTATCCGGGGATCTCCAGTACATTACAGATCCTCAGTTTAGTCATATACTGTATACTACATACTACTTTTAGGTAGTTTTAGTATGTGAGTAATATGTAGTATTTAAAATACAGCTGAAATGTGTGTTATAGACATGGTGACCCCTGGTTCCCATTATCACCACTGTAAAGAAACCTGAGTCTCCATTCTGGACCTCCAGTATCCTCTATGGACCACTCAAATACTGAATTATAGAAAACATTTTGGTAGAATTCTCCTTAAAAGTAGCCAAACAGGCTGCGCTAATACAACAGAACGAATGTAAAATAGATCATCCCGATAATAAGATATTTACATGAAATGGAAAGGGTAGAAAATATCGATCAATAAAAACCCAGTATGATCGCGCAGCCTCCGCTTAACGCCCGGCCTACTTCCGTGTGCGTAACGCAGTGGGCGTGGCCACACCGCTGATGTAAACACAGACACACGGATCAGATTAGCTAGCTGCGGCTAAGCACTGTGAGGCCGTACCGTCGAGATTTCACCCGTGAACCGCGGCAAATCATCTATGCAGCGCTTAACCAGCGGTGTTTAACAGCCATGGACTTCTACATCAACCTGAAGGTGAATTTCAGAGGGAACACGAAGAGCTTCCTGCTGTCCGGCTCGGAGACGAAGAGCTGGGAGACGGTGGAGGCCACGGTGAGCTCACAGCATCCAAACCAGAGGCTGTATTCAGCATAACCGTCACTATAGGCGGTGTTAGGGAGGATGTTAGGATATATATATACAACATATATGACATAAGTAAACCATTACACTACAATTAGTGCTAATTTAACGGCCACAGCTCAGGCCTGCTCGCCTCCAGCCCAGTTCTGTGTATATCTGGCATCGCCGTGAGGCTGTATTAGCATGTTAGCACTTTAGCATTCTGGGCACCAAAGAAGCAGAATATTAGATTTGTAATATACATCTAATATTGTGGGCGGAAGTCGTATGTTGGCAGCTTAATCTGTAAGAAAGCGACTCTCTGTAATAACGAGCACTTTTCATACTCAAAGCATCACTTGACAGCCATAACATCAAGTCCAACATACTCCATACAGGGAATATCTGCACTCACTGTCCATCTTATCAGCTCCACTGAACATATAGGAGCCCTATGCAGTTCTACAGGTCCAGACTGTAGTCCATCTGTTTCTCTGTATACTTTATTACCCTGTTCTTCAATGGTCAGGACCCCCACAGGACCACCACAGAGCAGGTATTATGTGGGTGGTGGATCATTCTCAGCACTGCAGTGACACTGACGTAGTGGTGGTGTGTTAGTGTGTGTTGTGCTGGTGTGAGTGGATCAGACACAGCAGTGCTGCTGGAGTGTTTGAACACTGTGTCCACTCACTGTCCACTCTATTAGACACTCCTACCTTGCTGTTCCACTTTGTAGATGTACAGTCAGAGACGATAGCTCATCTGCTGCTGCACAGTGCAGTGTTGGTCATCCTCTAGTCCTTCATCACTGGTCACAGGACGCCACCCACAGGATGCTGTTGGCTGGATAGTTTTGGTTGGTGGATGATTCTCGGTCCAGCAGTGACACTGAGGTGTCCAGAAACACTGCTGTGTCTGATCCACTCACACCAGCACAACACATACTAACACACCACCACCATGTTAGTAAAATCCTCACAGCAATGTTGAGCATCAGTACCTGAGCTCACAAGTGCTTGGTCGGATCCATCAAGTCACTGTAGTCCAAAAAAAACATTGCTGCATATTTGAAGTTTGCAAAAGAGCACCTGGATGTTCCACAGCACTACTGGCAAAATATTCTCTGGACAGATAAAACCAAAACTGAGTTGTTTGGAAGGAACACACAACGCTATGTGTGGAAAAAAAGGCGTATCATGGATTGAGGCTGCTTCTTAGCTGCCTCAGGGCCTGGACGCAGTGCTGTCATCAACAGAAAAATGAATTTCCAAGTTTATCAAGACGTTTTGCAGGAGAACTTAAGATCATCTGTCCGCCAACAGAGAAGCTTAACACAGGATGGGTACTGCAATAGGACAACGACCCAAAACATAGAGGCATATCACCAACAGAACAGCTTCAACAGAACAAAATACAATGTTGAGCATCAGTACCTGACCTCACAAGTGCTTGGTCAGATCCACACAGCAATGTTCCATCAAGCCCCTGCTTACTGACTGATTCTGAGCTACATAAATATGGTGAGGCTCCCACCTGACAGAGCAATAAACAACAAGGATAGACGTGCGTCACTTTGTAGATAGTGCCACACCCATATGGGGAACTCCAGGTGTAATGGCGTTCACTGAAAAGACAGATATGGCAGCCTGTGGTAAACAGAGATGTGAAGGTTCATGTTAGAATATTGGATAATCTGAATCAGTATTTTACCAAGTGTGTTACAAGTACAAGGAATAGCCTTGGTGAGTCACACATGTATATGACATGTGACATGCTGAACAGAGCAGGAAAGAACACAGAGAAAAGTAGAAACAGACTGATAGATGTGTAAAATGAAGCATTTCTCCAGTTCAGATGAGCATAATGGTACAGAAGAGTTGCCATAATACACTGAGGGAGGTTAGTTAGGGTTAAGTTTAAACTGTGTGTGTTTCAGAGTGTGAAAATTCAAAGGCACATGCATTTACATGCACATGTATTTACAGGTGTAAAGCATTAGCGAACATGTGTATTTATGGCCGTCAGTATTTGCGAGTGTTCTTTCTTTCTTTTTTGTGTGTGTGTGTGTGTGTGTGTGAGTGTATTTGTGAGCTTTTAGGGGTCTAAGCATTTGCGAGTGTGGGTATTTGTGAGCGTGGGTATTTGCGACGGGAAGCATTTATAAGCACAAGAATATGCGAGCATGTTTACTTGTGAGTGTTAGTATTTATGGCTATGTGTATTTGTCAGTGTGTGTTTTTTTTGAGACCATGTGAATTAATGGGGCTGAGCTTTTGGGAGTGTGAGTATTTGTCTCTGTATTTCCGACTGTGAGTATGTATGGGTGCCTGCTTTTGTGAGTATGAGTATGTATGGGTGTCTGTATTTACAACTGTGAGTATGTATGGGTGTCTGTATTTACAACTGTGAGTATTTATGGGTGTCTGTATTTACAACTGTGAGTATTTATGGGTGTCTGTATTTGTGACTGAGTATTTATACGTGTCTGTATTTACGACTGTGAGTGTTTATGGGTGTGTGTATTTGCGACTGTGAGTATTTATGGGTGTCTGTATTTGCGACTGTGAGTATTTATGGGTGCCTGCTTTTGCGACTGTATTTATGGGTGTCTGTATTTGCGACTGCGAGTATTTATGGATGCCTGTATTTGTGACTGTGAGTATGTATGGGTGCCTGCTTTTGTGAGTATGAGTATTTATACATGTCTGTATTTATGACTGTGAGTGTTTATGAGTGTGTGTATTTGCGACTGTGAGTATTTATGGGTGTCTGAATTTACGACTGTGAGTATTTATGGGTGCCTGCTTTTGCGACTGTATTTATGAGTGTCTGTATTTGTGACTGTGAGTATTCATGGGTGCCTGCTTTTGTGAGTATGAGTATGTATGGGTGTCTGTATTTACGACTGTGAGTACGTATGGGTGTCTGTATTTGCGACTGTGAGTATGTATGGGTGTCTGTATTTGCGACTGTGAGTATTTATGGGTGTCTGTATTTGTGACTGTGAGTATTTATGGGTGTCTGTATTTGTGACAGTGAGTATTTATGGGTGCCTGCTTTTGCGAGTGTGTGTTGCAAGCGTGTGTATTTATGAGATGTATATTATAGGGGTCAGTATTTGCAACTGTAAGTATTTATAAGAGTCTGTATTTGCGAGTGTAACATGTAAACATTCACGGTTGAGGGTGGAAATCATGTAAACCCCTAGGCTAATGACTTCTCCAAGAGCTAATTGGAGCCAGGAGTCAGCCAACCTGGTGTCCAGTCCATGTGATGAAATTGGATGTGTTGGTTAAAGCTGCCCTGCCCTATAAAAACACACACCGTTTTTGAGTATTACCTGATGTGAAACATGCCTCGCACAAAAGAGCGCTCAGACGACCTTCGTTCAAGAATTGTTGACTTGCATGAATTTGGAAAGGGTTACAAAAGAAAAGCCTTGATGTTCACGTGTCCACAGTAAGACAGACTTCTTTCTCAACAAATCTACAATAAGTAAAACATTAAACAAGAATGGAGTTCATGGGAGGACACCATGGAGGAAGCCATTGTGGTCCAAAAAAAACATTGCTGCACGTTTGAAGTTTGCAAAAGAGCACCTGGATGCTCCACAGCACTACTGGCAAAATATTCTCTGGACAGATGAACCCAAAATTGAGCTGTTTGGGAGGAACACACAACGCTATGTGTGGAGAAAAAAAGGCACAGCACAAAACCTCTACCCAGCTGTGAAATATTGTGGAGGGGTCATCACAGTTTGGGGCTGCTTTGCTGCCTCAGGGCCTGGGTCTTCAACAGAAAAATTAATTTCCAAGTTTATCAAAAACGTTTTGCAGGAGAACTTAAGATCGTCTCTCTGCCAACAGAGAGGCTTAACACAGGATGGGTGATGCAACAGGATAACGACCCAAAACATAGAGGCATATCACCAACAGAAGAAAATACGCCTTCTGGAGCGGCCCAGTCAGAGTCCTGACCTCGACCCGATTGAGATGCTGTGGCATGACCTCAAAAGACACACCAGACATTCTGATAATATTGCTGAACTGAAACAGTTTTGTAAAGAGGAAGTTCTGTGAATGTTTACATGTTGTGTTCAATGAAAACATATTTTTTTGTGTGGTATTTGTTTAGACAGACAGTGTTCGTCTGTTGTTGTGACTTAGCTGAAGATCAGAACACAGTGAATAACTAATTTATGCAGAAATCCAATTAATCCCAAAGGGTTCACGTACTTTTTCTTGCAACTGTATGTGCATCTGTGTAAGTATTTGTGAGCACCTGTATTTGTGAGTATGAGTATTTGTGAGTGTTTGAGTGTAAGTATTTGTGAGCGTTTGAGTGTAAGTATTTGTGAGCGCCTGTATTTGTGAGTGTTTGAGTGTGAGTATTTGTGAGCGTTTGAGTGTATTTGTGAGTATGAGTATTTGTGAGCGTTTGAGTGTAAGTATTTGTGAGTGTGAGTATTTGTGAGCGTTTGAGTGTAAGTATTTGTGAGTGTGAGTATTTGTGAGCGTTTGAGTGTAAGTATTTGTGAGTATGAGTATTTGTGAGTGAGTGTAAGTATTTGTGAGCACCTGTATTCGCAACTGTGAGTATGAGCGTCTGTATTCTCAGATGTAAATACTTGTGTGTTTGTATTCGCAAATGTAAGTATTTGTGAGCATCAGTATTTGTGAGCGTTTGAGTGTGAGTATTTATGAGCGTCTGTATTCGCGACTGAGTATGAGCGTCTGTATTGTCAGATGTAAATATTAATGCGTGTTTGTATTCGCGAGTGTAAGTATTTGTGAGTGTGAGTATTTGTGGGCATCTGTGTTTGTGAGTGTGAGTATTTGTGGGCATCTGTGTTTGTGAGTGTGAGTATTTGTGGGCGTCTGTGTTTGTGAGTGTATTTACGAGCCTGTGTATTTGCAAGCGTTTGCAAGCATTTGTGAGCATGTGTATTTATGAGTGTGGCAGTTTTTAGTCTGTTTGCAAGCTCAAGCATTTTGCGAGCAGTAAATATAATTTATGTTATATATGATATTTTTGAATAAATGCAGTAACAGGATGAAAAAAAAGATTTTTATATGGTCCTGCAATATGAACTTCACTGATATTCTGATCGGAGTTATGACCCTGGTTTTAAGGAAATGTTTTATTAAAGGCGTCTTGTGGTTTATAGGGATTAGCTCAAGGCCTGCTTTGCTGTTTGCGATGTCATGGTAGCCTAAGAACACTACTCTTCTTCCTTGCAGGTGAAGAGGTCTTTCGGCTTATGCAACCTACAGCTGACGTACTACGATGAGGAAAATGAGGAGGTGAGCGTGCCAACCAAATTAATCCGGTAGAGACTATTTATGGAAACATAACCTGGAAGCCGACGCTGAAGCGCTGTGTGATGTGCTGCTATGTGGAATTCTAACACTCGTCTTTTCCTTTCATTTTCTCTCTCAGGTTTCAATCAACAGCCAGCGTGAGTCATGAGTTCTGCCTCAAAAGCATAAACACTCCTTTCTTCTTTCTCTGTGTGCAGTTTGTTTATTGTCAACAAATTCTCTTTCCTTTCCAGTGGAGTATGAAGAGGCTCTGAAGGTAAGCAAAAGTTCTGATTGGGTTTGGCTTGTCTCGCTCGGCGCTGGATTCGTACTACTGCACTAATGAACACACTTCTATACTTCACCTACTACACTAATGAGTGCACTTCTATACTTCACCTACTGCACTAATGACTGCACGTCTATACTTCACCTACTACACTAATGACTACACTCCTATTCTTCACCTACTACACTAATGACTACACTTCTATACCTCACCCACTACACTAATGACTACACTTCTATACTTCACCTACTACACTAATGACTGCACGTCTAACTTCACCTACTACACTAATGACTACACTCCTATTCTTCACCTACTACACTAATGACTACACATCTATTCTTCACCTACTACACTAATGACTACACTTCTATACTTCATCTACTACACTGAGTGCACTTCTGTACTTCACCTACTGCACTAATGACTGCACGTCTATACTTCACCCACTACACTAATGACTACATTTCTATACTTCACCTACTGCACTAATGACTGCACGTCTATACTTCACCCACTACACTAATGACTACACTTCTATACTTCATCTACTACACTGAGTGCACTTCTGTACTTCACCTACTGCACTAATGACTGCACGTCTATACTTCACCCACTACACTAATGACTACATTTCTATACTTCACCTACTGCACTAATGACTGCACGTCTATACTTCACCCACTACACTAGATTTCTATACTTCACCTACTGCACTAATGACTGCACGTCTATACTTCACCTACTACACTAATGACTGCACGTCTATACTTCACCTACTACACTAATGACTGCACGTCTATACTTCACCTACTACACTAATGACTGCACTTCTATACTTATGCTTATAAACACATGTTGCACTAACAACTGTCCCTGATCTTTGTGTTGTCTCCACAGAGTGCAGCTCGCCAGGGGAACAGGCTGCAGATGAATGTTTATGAGACCCGTGGCACCACAGGCAGAGTGCCCGGCCCCGGACCTGGCCTGAGTTTGGCTCAGGTGAAGCCGGGAACCATTCCAGAACCCAAAAAAGGCTTCCGGCCTCCACAGCACTGCCCTGCTCTGGCGCAGGTGGTGAGCCGAAAGGTCCAGGCTGCTGTGCCTGAGGAGGGCTTAGTAAGACTCCCTAATCTTATGTTTTCACAACAGCACAGATACTGACTGCTGACATTTGCGTGACCTCCGTCTGCATTCCATGCCAAAACATTGTAGTCTCTGAAAGCCAGCGTAAAGGTTTCCAAACTGAAGGAATGTGCTGTGTTCTCCTGGTTAAAAGACTGCACCAGCAGTCGTCGACCAGCCCATACTGTAGCGTTAATGACTAATGCTTTCCAAATTCCAGCAGTGTCTGACAGTTGGATGCATGAGAGTGAGGAATGCAGGTATAAGGTACAAATGACTTCAGTGACACCGAAGTTCCTTTCTTATTCAGAGTTCCTGTTCACCTTTGTGCAGGTGCCAGAGGCTGCATTCACACAGCCAGGCTCCAGTGGCACTAAACCGATTTATTTGCCTTAGTGTGAACGCTCAGATCAGGATACACTTCCCCACTGTGTGACTCACTGTGTGACTCACTGTGTGACTCTAGCGTTTAGTGTTAACGTGACAGCAGCACAGTACTGGAAGTCAGTGCTCGTAAAAGCTGCAACCGCACCTGGGCATTTTTCACTTTCGTGATTAGGGTGATCGGAATTGTATGCGCTTTATTCACTCTATTGATTCAGATTTGTTCACATTAATGACAGATCTGAGTCATTTGCATACATGAAAGTGATGCATCATGCCAACTTAAAACTCAGATAGCTGAATTCAGTGACTCAATATTTAATTGGATATCAGATATATAGAATACAATATAATAGAACCATAATGAGCCACTCAAAAGAAGAGCTACACTCAGAAGGAAACAGCTGACAGGGGTGAAACTTGGTGGGTAGGTTTGACGTCTATGTGGCTATTATGTTTTTTAACTCAGGCTTGTATCAGTTCGTTTTTTTTTTTTTTTTTTTAAAACACTTTATTTATAAGTTTCAGGTTATAAAATAGTAAGAAAGAACAAACGAACAAACCCGACCCGTTAAACCCACCCACCCCAAGGCCTTGCAGACAAACAAAAGACTACAAGCACATGCTTAAAAATAAATAAATAATAATACATAGATAAATAAAATAAATAGAAACACACACACACACACACACACACACACACACACAAGAAAACACCAATGCCTGTCCTGTATCATGAATGAGTAGGAGCTCTGAGCTCATTGCCAAGACTAGCTGGCCCATACATACAGAGAGAGATTCAGTTACAATGTCAAATATCAGAGGGCTATACTGTCAACAAAGTCAATGGAAGGAGCCCATGTAAATTTTTTACGGCTGCCAGTCCGGTTATATCTCATTTTTTCTAGTGGGATCATGGTAAGCACTTCTCGGACCCAGTGTTTAAATGGAGGAGGCTTCACCGATTTCCATTCTTCTCCGGGCCATTAGTGTTAGGAAGGCTATAGCATTGGCCTAAAGGGTAGTAAATTGCAAATCTATGGGAGAGACCCCAAAAATTGCAATTATAGGGTTGGGTCCACTGTCCACCCACATATATGAGAAATTGACTTGAAAATATTTTATCACTTTGTTTTTTTTAGGTGACCTTAAATGAAATTAAGGGGGGAAAAGTTGAGGATAAGACCCCTCCAGCCTGGTTCACGTCTTACATGGAAAAGGTAGGTCTTTAAGTTGTATTATATAGTCGAAGACAGTGCTTGTCCAGGTAAATCAGCGCTTCTGGTCTAATTTCACTGAATCTGTGCTTAACCTTGTCTTCAGTTTAAGGACCAGGTGGTTCGAGAAGCTGTGGAGAAGATCTGCAGGGAGTTTTCCGGTCAGTGCTGTATACATAAACCTGTTGGAGCTGAGGCCCAGGTTCCCGAGGTTTCATCCTCTACGCTGCCTGGAGCTCCCAGCTCGGCGCCGGCCTGCAGCAGCTGTCGTGGACAGACCGCGGGTGGAGGGTACCAGTGCAGGTGAGGGGGTGTAGGTGTTTGCACTGATGGAGCTGGATGTGTTCTGGTTTACTGTATAGTTAACTTGGCTGTTTCCTTTCCCAGTGTCTGTACATCCTGCACCCTGTGTGAGCCGTGTAGCTTCTCCCATGACCCCAGCCATAACCTGGTTAGGGCCAGAACCCCACTCTCCATCCCCGAACACGGCTCCCCAGCTCCGGACCACAGCAGGTGGGCTCTTGTTTCTTAATGCAATGTCACTTTGCTACTTTGTCTCTGTCCAGACATGTTTTGCTTCTTAAGTTTAACCACAGGTTAGTCACAAGCTTTGGGAATGATTGATGGGGGAGCTGTCATATACACTGTATTACCAAAAGTTTTCCCTCCCCCATCCAAATCATTGAGTTTAGGTGCTCCCTCACTTCCCTAACGACAAGTGTATAAAACCAAGCATGCAGACTGCTTCTACAGACATCTGTGAAAGAATGTTTCGCTCTCAGGTCCAGTCATGAAATTTCCTCTTTACTAAATATTCCACAGTTGACTGTCAGTGAGATTATAACAAAGTGGAAGTGGTAGAGAACGACAGCAACTCAGTCACGGAAGTGGTAGGCCACATACAATGACTGAGCAGGGTCAGCGGATGCTGAGGTGCATAGTTCATGTAGCGTTCTGATTAGCTCAGATTAGAGTGTAGAGAGCTTTGTGAAATAGGTTTCCATGGCCGAGCAGCTGAATCCAAGCCTTACATCACCAGGCGAAATGCAAAGCATTGAATGCAGTGGTGTAAAGCACCCCCACTGGACTCTAGAGCAGTGGAGACGTGTTCTCTGGAGTGACCAATTATGCTTCTCCGTTAGGCAATCCGATGGAGGAGTCTGGGTTTGGTAGGTACTTGTCTGACTGCGTTGTGCCGAGTGTAAAGTTGGTGGACGGGGGATTATGGTGTGGGGTTGTTGTTGTTCAGGAGTTGGGCTCGGACCCTTAGTTCCAGTACAACGAACTCTTAATGCTTCAGCAGACCAAGAGACTGGACAATTCTATGCTCCCAACTTTGTGGGAACAGTTTGGGGACGGCCCCTTCCTGTTCCAACGTACTGCACACCAGTGCACAAAGCAAGGTCCATAAAGACATGGATGAGCGAGCCTGGTGTGGAAGAACTGGACTGGCCTGCACAGAGCCCTGACCCTTAACCCGATTGAGCACTTTTGAGATGGTTCAGAATGGAGACTGCGAGCCAGGCCTTCTCATCCAACATCAGTGTCTGACCTTATAAATGCGCTTCTGGAAGAATGGTCAGGTATTCCCATAAACACATTCCTACATCTGGTGGAAAGCCTTCCCAGAAGAGTTGAAGCTGTTCTAGCTGTAAAGGGTGGGCCGACATCATGTTAAACCCTATGAATAAAGAATGGGATGTCTCTCAAGTTCGTATTCACGTGAAGACAGACGAGCAAATACGTTTGGCTATAGACTGTATTTGAAGCGTGTCATTAAAGGATAAGCACTGCAAACACGAGGAAGCCAAACAAAAACCTAATTGAGCACAAATGCTCATAATAATGTGACTCGACTGTGTAAGTTCCATTGATGGAACTATCCCTGGAGAGCCCAATTACCCGGTCCCTTTGGCTGACTGTATTTGGGTTCGTAATCCTGAGAAATGTTTTAATTGTTTTGTTTGTGTTGTGTTATTTATTAAATACTTCTTTAACACCAATACTGTTACTACCCATAATAATAATAATGATAATAATAATGATAATCATAATTAGTATAATACATTACATAACTCATATATTCCCATATACCAGAGTTTGTGTGGGGAACAGCATAAAATAACAGACTCCGATCCGTACGTTTAGGTTCTACCGACGGGGGGACCGGAGTTTCCGCAAGGCGGAGAAGCAGCGTTTGAAGGCAGAGAAGCGTCAGCTGAAGGCGGAAGTCAAGGAGATCAGGAAGCAGCTGAGGATGGAGCGGAGGGGACTGCAGTGGGGGTCAGCTGGAGACGGCAGCTCCTCTCCGGTTCTGCTGCAACCACGAGCCACGCAGGCCAACAGCCCAGAGTACGTAGACTTCCAATTAGGGAACACCGATCCAGCTTTTTAAGGTCCAGTGCCAATATATATAAACTCTAGGTATCGGTAGATACCCAATACTGGTCTGATACTCTTATTGAATTAATAAGTCGTATGAGGGAGAGACATAAAGCTTCAGGCATCTAAAATATGACCATGTGACCAATGTTTTGCATATGACTCTACATATGTCTTCCCAGCCAAAAGCTACATATGTCTTTTTATTCTGAAGTTATAAGGAGTGTTTCAGGAGTGCCTTTATATAGGATTATAATTAGAGGACCGGCAATCAGAACACACCTCATTTACATATTAAAGGCAGAGTAACAAAAACAGCCTGTTTAATTTAAGGGATAAGAGAGGTTGGAAAATGCTTGTATGAAATGAAATTATGATTAGTTTTTGGTCACATGTGCAACTGAAGACAAAAAAATTTATTTAGGAAATGTAGTATATGGGCCCTTTAAAACAGCAGATTCTAATGGCTGTTATGTGCAGTCATAGTACGTTGTTGTGTTGGCTGTTAAGAATCATCTGAAGTGCTGTTTGTTTGTTGGTCATGCCTTTCAGGCGTCCTAAGCGTCCGTGTCCTCTGGCTGTGCCTGCTATGACAGCTCTGCTGCTGGATGAGAACCTGCCGGACGGATCACGCTTGCGGCCAGGCACCAAGTTCATCAAGTACTGGAAGATGAAGAACAGCGGCAGAATGTCCTGGAGCTCAGAGACCAAAGTACGAACAAGCAAAGCCTGTTCTTCTCAGTAGCTGTTTTTACTCCATTAGTGGTATTCAACTAACTTGTCTCTTTAAGCACCATGTCCACTCACTGTCCACTCTGTTAGACACTACTACCTTGCTGGTCCACCTTGTAGATGTACAGTCAGAGACGATAGCTCATCTGCTGCTGCACAGTGCAGTGTTAGTCCTCCTGTAGTCCTTCATCAGTGGTCACAGGATGCCACCCACAGGACGCTGCTGGCTGGGTAGTTTTTGTTGGTGGACGTTTCTTAGTTTAGCGGTGACACTGAGGTGTCCAGCAGCACTGCTGTGTCTGATCAACTCACAACAGCCCAACACACACTAACACACCACCACCACATCAGTATCACTGCAGTGCTTAGAATGATCCACCACCCACATAATACCTGCTCTGTGGTGGTCCTGTCGGGGTCCTGACCATTGAAGAACAGGGTAATAGAGTATACAGAGAAACAGATGGACTACAGTCTGGAACTGTAGAACTACAGAGTGCTCCTATATGGTCAGTGGAGCTGATAAGATGGACAGTGGGTGTAGATATGAGGATGTATAGCTGATATTCGAACATGATACTGTATTTTACAATAGCATTTTGTCATTAGCTTAAAATGGATTAATGCCTGCAAGCTTGTTCAACCCAGCAAGAGTTAAAACGAAAGAACATGTTTGTGGGAGGAGCTTGGATAGACCAATTAAAATCCAAAACGGATATATAACAGCTTCCTTAGTAAATAGTGTACAGTAATTGGTGGTCTTGTCTCTGTTCCTCTGCAGCTGAAGTTTATGTGGGGGAACCTGGCGGTGGGTTCTGGTGAGCGGTGGAGGGAGGTTCCAGTGCCCACGCTGCAGCCAGGTCAGGTGGGTGTGGTCAGCGTGGCACTCTGTGCTCCGACCCTGGAGGGCACCTACACCTCCCACTGGCGCCTGGCACACAGAGGGGAGCAGTTTGGGCCACGAGTTTGGTGCAGCATTGTGGTGGACCCCCACGCCCCTACTGCCATCTCCGCTGACGGCCTGCTTGTTTCCCCCTGCGTCACTCCTCACGTACGTCTGCTGGATGGGGTACCTCACCAGTCAATGTAGATCTGGGTGCTTCTAGCAGGGCAGTTTCTCTGGCTTAAAACTAAATTATTAGGAAATATATGGAACAGTTTTGGAAATATATTTACACTATATTGCCAAAAGTATTCACTCAGGTGATCACTACTTCCATGCCAGTGGTAGACGTGAGAGAATGGTTCGCTCTCAGGAGAAACTCCAGCGTGGTATCCTGATAGAATGCCGCCAGAACTGAAATTTCCTCACTACTAAATAAAAGAGGTACGTGGAATAGGTTTCCATGGCCGTACAGCTGCCTCCAGGCCTTACAACACCGAGTGCAATGCAAGGCTCTGAATGCAGTGGTGTAAAGCACCGCCACCAAACTCTAGAGCAGTGGAGACATGTTCTCTGGAGTGACCAATCACGCTTCTCCGCCTGACAGTCTGATGGACAAACCTGGGTTTGGGGGTTGCCACGAGAACGGTACTTGTCTGACTGCACTGTGCCAAATGTAAAGTTTGGTGGAGGAGGGGGGATTATGGTGTGGGGTTGTTGTTCAGGAGGTGGGCTCGGCCCCTTAGTTCCAGTGAAAGGAACTCTTAATGCTTCAGCAGACCCAGAGACTCTGGACTATTCTATGCTCCCAACTTTGTGGGAACAATTTAGGGACGGCCCCTTCCTGTTCCAACGTACTGCACACCAGTGCACAAGGCAAGCTCCATAAAGACATGGATGAGCGAGTTTGGAGTGGAAGAACTGGACTGGCCTGCACAGAGCCCTGACCTTAACCCGATTGAGCACCTTTGAGATGATTTAGAGTGGAGACTGCGAGCCAGGCCTTCTCATCCAATATCAGTGTCTGACCTCACAAATATGCTTCTGGTAGAATGGTCAGAAATTTCCATAAACACATTCCTACACCTGGTGGAAAGCCTTCCCAGAAGAGTTGAAGCTGTTCTAAAGGGTGGGCCAACATCATATTAAACCCTATGGATTAAGAATGGGATGTCACTCAAATTCATATGTGTGTAAAGACAGGTGCATAAATACTTTTGGCAGTATAGTGTGTTTATAGAAATATGATTGATGGTTAGATCACCCAGTGGTAGGCATTTTTGTCTGTGTTCTGTCACTTAACCACTCTAACCACATAAGAACACGTGGAGTTAAATCCTGTCCTTGTTCTTCAGGAGAAATCGGCTCGTACACTGGAGAGGGAGGAGAAATGCCGAGCTGCCTCCAGAGAACAGCTGCTCATTACAGTGGACCAAGACTGTGACCAGGAATTCTACATTCCATCTGTAGACCTACTTACAGCACAGGTGCACATTACCATAACGGCTAAACCTCACTGTCTCAAAGCTAAAACACAGAAGAGACAGAAATGGAATATGTAGCGACTTTCATGTCCAGGTTGTAACCTCCACTGCACTGGCTCTCATTACTCTTATAGATCTGAGTCCAAAAACTACTGCGGTCATTCTAGATCTTTCTCCGTGCTGAGAAAAGGAACTGCAGCTGATAAGCTGAGTTGCAGTTCTTACAACAATGAACAAGCACACAGTCTGGTGTCAGTGGGCTCTAATGTTAGCTAGCTAGCTGAAATTGCTAACGTTAGCACCTGCTGGTGAAGCCAAACTGGCCCTTTGCTGATACTTGATATAGCCTATGGGGTGTTTCATACTATAAAGCCACATCTTCATGTTTCAGTTTCAGGCTTGTTGATCAGAAAAAAGCTGATGAAGCATAGTATCCATCCATCCATCCATCCATGATGTGGGTTCATAGCAAGAAAAAAAGACACCCTGGAAACCCCACAGTCTAGAGCCTCCACAAAGGTCTAGTTTGGTGTTTGCAGGTGGGAGCTAACATTAGCTAGCTCCTAACCTTGTTGGCTCATTGGTGTAAGAACTGTAAATCTGTGACTCAGCTGCAGCTGTTTCCTTCTCTCAGCACAGAGAAATATCTAGAATGATAACTGGGTCGTCTGTTGGACTCAATTGCAATTGTTTTCTGGCTAGAGATCTTTGTTGTTTGAATCAGTGTACTCGAGTTCACAGTGCAGCATCTCTGATCGGTTCTTTGCCTGCAGGACTTGCTGTCATTTGAGCTGCTGGACATCAACATTGTACAGGAGCTGGAAAACGTGCCGAACAATACACCAGCAGGTAACGTTCTCCACGATTAAACCGCAGTGCTACAGCTCAGTGCGCTACACTGTAGAGTTACGTCATGAATTCAGGCTGGGTGACTGTGCAGTTTATCCTGAGGGTGTAGACTAATGTTAAATATGATAAAAGCATAGAAAAGGTTCAGTTTTCTCTCTTTTTATATGAAGACGACACAAATTTGTCCCATAGTTTGTCATGTCCAACAGCGTTCTGCCTGAATATGAGCATCAGGAATGAGGAACGAGGGATGTAGTGTGATGTAGTGATGCAGCGTCTGAAAAGCCATGAACCCCTGATTGACTATATACTCCTCGACATTGACCAAAAGGAGGACAGAGAGCTCTCCGGTGCACATATGTGAAGATGAAATGACAAACTATGGGATAAATTTGCTCTGTCTTTCTCTCTTCACCTGGGATTGACCTGAGGAGGATGGGTTCACCCCTGGAGCCTGATTCTTCTTGAGGGTTCTTGGTCTTGCCCTAAGGGAGTTCTTCCTTGCCACTGTTGCCTTTGGCTTGCTCAGGGGGGGCTTGGACCAGGATTTCTCGTCCATACGTTTATACATGGACTCTGTGTTTTCTTTTTCTTTATATAAATTGATTTTCTGTGAAGCTGCTTTGAGACATTAGTTGTAAAAGGTGCTGTACAAATAAATATTGATTGATTTATTGATTGATTTGATTTTCTTTCCCCTTTTGGATCACAAAACTAGCAGCTTCACACACCCTGCTTTAGACATATCCAGGTGGCCACATCTAAGCTTGGTCCTTAAAGGGTTAACCAGAAGGTTAAGGTGTGTTTACATGATAAGAGGTCAGGAGGGGGCTATGCAGGAAATGCCTGTAATCAGATGGTAATCACTGTAATCTCCACCTTCCCTCCTTTGTGTACGCAGATATTACTCCATGCATATCTCCTCTGCCTCATGATGGGCTTCTTCAAGAGAAACCAACCCTGGGGCTCATCCAGGAGGAGGCCGAGGCCCAGGCAGTCAACAGCATTCTGGGTAAGTGGAATTCTTTGCACACTGATTTATTTTTTTATTCTTCTTGTTTATTTTTCATATTCAATTAAAACTGCTGCAGGTGTGCTGCTATTAGACTGTAAACACATCACATTGACTAAATCCTTAAGTACAGCCCTTAGCATTTGGCTTAGCGTAACTCTGGCTCTGGTGTAGAAAGATAACGTGAAAGTGCTCATTTAGTTTTCCCTTGGGTATACGCATAAACACACGCATAAGTCCACCGTGACACCAGCTCCCCGTACAATAGAGGGCGCCAGACCATGAGCCCCCCACCCCAACAATGTGTTAACTTACTTTTACTTAGAAAATTAATGATGCATGAGATACGAGGGGGGTTCCTAAATATTGGCCTGTCACTGTACATGTATTTTCATACTTAGCATATAGGCGTTTAGCCCCTCCCAGAGGGTTCTTTACATACATCAGCACCCTAACAAGCCCCTCTACTTTCTACCCTGCATAAACTTTATTGTTCATACACATTTAAATCTGTTGTGATTGATGTTAAGTGATTAATAAACTAAGCTGTAGTTACGCTCTAACTGCATTGCGGCTCTTTTCTGTGGTTCCTCTCAGAAGTGACCCCAGGCCCAGAGTTAGGCGGGGTTCCAGCCCAGGAGAAGGGAGAGGAGAACATAATCGGCCGTCTTGTGAGCGAGTCAGTGATCCGCTCTCTTACGCTGGGAGAGGTGATAGACCATGGTGTCCTTCACGGGAGATGTCCCACTAAAGGTTTGTGTGCTGCTGTTAAAGGTACCTTATGATTCTAGTCCAGAATTCACTGACACATGAAGCCCAACCACCAAACCCAGTGGTAACAAAAACACACTGTCCCTACGTGTTGCGGTATGACATGAGACATGAACCTGTGTAAAGGTGTGTGACTAAATCCAGTTGGACACGCTGAGTGGGCCGAGTCTCTAAATCAACTCGAGGGCCAAGGCCAGTTCATGAGCTTGTGGTCGGTCAGCTCAAGCTGTATTCGTGGTAGTGTTCAGGTTTGATGGAAGGGTGTCCATAAAAGCACAAGACTCAAACAGAGAGCATCCTCCCTCTGTAAGAGTCCGACATACAGAATTTAAAGTACCACCATTCCCGCCGTTGCCCCAGCTGACCCATTTCTGACTGAGCCCACAGTTTCTAAAAGACCAAAGTGATTGGCACATGTGGTTCAACTTGAAAACCAGTATCTGCCCGTTTAACTAATAACCAATAACTTTCCTTAACACTCAGAAGCTGAGTCATTAAAACCTAGCTGATTGTTTTTTTTTGTTATTATTATTATTAGGATTTTTTTGTATTTGCATTTGCATTAGCTAACTATGCTAATTACATTGGTTACCTTGGATGGGCTAGGTCTGCAGTGTAGCACAGTCTTTGTTCGATGGCTGAGTTTGTTTTGTAGTTTTGATTCCCATCTTCCCAATATCAGTTCCTGTAGCGCGCTGTCACCAGAAATCACATCCGAGGACCATTGATGAAAAAGATGTGAAAATGGTTGATACGTTTTTGCTTTCTTGTATTGATTATATGCACTCGTTTGGACCCAGAAGGAAGTGTGGGACTGCAGTGCTGTTGGGAAGGAAGATAAAGGTTACCAGGAACAATAAACGATAATACATTTAGACTGATATGATCAATATTTATTAAGCTACACATTAAGATATAGTGTCTCTCAGTATGGGGCCGGCCGTCATGCATGCTAACATGGATTTGTAGAGGTTCCTAATGGTGTCCTGTGATAATACATTCCATGCAGCTTGGATATTCTCAGGCAGTTTTGTCGATGTAACGGTTTGTGTGCATGTAGTCCTGTGTGGTGCAGCCGTCTGGCAATGCTGGCAATAACAGTGTGACTCATAGAGGACATCACTGCTTGCTGAATGTCTGCAGTAGTGGCTGTTGGGTCAGTCAGGTACAGTGATATGGTCCATACTTGCTTGTCTCACAGGCGCAGCGGAGTGTGAAACTTGAATCATTAGTCTCACTATGTCAAACCTACTCACCAAGTTTCATTCTTGTTGATTGATTCCTTCTGGGTGCAGCTATTTGTGCAGCTGTTCCTTTGACGATGAATATACAGTATAATAAATGATCCAGTAAACGCAACACAGATTGACATTTGTCAGGACATGAAGGAGCTTCAGCAGATCTTCAAATGTAATGATGCGTCTACAGGTAAAGATCTGAATTGCTCCAGCTCGTCTCCTCTGTGGTTCCTTTATTGATCTCAAAACTGGACGATAAAGCAGTATTGGAAAAAGGCTAATGCGTTTTGTTGTCGGTGAAGACTTTTCATAGAACCTTGGAAAACAAACGTAAGCAAGCAGTGTAGGATCCTCAACCAAATCCTCTCACCTGAGACTTCCAGGGAGTTTTCACACTTGCCCTGAATACATGCTCGTTTCAGGAAGGTCATTATCGCTGGCTGGCTTTCGCACACAAGACCTCAATCCAACTCGTGGACTGATGGCACCATGGACTGTTTGGAACATTGAAACCGATGATCCACAGTTCCCATTAGCCTGCTGTTAATCTTCTCTCTCTGTCTGTTTTCAGTGTTGCGTCCGGCTCCCCAGGGCTCAGTGTCTCTTTGTGAGAGGAAAGCAGAGAGAGTTTCAGAAAGCAGCCCCGATGATAGCCCCTTCTCAGACCCAGAGAGGACTCTTAGAAAGGAGACAGGAGCCCCAGCTCGACTCCACACAGACACAGAGGCAGTTCCCGATCCTACCCCGCTTCTGGCGGTTCCTACAGAGCAGATCACTGCAGGTAACGGAGCTATGGCGTGACGACTGCACTTACACTGCTGTTAAACAGTTTGAATCGTTTAGTTGGTTTGTATAAACCCAGCTTTGTTGCTGATACATGAATGACTTGAATCCCAAATGATGGAAATCGTATTCAGATTTGTATACCGATGTTAGATGTATCTGGAATAACACACAGAGCTCTAGATGAACCAGTAAGCAAAGGAAGTGAAACACAGGTTCAGGTTCTGGAAAACAATGAAATGTGTAGCACAGGAGAAGCTCCAGGACCTTCCCAAAAGTGGGAATCAAATCTTGAGTCATCCAGAATTTGAATTTAAAGTTCTGTTGGGAAACATTATCTAAAATTTGACTATTATAGCACCATCTGTAGTTAGATTTACATTTACAGTCATATGATATCAGTATTAAGGGGTGTTACCTCACACATACATGCACAAGCTGTGAGGTGTTCACTTGTGAGTGAGGCTGAACACTAGCAAGCGTGCTCACAACAAGAAGGCATGAATTATGAGTTAGAACGAGGCATGGCCGGCGGGGGTTACTGGACGGATACTGCATTCCTGTCACAGGTGTACCGGGAATGTGTCATAGACAGCATTACCACTCATGGTGGACAGCACAGTGGCCGCCCATGGGTGCTTAATGATGGTGCCTGGCAGCATCTGGCTGGGACTATCCATATGAACCGACAAGCGACAACCATGTCCACATTCAATGCAGGAGACCCCCCACTGTACCAGTAGTTTGTGTGTTCCATGGACCTCCATTTTAACAGAGCTCTGGGCAGGCTGGTGGTGGTTTCATACTGGTGTGGGGTGTGTTCTCATGCCATGGGTTGGGTCCACTGGGCCACCTTAACACGCTGACCGGTGCCCTCTGCGTTTCAGTGCTTGGTGACCGTTTGTAGCCCTTCATGGACCTCATGTACCCCCACAGCAATGGGATACTCGAGCAGGATAGTGCACCGTGCCTTCAGGTCCATGTTGTCCAGAACTGGTTTGAGGAGCATTCTGGGGTGTTCTGACAAATGGTGTGGCCTGCACAATTGCAGACTTGTACCTTGAGCACGCTGGCCAGTGTTCAACCTCACTCACAAGATAACACCTCCCATCTTATGCCAAGCGGTCCCCTGAGGTATTGAATAAGGGAACAACAATTATTAATATGATTTTTTTGACACTGTGTCCTCATGTTTTTAGATGAAGGTAACGAGTCTGACATTGAGCAGATCATGGTGGATCCTGTCAGTGGTGAGAGGTTCGAAGAGGAAGAGTCAGACGGCAAAAAGAAGAAGGAGGAAGAAGAGGAGAAGGCGAAAGACGAAGGTAGAGCTGCATGATATGACACTTTAGCACTGGGCCGCGTCTTTACTACCTCTTTTTTTTTCACCAACAAAGTGCCAGTGTTCGTGCTTGTGCCGGTGCTGGTTCCCAGGCTCGACTAACCCATTAGGAACAGGCCCGCTTTTTGGTGGACGGGGCGTAAAAACGACATGGTGGAACATGTTCTTCAAGGGCATACCTTACTTCTTGCTTTGAGGGCATAACTTACCACCCAGAACCAAGTTTTTCAGCGTCTGTGCACAGCCCATAGGGACAGTCATAGACTATTATGAAGCAGCACATTCAGGTTCTTAGCTATCTGTAGTGTTTCCCCCAGTTACGGATCTCCTGCACATATTAAACATTTTTTTCGCATTTTTTTAAAAAATTTTTCGCATTTTAGGTCATTAGAAAACCGGCGCCTCCTGTTGAATAGGCTCATTCACGAGTGCATCACTGGGATTAGATTTTTGACACCATGGGTTCCATGGTTCCAGAACAAAGATTTAATGGTGCTGGAGTGGCGCCGATTTTTCTGGCCGCAAACCAGATTTTATGTGATGGAAAAACGCAGAAGAGATTTTGGCACCATGTTGCACCATGTTGGTGGAAAAGGGCTGTACATGATTTGATCCGTTTCATTGGCAACACTGTCTTCAGCTTCAACACCACTACTCAATCCTACACCAATAACACAAAAACAAATAACAAACTCTTGATTTTGCAGCCTCAGAAGGAGGCAAAGAGTCCCGCAGCAGAACGTCCTCGGCCTCCTCTGAGGATTACATCATCATCCTGCCGGACTGCTTCGACACCACCCGGCCACTCGGAGAGTCCATGTACAGCTCAGCCCTGTCGCAGCCCGGTGATGACTCTGCTGGAGCGGATCAGCTGGACACAGAGATCCTCTCACCCAGCAGCACATGTGTTAGCGCCGATGCTAACGACATGCTGTGTGCCTCGCAGACTCTGGACTCTGTTCCCCTCACTCCAGTGATTGTAGCTGCCCCCAGACCCTTTGCCAAGGCCAGGTGGGTACAAACCTCCCTGGGTAAAAGCCATGCTGCCCCCTACACTTCCTGTAGTGTATTACAGTCTGTCAGAATGACCGTGTGGGTCATGTATGTAAACTCTTCCTGATTATGTGATCATAGAACATGCTAGTGTTATATAGTGTGCTTATACTTTGCATTGTGTGGATATCCTGCTTGCAGCTCAGAAACAGAGGAACAGCCAGAAGAGCCACAGCAGCCTGGGAGTGAAGAGAAAGAGGAGCAGGAACAAGGTTTACTCCTTTATTAGTAGCACCTACCTTGGGCTTCCGTTAACTGGCCACTTTATTAGAAACATCATCCGTGTCACTATATAGATGTAGAATAACAGACAGTAGTCCTGTTGCTGTGCAGTGCATCACCGCCTGCCACCTTAAGCAACATTGAACTGGTCAGTTTCTGATAGCAGAACTGCTGGTGTCCTGCAAATCAGTGACCCTGACCTGTAGTGGGGGGGTGGGGGGTGGCGGAGTGTAGAGCTTAAGAACAGCTACTATAAACTGTACATTAACAGACAGGCTGCAGTCTTTAACTGTACAATACAAGGTGGAGCTACAAAAAAGAATGGTTTCTGATAAACTGGCCAGGGAGAGTATACAGACATTCTGATGATCACTCGTACATTCTTATGAGCTTAAGTTCTGGTGGATTTGTGTTGTAGATTCTGCATCGAGTCCCTCAGAACCTGGGAGCTCTTGTCCAGCTGACTCCGAGATACAGGAACTGAAGTAAGACATGTGTGACTCTTGTGGTGGGGTAGGGAGGTTCTCAGTGTCAGACTCAGTTCTCAGGAGCGCATCTGAGGAGAACTTCGAGGTGGAGGGGAGTTTTCACTATCATGTTACAGACACAGGGTTTCACCAATGGCTAATAATGATGGTTAATGTATATTCTGTCTCCCTCTCTGTCTCTTGTTTGACTCTTCTCTCAGAGCTAACAGTATAACTGGAGGCTTGGTGAAAGGTGCTCTTTCCGTAGCTGCATCCGCCTATAAAGCTCTGTTCACTGGACAGCCCGGCCCTGAACAGGTGAGCTCTGAAATCCAGACCATGGTAAATCAGGATTAGTTATGCAGTGCTAATACACTCCTTGTCAAAATAACAGCTGCACAAGTAGCTGCACCCAGACGGGATCAACCAACAGGAATAGAACTTGGTGTATAGGTTTGACAGTGTGAGGCATGCTAATGATTCGAGTTTCATGCTCGGCCACACATGTGACGTAAGCAAGGACGGGCCTTATCGCTGTACCTGACTGACTCAACAGCCACGATTGCAGACATTCAATGAGCAGTGATGCCTCCATGAGTCATCCTGTTAGTACCAGCACCATTGGCAGACGGGTGCACCCCGCAGGACTACATGCACACAAACCATTATAACGACTGTCCTAAACACCACGTCAACGCTACCAAAGAATCTTTTAGAATGAATCCGTGTGTGGAGTCTCCGTGTTCAGCTCCAAGATGAACAGATTGTTGTCATGCGTCCAGAAGTCCTGGTGTCACTCCACCTCCACCCCTAGCGCACCATCTGCAGGAACTGTGTGAGAATATTGAAGCTCAAAATTATCTCAGGACGGCATTAGGAACCTCTACAACTCCATGCTGAGATGTCTGGCATGTTGGGTTAGCAAACACGGAGCCCCAACGCTATACTAAATCTATCATCATTTATTAGTCCTGGTGACCTTTACCTTCCTTCCCTGTAGCACTGCAATCCTATACCTCCTTCTGGATGCAGCTGTTCTTTTGATGATGAGTGTAGTTCATTAATCATCAAAATAATATTCTGATCGCTTGTTATTAGCTCAACAGACAAAAACAGACAAAGAGTCCCCTGTGATGAGACAGTCGCTAGTGTGAAATTCATCCACCGGCACCAGTAACAGCTTTGACTGGATTTGTACTGGACTAGTTTCTGGATGTAGGCCACATCAATGTTCAGACACTCTTACATCAAAGAATTTCTCAGTCCAGGTTCGGCATATGCCTTCTCTGGGTTTTTACTGGCTCTTCCAGGGAGTCCCATAGATTTTCTAGAGGATGCAAATCTTCAGATTGTGTGGGCCAGTCCAGATGTGTGAATGCTCCTTGAATGTCCATCATTCCAATCAGTCACATTTTCAGTGCTGTGAAATACAGGGATAGGAATGTTGTGTTCCTCGGAAAGTTGATGAACTATAGGCATAACCTGGTTATCCAGCGGTTCAGTGTAGGTACTACAGTGTAGGTCACCAAAGACCCCATGTCCACGTCATTAAAGCACCCTCAGAACGTCACAGAGGGGGCTCAGTTTTTGTCTGGTGAGCTTAGAATCAATAGTGACAACCTTATAATCAGCTACAGGTACAGTAGCATCACCTCACTCAGCTGAGGCAGGCTTACTGCGGGCTCTCACAGTTGGTGGAAGATCATTTTTCCAGAGCTTCCAAAGTATCTAACTAAAGTGAGAAGCACTGTACAGATGTATTATTGTTGTTGTTGTTGTTGTTGTTAATACTGACATTATTAATTATTTATTCATTATAAATTATTAATTATTAATGCATATGTCAGTATGCCCGTGTGAAAAATGTCCCATAGTATAATCTTTCTCTCTAACACTTTCTCTTCTCTGAAGCTTCCTGAGGAAGCTGCCACCCAAGATGCCATGATGGCTGTCCTGGTGGAGATGGGCTTTGGCGACCGAGCACTAAACCAGCGCTTGCTGCAGAAACACGGCCGGAACCTTCTGGACGTGGTCAACGAACTGGTGCACATGCAGGACAACGACTGGTACTCCACCCGCTACTGACACCGCTGTAGTGCTCCGCCCACTTTCTCTCTGTCTCTCCTTCTGTGTGCATTTGTTTTTTCGACAGTGTGGTCCGGAGTGTCTCCATGAGCCTCATCAAAGAGCAGTTCCACTGATTTTCTGTGCATAATTAAATGTTCAGGATGTAAACTGATTCATTCGGAGAGGTTTGGTCTGAAATGCCCAGTCCGAGCTGTGTACAGTGGTGGTGAATCGAACTAGATCCCCCCCCTCTGAAAGCTCCCTCACAGAAAGTTACTCCATTCATGGTGGAGGGATACATATTGCTGGGCGCTGTGAGGCAAAAAATAGTTCCTCAAAGAAAATGTATTATTTCCAGGTTTTCCAGATTTTCCCATCTTTAACATTCCATATAAACTCTCAGAAGACGCGTGTGGATTCACTGGTGGTTTATATAACCAAAAAAATGTCTATATGTGTGTTCTAGACATGAGGCACCCTGGTTCCCACCACCACCACTGTAAAGAACCTCTGAACCATCTCACACCAAACTCACTCTCAATCACTCTGTTCACATCTCAAACACTCAATTATGCACAAATCCAGAAATATCAGTGGAGTGGAGTTCCCACTAAGGGTACAGGTGAGGGGTCATGAGTAGAGCATTGCCATCAGCATTGATTTAGTGTATGTCAGAGCTCGTTGTCGGAGGGCGTTTATACTCACTTCATCTTATAGAAGGCTGCAGTTAAGGGCATAGGACTCTGCTGAGAGGTTAACCAGTGAGAACAATCATTTATCCCAAACATTTAATGTTAAATTGTTTATTAAAAATGAAATCTGCTTCACCCAAAACCGCCATGGGATTGTTGAGGCAAGAAGTGCACTAAAAATGATTCCTCTTATGCTTCAGATGTGTTAATCAGTAAGTAATAGTAGGCGACCTTTATTTATTTATTCTAGAGCACTTACTGGTCACTTCTATTAGGTCCACCTACCGGTTCACACTCTACTGAGCATATAGGAGCACTCTGTAGTTCTACAGTTCCAGACTGTAGTCCATCTGTTTCTCTGTATACTGTATTACCCTGTTCTTCAATAGTCAAGACCACCACAGAGCAGGTACTATGTGGGCGTCCAGACTTGAGCTCATAAAACTTGGACTGGACAAGTTCTTGTATGTAGGCTACAAAGAATTGCGGATGCTTTTGGTGGATGCCTTCCCTGGCACCATTCCGATTAGAATTCCCTGGTGACTGGGATTTTAGCCACTGCTGGTAGACCCGTGTGACCGTACGCTTCCATACACCTGCAGATTCAGCTACTTCCTTCACACTATGGTGTTTGGCCACGCCCAAATGCTGTTACTCCTTTTAGCCCATCATTAACATCTGCTCTGGAGCGAATTTCCACTCATGGAACGAGACATTCCCTGCACTGTAGCACCTCTTCCCAATCTATGGATCCCGTCGCAAACCCCCCATGGTACTTCTATAAGGTACTACTACCTTAAACACGCAATGCAACTCATTTTTGGTCTGGTGAGCTTGTATATCCGTTCTTTATGACCAATATTTCAGACGGGTTGTCATAAGTAGGGGTCAGCAAGGGGTCTCTCTTTCTGTTCTTCACATATATAGATGGTGGAATGAGAGCTCCTTGTTGTCTAACCAATTCATTTCATTATTGACCCCATATTAGTATTTGTGTAGTCAAGTACATGAAAGGAAGCTAGTACTGACGGTTTGATTGATGGTTGTTAGTTTGTCCAGTTACTTTTGAGCCTGGGGGGGTCTGTGTATGAAACAGGTTGTCGCTCCTGCATCATTAGCCCGATACAGATGTAAATGCCCCCAAATCAAAGCCGGACATCTGCTCACATATGATCTACCACACTGCGGTAGACCGCTAAACTACACATAACTTCATCGACTCCCAAATATTTATGGAGGTATGTCCAATATATTACATAGAGGAAACCATGCAGAGAACCAGACGCTTGTAGAACTACAAAGTGCACCTGAATGGTAAGTGGAACCGCGATGTGCTCCCTAATAAAGTGACGGTTGATGGTATGAAAGTGCTGTAGCGTAGAGTAGCTCTTGCTTTATTAATGTGTGGTTCTGAAAAACCTGGGATACAATGTGCAATAGCTCTTAATCTCTAAGAACGTGGAGGGGGAGTGCAGTAGTCTGCAGCTAGAGACCTGATAGCGGCTGGAATTGGTGGGATCTGCATGATTTTTTATGTTGGGGAAAGTAGGAAACGTGCTTTTCCTCTACTTTCCTTCTGTCACTTTTGGAATTTTGATGCACTTACAGGTCAGCCTTGTTATGGGACGTTAGCTGACCGTCGTTAATGAAGCTTGTAACACTAATTCCATATTAAAGAGGGTCATCAGTGTGGTGCGATCAGTATGGAAAATGATTCAAGTAATTAATTCCTATATTTTTCCTGCTTTTGACATGCTGTGGGTAAACCTGTAACCGTATGCTGAATGAAGAGTACTGTGTCACGCTGTGGACCGCCCCCATCCCGGATAGATAATACACTACCAGTCAAAAGTCTGGACACCCCCACCTAAATGGATGTAGTTGGTGATCTTAAAGACCCTGCAGGCTTACACTTAACAGCTCCAACTGATGAGAGTCTGAACCAGTACATATCCTAATATATCTACTCTTGATGTAGCACAGTATGACATATTATGTCACGTCAAGTCACATTATTATGACCACTTCCTACTTTTAGAGCTAATGGTCTGGGGAATGTTTAATGGCGGTCTCTGGGCCCATGTGAAGGGTGGTCTCAAAAGATTTGGGTACGAATTCATCCCTGCAGGTCACGTACACCCGTACATGCTGATTGTCTTTTCCATTGGGCAGATGGGATCTCCCAACAAGACGATGTGGCAGGCTAGAAATGTCTGACAATGACATGTCTGGAAGAGCATGACCCAGACTTCCGTGTTTGCTTTATGGGTCCTCCCCCACCCACTCTCCAGCAGCTGTGGGATGCACTGCCATCAGCATGGCTCCAGGACCTTCCTGAGTCACTCCCAGCCTGTCTGTGCTGCACACGGCAGTTACTCTAGAAATTAGCTGGTGGTTCTAATAATGTGACTCGACTGAGTCTATTTTCTCCACCTCTAATATATATTTATCTCTTTTCCTGCACAGAGTAGCTCCAGTTCCCCTTTCAGATTAGTGAATATTTATGATGGACAGACCAATAGAATTGCTCAAAGCTGCTTAGTAATAAACCTTGTTCTCTCAGCCACCCCTGCAGGTTAGGAAAGCTGGTTCATCCTCCTGTAGAGCTCCATTCTGGAGGGGTTTAAGGTGGACTGGATAATTCCATGAGTGCTGTTTTATAGTTTAGTGTCTTCACTTTTCTACAGTACAGCATGAGGATAAACAGAAGCAGAACCTGCTATCAGGAGCCGTCTCTAAACTTTTGACTGGTAGTGTATGATGCTCCTGGCGCAGGAATGAACTGCACGCTGTGATTTTAATTTATGCTCCAAAAGGATAAAACTAATAGTGGCAATCATTAATATCTACACTTGATGTTAATACCTGTAGGGAAGAATGTGTCCTCGCTCCAAACCAGGAAACGGACACACGGGAAAATATTTATATTTTGATATTTAAATTGATGCCATGAAATCTTGTACCATGGACGAGGAAAAAAGCACCTTATGATGAAATGAATATTCCGTAATGTGAGGTTTGAACCTGCCTGCTGGCAGCAGCTCGGAAAGCCGCAAAAGCCGGAAAATCGGACGACATTCCCCTGTACGTTGTGTGTTTAACTTCCTGTGACATATCAGAGAGCTCCTGCTGATCAGAGTGGATGGGAATATGTGAAAGCAGTATATTTGCTGTATGTGTGAGGTAACCGAACGTACACTGTAAAAAATGATTTGCCGTTTTAACTTCCATCAACTGATCCCATCCGTCTTAAAATGGAGCTCCTGTTGTTTGGGGAATAGTGATGACTAGTGACATGCATTCCAGCTGATTTTGACGTCCGAGCGTTCTTAGGGGTTAATGAACTGATGCTCAGAAATGAACACAGGGTGAAATGTAACGGCACTGGGGGGTCACACTTTCAAACCAGGGTTTAAGAAAAAACGCAGTGCTCTGTTGCCTGCATTCAGGCAGCACCTAAAACAGACCCAAACCCGATCCCTTTTACCGAAACCTCCCACAGTCTGTCTGTCAGAGTGACGGCAAAATACACTAAGTCTGACACTGTCAATTCTGATTTCTGCCACTTTTTCGATGTGCTATTGAAGTCCGATATGTGTCGCCAGAGGCACCACAATAAAAACTGGGCCCAAACCAAAACCACAAAATGAAACATCTGCCAGAAGACAGGACATGTTTATCCCAGCAGACGGGGAAGCCCTGCCTCGCAGTAGCGGCTCTGTTCTGTTTACTCTGTCTGGAGTTCTGTTCGGCTCGAGTGTTTGAAGCTGAATAAAAGCTGGGAGACGTCGGCGTGCTCCGGTGTGAGTGGGGGTGCTAAGGGGGTTCTACCCCTGAGCAGTTGGCGCTAGCCCTGGAGCGATGGAACAAAGTTCCACTCTGGTTCCCGTCCACATCTGAAAAGTAAGAAAAGGTGACGGCATCATTATGAATGCCATTCTTCGGAAAAAATGATTCGGCCTTTTAACTTATTCAGCCGAACACTGAATTTGGAGTTTTAGCCATTTTTGGCCGAAAATAATTTCGGATGCTGAACATCTGGTGCATCGGTAGTGCGTCTCTTCCCAGGAACCGGATGAATTAGGTTTTTCTTTAGTGATCCATTCCCCTAAGCCCCTGTGTTAGGACGGCTGGTGTTTTTTACAGTGTACGAGTCTGTTTTAGTGCAGTCAGGACTAACACGGAAAAACATTCCTACTATTTTGACCTTTAGATCCCATCACCTAACAAATTCCATTCCTTCTCTGGTGGTCTCTGGTATTGGTGGAGGTCATTGGAAGCAGACCAAAAAGACTTGGGTGGTGTGCTTTTAAGGCTTATTCGGCGTTCTCTCTGTAAGCAGGTGATTTGATGAAGCTGCACAGTGAATCGACTCATGCTGTCTGTTATTAACATACACCTGATGTATGAATCTGTCTGTAATAAATGTCCTGGTAGTTCCACCGCGTCCTGTCTCATTTCCTACTGCGTGGTCTAAAGAATTCTGGACAAATACAGTCCTGGACTTTACACGTTGGGGGTCCTCTGTTCATAGCCGTACTGCTGCAGCTGTACACGGGTTGGGTTAATATGCTTGTATATTGTTCGTTCTTGTGTTTATCTTGTCCTGCATAATTCCTAAAGGCAAGGCAAGTTTATTTGTATAGCACCTTTCATACGCAAGGGCAAGTCAAAGTGCTTTACATAAAAGGGAGAGAATGCAAAGACATAAAACAAAATTAAAATCATTAATTTATCATTAATATCATTACATTTGGAAAAAAATAAAAGTCAGCGTGAGAATGAGAAGTGCCATTACAGGAGAATTAACTACAGGGGTTGGACAATGAAACTGAAACACCTGTCATTTTAGTGTGGGAGGTCTCATGGCTAAATTGGACCAGCCTGGTGGCCAGTCTTCATTAATTGCACATTGCACCAGTAAGAGCAGAGTGTGAAGGTTCAGTTAGCAGGTAAGAGCACAGTTCTGCTCAAAATACTGCAATGCACACAACATTATGGGCGACATACCAGAGTTCAAAAGAGGACAAACTGTTGGTGCACGTCTTGCTGGCGCATCTGTGACCAAGACAGCAAGTCTTTGTGATGTATCAAGAGCCACGGTATCCAGGGTAATGTCAGCATACCACCAAGAAGGACGAACCTCCACCAGCATCACGTAGTGACCTGGCCACTATCCTGCAAGAAGAATGGCTTAAACTCCCTCTGACCACTGTGCAGGACGCAGTATATGTCATTCCCAAGACGAACTGACGCTGTATTGGCCGCAAAAGGAGGCCCTACACCATACTAATAAATGACTGTGGTCTAAAACCAGGTGTTTCAGTTTCATTGTCCAACCCCTGTAGGTTAACTAGTGTTACTGGAGGTTGGTGTAGCTCAGCGGATAACACCACTACCCGCCAGGGACAGAGGGGTTCGAATCCCAGTCTGGGTGACTATGCTGTGCTACACCAATAAGAATCCTTGGGCAAGACTCCTAACACTACACTGTCCTACCTGTAATATGATTAACCGTGTAAGCTAAACGCCTAAATGTAATATGTACATGTAATAACTGAGCTGAAAGCCGGATCAAACTATCAGCCTGGATTTAAAAATACCTACAGTCCGGGCTTTTCTATTACTCTCTACCAGCTGATTCCATTTAACAGCTGCCTCTCCATGTTTAGTCTTTACCTTAGGCAGGACTAACTGACCTGTTCCTAATGCTCTGAGAGCTCTGCTCGACTCATACTGCTGCATCATGTCAGATAAATATGCTGGTCCTGAACCCCTGAGATATTTATAGACCAGTACTTTAACATCTACTCTGTAGGAGACTGGTATCCGGTGTAGTGATTTCAGAGCGGGAGTGATGTGGTCCCCTCTGTTACTCTCGGTGAGAACTCTGGCAGCTGCATTTTGAATCAGCTGGAGCTGTTTGATTATCTTTGTTGGAAGACCTGTTAGAAGACTGTTACAGTAATCAGTCCTGCTGGAGATGGAGGCGTGGATGAGTTTCTCCAGGTCTGGCGTAGACAGGTAATCTCTGATCCAGTTAATTTTCTTAAGGTAGTAGAAAGCTGATCTGGTGCCGGCTTTGATGTGACTGCTAAAACTGAGATCAGTCTATCAGTACACCCAGATTACGGGCTAGCTCTGTAGACCGTTTTATTTCTACTCAACTGCAGGAAGTTCTGAGTCGAGGGGACCATAATTATTCGAACTGAGGGCCAAATAGATCTGAATGTCATCTGCCTAGCTGTGGTAAGACATCCCATAGTCCTGTAGGATTTCACCAAGAGGAAGCATATATAAACTAAGTAGGCGTGGACTAAGAGTTGAGCCTGAGGTTTATTTATTTACTGTCTTTTAGCTCTGATGTATTTGTCAAAGCGAAAATGTTAATAGTAGCTGTTTTCTGGTCGTGTTAAAGCCAAATACATCAATAATGAAACCAAACAGCCTCACCAGAGTTTCACAGCATCACGCTTAAACATGTTCACCTCCAGCTAAACAGCTCCGCTAGTCATGTGTCACTTTTAACAATGAATCCATTCAAAACCGAGAGCTGAGCTGAACTGCAGAGTGACCGCAGGGCTGAACAGTGGGACTGCTTTATTGATATTCGTGATTAAAAATGATCAACTGGGAAATAAACACTAATTAACTAGCGTGTGTACCAGCCTGGACATTGGTAGCAGCCTTGAGTAACAGGCCCCTCAGGACTGCAGCTCTTTGAATGTAGAAATGGGATCAGGGCGCTCGCTAACACTGCTAGCGTTTACAAAGTCTGGGATATTTGTCTGAGACATTTTGTGGAATACACTCCGCTGGTTTGACATCATGAGGCATGCGAATGTGTTCCACACTCGACCGAGCATGTGGCGTAAGCAAGGGACGGGCCTTTTCGCTGTAACTGACTGACCCAACAGACATGATTACAGACATTCACCAAGCAGTGATGCCCTCAATGAGTCACCGTTGGCAGACGGCTGCACCACGCATTACTACATGTGTGCAGACTGTTACGACAATAGTCATTAACACCACATCAACGTCACCAAAGACGCCAATGGGGTTGTGCCAGACTGTCATGGAATGGCAGCAGGTCATCTTCAGCGACAAGTCCCAACATACCCCTGGAGGCACTGTAGTAAGCGCCCATATGATCGGCTTGTTGTCACACATCACACGTCCAGAAGGCCTGGTGTCACTCCACCTCCACCCCTGCCGCACCACCTGCAGGAACTGTGTGAGGATATTCAAGCTGCATGGGATGGGTCATCACTGGACACCATTAGGAACTTCTCCAACTCCATTCTGAGATATCTGGCATGTTGCATTAGCAAAGATGGCGGCCCAACGCCATACTGAGAGACAGACTTCTGTATGTGTAGCTCAATAAATATTAATCGTATCAGTCAAAATGTATCATCATTTATTGTTCCTGGGAATCTTTATCTTTCTTCCCAGCAGCACTGCAATCCCACACTTGGGTGCAGCTGTTCTTGAAGTGATGAGTGTAACATGAAACATGACTGCTACCAAACATCACCAGCTTTTACGGTCCTCTTCACCATTGTCCTAATACTCCATCTGGATGAAACCGGTATCAGCAATGAGGTAAGTGTTGTCACTGTCATTGTTTGCCACAGCATGGAGCTCTTGTGCATTGTCCATACCTACAGAATGAGACTGTGTTAATGAGCTTCACCAACAACATTGGCACAAGGAGGTTTTGACTGGCAGGCCGGACGTTCAGTCCTGACATTTTTACCATTATACTTGGGGGTGAAAACCATTGGAGAAAATGTGCTCACCATGATATGTGTTCACAGACATCTGGTCTTCTTGTTTCCTGTATCTCCTTATTAATAAAATGATGATCGGCACTAATATGAGTAAGAGTCCTGCTGCCACTCCAAAACCGATGAAGGGAGCCGGTGATGCTGTGAGAGAAATCACCATCAAGACTTTCTGTCTTTAAACAGAACCTACAAGCAAACAAAGCCTATAGTACATCTTACTGTACCTTTCACAGTGACCTCCAGGAGTTCAGTGGTAGGAGAGCTGAAAGTGCGTGAAGACACAGCTACCTCATAAACACAGCTGTAGTTTCCCTGGTGGACGTAATCTGCTTCAGGAAAGAAGAAGGTGGCTGTGTGGTTAACAGCCGACTGAGTTCTGGTAATGTTGGATCCACTGAACTCCAAGTGAAAGGAGCCTCCTGGATACTGTGGTTGAGTGGAGCAGATGATGGAGAAGCTATGGCCCCTGGTCACCTCTGGCCCTTGAGGCCCCCAGTAGAACCATCCTTCAAGAGGTCTGAAGGAGATTCTGGGCTCCAACAAGTTCACTGGAGAACCAAAAAAGACACTTTTATTGGGGACTGTCCGTCACAGAACCAACATATAAAACCAACCACGGAAAGAATTTGCCTTACATTTGATGGAAACATCAACAGAACTGCTCTGTGGAGATCTAAAATCACGACTGGAGACTCTGGTCTGGTACTGGCAGTAGTAAGACCCCTCATGAACAAAGTCCACATTTGGTAAACTGAAGGTGACGGAGGTTCCACTCTTGGTCTCTCTAAATGACCCAGAGCTCTGTGTCAGAGTGAAGGATCCACCTGTGAACTGGGTTTCTACAGAGCAGGTGATGTCCACCTTCTCTCCCCATGTGACCTCCTTGGTAGGACAGATTGAGATTCGTGGAGTCAGTAGAGTCGCTGTGAAAGGAAATGATGTGCTATTGACTTCCACATGTACTCATGGATCAGCTGTTCTGACTTCTTTGTATTTGACTATTATCAGTTTATTAAGTATACACCAAGTTGGTAGTTCATCAGAATTCATCTGAAGTGAGGTGAAACACCTGTCCTCACACATACAGAGGGACAGAGCACACTTGCCACGGATAGGCCTGCCCCAGTGGGTATCCATGGTTCCTGGGGAGCGGATGGGAGTTAAATGCCTGTCTGTAATTGAACCAGTGACCCTCCAGTCAAAGGCTCGTTCCCTAACCTCCAGCCTACGATTGGCCTTCACTCCAATTGTACATCCCATCAAGTAACAAGTCATTCTTGAACGTTCCTGACAACATCTCCATCCAGTCTGATGAGCCTGCTGTAGTAACCTGCTGTTCTCAGAAGACTTTCCAAAATCTGAACAACAAACACTGGGACATCACATGCAGCGTTCCTAATGTTCTGAAACAGCACTGTGAATCCAAAGTTGGGAGGCCTTGCAGATGAGTTATCTGGTGAACAGGTAGCTTTGCAGCTGGTCCGTTAGCTTGCCTGTTTCTGCTAGACCCAAACAAAAGATCAGATTAGAGTGCATTGGTCTAGAGTACCCTGGCATTTTGGCTGGTGATCCTGTCCTCATCTCCTCTGATCTGAGCTCGGACTAAGACAGACAGGGGAACCAGTAAGAGCCCTAGCTAATCAGAATGAAACTTTAGCTAGACAGGCTTATGCTCACATGGCGTCTCCTGGGTGGTGGGAGCAAGTCCGAAACTAGTTCATCATGGCAATGTCTCCACAGAAGAACACGCCAGGTGTCTCGGTATGGAGATGTAGAGGTACCTAATGATGTCCTGTGATAGTCCAGTCCATGCAGCTTGAATATCCTAACACAGTTCATGCAGTTTGTGGGTGGAGGTGGAGTGACACCAGGCCGCATGACAACAAATCGTTCGCCTTGGCGCTGACTACACACGGATTTGTTGATTGTCTCCACCAAGACAAAACCGGGACCCGTCACTGAAGATGACCTGCTGCCATTCTGAGTCACTCCATGACAGTCTAGCCCAACACCATTGCAGTCTTCGGTGATGTTGACGTGGTGTTAGACGATGTTAAACCTACCCACCAAATTTCATTCCTGTCCTTCGATTCCTTCTGGGTGCAGCTACTCTTTTACAGATGTGTGTAAATTCATTCTGTGTGCACTCACCCACACTGATATCAGTAGAGTTGCTCCTAGGAGATGTGATGGAGATGTTGCCTTGGTATGAATAGGTACAGCTGTACTGAGTCTGATCTAAAGAAGCCACAGTCAGATTAAAGGTTGAAGAATTAGATGAGGAAGGCTGGGTTCTGATTAAGGTTCCATTTCTGTACAGATGGAAGTCTACAGAGATGCAGGCTGGGATTGGGCTGGTGCACCTCAACTGGACTGTGTCCCCAGCAGATACAGTGGAGTGTGATGAGATCAGAGTGAGCGTGGGACTCTGCAGGTCACCTGTTAGAGATATATGGTGTTAATAATGTTAAGTGCTTTTAAACAGTACACTGCTGTTCAAACAGCTGCTTACCTGAACACACAACTCCAGCGTCTTTATGGTGTGGACAGTCCTTCACTCCAAATCCTCGGTGTGAACACTGGGTGAGGTAGTTCTCAGTTCCTTTACATCCAACATTATCCAGCCATGTTGGTCCACCTCCCTGACCAAAGGGGGCACTGTGAGGGGCACTGACTGCTCTGCCACATCCCAGCTCTCTGCACACCACCTCCGCAGCTTTCATGTCCCAGTCATCATCACATACTGTTCCCCACTGGCCATTGTGCTGGATCTCCACTCTTCCACAACAGCGACCGCCACCTTTCACCAGTCTGATCTCACTATGGCCTGATATGTTATATAACAACACAAACTTCTTTATCAGTCTCTGATTGTTAACAACGTCAAAGTTTTTGTTTGAACAGCTGCAGATGTTTGTGACGGGCCTTCTGGAGGCCAGAAAACACAATCCAACATGCTATTGTAATACCACACCATGTATTTACCTGCTTATGTTCAGTAATATTACTTCAGGGTGTTTGAAAAACCCCACCCCACCCCGCCCAACTACCTGGTATACTCTCTCTATATATGTGAACGACTGAACGGAGCAACGGAGAAAAGTAAGCTGCCCCTACTGTCAGTGAGGCTACGATGATTTAGAAAACCTGCATGGTTGTGTGTAAAGCTGAGCTAATGCTAGTGCAAACAGGGACTTGTGTTCATGAGGCTTTAGTAAACAGAATGAACCTGTGCTGTGGTGCAGTGAAGCGGTAGCAAGCTAAGCCTCTATTAGCTGTATACACCGTATGTGATAGTGCTTATTATCACTACATAGATGTTGAATATCAGTTAACACCATTAGCTAACAACTTACTGCGCAGCCCAGACACCTCAGTCATTGCAGCTACGCTGGCATGTTCTGGCCAGTGACATACAGGGGTTGGACAATGAAACTGAAACACCTGTCATTGTAGTGTGGGAGGTCTCATGGCTAAATTGGACCAGCCTGGTGGCCAATCTTCATTAACTGCACATTGCACCAGTAAGAGCAGAGTGTGAAGGTTCAGTTAGCAGGTAAGAGCACAGTTCTGCTCAAAATACTGCAATGCACACAGCATTATGGGTGACATACCAGAGTTCAAAAGAGGACAGATTGTTGGTGCACGTCTTGCTGGCGCATCTGTGACCAAGACAGCAAGTCTTTGTGATGTATCAAGAGCCACGGTATCCAGGGTAATGTCAGCATACCACCAAGAAGGACGAACCACATCCAACAGGATTAACTGTGGATGCAAGAGGAAGCTGTCTGAAAGGGATGTTCGGGTGCTAACCCGGATTGTATCCAAAAAACAAAACCACAGCTGCCAAAATGGCGCTGTATTGGCCGCAAAAGGAGGCCCTACACCATACTAATAAATGATTGTGGTCTAAAACCAGGTGTTTCAGTTTCATTGTCCAACCCCTGTACTTATTATGACAAAGCAAACCCCGTGTTATGATAGTTATTAGCTAACCCAGAAAGCTTTAGTCAAAGTCTTGTTACCTACGATGTACTTTCCCTTACCTGAGCAGATGACTCCAGCATCTTCACCATGGTTACAGTTGTGTTTGCCTAATCCATCATGAGAGCACTCCATGATGGAGCTTTCACTTCCAGAACAACCAACCCCATCCAGAAGTATCGGGCCACTGCCCTGACCAAAGTGGGCACTGTGAAGAGCGCTGAGAGCTCTGCCGCATCCCAGCTGTCTGCATACCACCTCTGCATCACGGATGTCCCAGTCGTCATCACACACTGTTCCCCACTGACCATTATAGACCTCCACCCTACCAGAACAGACTCCGGCACCACTGACGAGTCTTATATTTGAATCACCTGTAAAAGTCAGGAGTAATGCAGACTTAGTGAGTAGTTCTAGACTCACCAAAAGCATTAATTTGACGTAATTTGAGCATTGAACTCTATTTCATACAACGGTGGTAACTGAGAGGTTACAGTACAGTCAGTAATTTGTACCGTATACTGTAGGTTTAAAAGGACACTTACCAGCCAGTGAAGCTCTATGCAGACTGAATACTGAAACAGAAGAGAGTCTTTGTTAAACCAATGAAATCATATGTCCTAGATCTTTAGTAAGGCCTACGACAGACTGGTGGCCTTCCCAGGGTGTATCCTGCCTTCCCCCGCAGTGAGCACTGGGATTGGCTCCCACGCACCAAAGAATAGCTGCACCCAGAAAAGAACCAGACCGACAGAAATGAGCCTAACTGGGTAGGACTGGTGTAGTGAGACATGGGAATGATTCAAGATGCTTGTCAGACCGCATGGCATAGTCAAGGGCGGGCCTTATTGCTCTTCCTGACTGACCCAACAGCCATGATTGAGTCATCCTGTTGGTGCCAGCAATGCTGGTGAATGGCTGCACAACACAGGACTGCATGAACGCGGACCGTTACAGATTGCAGATTCAGCTTATCGCGGTTTAGCTTAGTTCCATTAAGACTTCCTGGCTTTACCGAAGATTCCTATTGGCTCCTGGTACCATATATTTGAGTAACGTGTGTGAATATGCAGCTTGTTCAGCCTGCCGTCTGTTACCAAGTTCCCTGCTGCTGAATGTGGTTTTATGGTAGTGATTACTTCTGCATTCTGAGCTGAACTGTCTGCATGTGGTACAACAGTCCAGACAGAGATTACCTTCAATTGTTGAAGACATTGTTAGGAACAGTTACAGCCGAGTTTAACAGTTAAAGAAATAAACTATTACTGAGAGCTGACTGGTTAGCATTACTGCTACTGAGTGCTGACTTGTTAACATTAGCACTACTGAGAGATGATTAGTTAGCGTTACTGCTGCTGAGTGCTGACTGGTTAGCATTACTGCTACTGAGAGCTGACTGGTTAACATTAGCACTACTGAGAGCTGATTAGTTAGCATTACTGCTACTGAGTGCTGACTGGTTAGCATTACTGCTACTGAGTGCTGACTGGTTAGCATTACTGCTACTGAGTGCTGACTGGCTAGTGTTACTGCTACTGAGTGCTGACTGGTTAGCATTACTGCTACTGAGTGCTGACTGGTTAGTATTACTGCTACTGAGTGCTGACTGGTTAGTATTACTGCTACTGAGTGCTGGATAGCATTATACAGTAACTGTAACAGTATAAAGCAGATTCCCTTTTTCAGGCAAGCTCAGTGCCCAGATATGTAGAGCAGAAATTCCCAGGGCTTTTTCTTTAAGTATAAAGTGCGAGATTAATATTCATGTGCAGTTCAGAGAGATGCAATCTTTATTCTGTGTTTGAGGAAAGCAAAAGGCTCACGATCAGCCACAAGAAGTTATTTCCTCTATTAGAGGCAGTATATACTACTTTGCAGGGAAGGAAACCAGTTTTACTGAACTGTATGTGTGTATGCTATATTCATATCTGCACATACAGTTCCCTCCCCCCCCCCGTCATGTTATTTTATTTTTTGACTCTGCACATTTCTAAGTTTAATACATTGTTCCTCCTACAGTACATACAGCATACACCTGCATTCTCTGCACTCACATTTGGTGGAGGCCTTCCCTGGCACAATTCCGAGGAGAATTCCCTGTAGACTGGGATTTTAGCCGCTGCTGGTAGACATTGTTCTATACTGTAACCTTTACATTGCTTGCTTAGCACTTGATGGTTAGCTGCTAACTGCATTCCGTTGGCTCTGCACCTGCACTCTGCACAATGACATTTCAGTTGAATCTAATCTAATCTAATCTAATCTAATCTAATCTAATCTAATCTAATCTAATCTTATTTTATCTTATTTTATCTTATCTTATTTTATCTAATCTAATCTAATCTAATCTAATGTAATATAATCCAATTTTATCTAATCTAATCTAATCTAATCTAATCCAGTTTGTATCTTTCAATATGGATTACGTTGACATGACATTTTTATTTACATAAGTGTAATAGGCTGCCAGTAATTTCAGATTCACTGTCAATAAGTAGAGCCAAATTACAGGCCATGCACTCTGCAGACTCAGACAGGACATGAGCTAAAGCTGTTAATATCAGTGCTAAATAAACTCATTAATTAATGAAGATGAGAAAGATTAACGCTGAATTTACCGAGCACTGCAGTGAGACAGAGTCCCATCCTCCTGGTCTTTTGGTCCTTGTTCATTTCGCTATAACTGCTGCACTGCTGCTGTCTGTAACAGCTTCACCCCTGAGATGCTGGGAGCTGTACTGAAACTCCAGATTCAGGCAGTTTCTGTTCTTCATTATTCCTTAACTCCAGTTTTGTAGAAGCCTGATGCCAAAAACAGTTCTACAGTTCTGGTTGCACAACTGTACAAGTGCAAACCTCGGTTTACTAATCATGTGCTGTAGAGGCAGAACAGCCCAGCCCTGATTGATTAGTAGTAGTAGTAGTAAAGAGAGTCAGGGGCTGGAGAGGAAGTGTAAAGCTCAGCTGTTCAGCTGTTACATGTACAGGAAAGCTAAGCTCTCCTTTTCTGCACCCGTCCATGAATCAAGTGATAAACGGCTGAAGTTAAAGTCCCCTATCTGTCCTTCCTTTTGGCTTATGTGAGCATATACCATGACATGTCCAAACAAAAGAAGCACCATCAATTACGACACAGTGCTCACTTTGTTTTGAGTTTGTTTTCACCTGTTGGACAGAGCTTGGTTCTAGCTAATTGTTAGGATAGGTAGAGCACACAAACAGTACACCGTCCAATCCACTAGGCGTTGCTAGTTTTCCCCTATGTAATTTTGGAAGTATAAAAGCTCTGAAGTAGTCCTGCACATGGCAGCGAGACGACGAAAGTTTTGGCACCGGGTTTGAAGTGGAAGCCGACCACCATGCTGGCACGCTTGAGCTCTTCTTCCTCCAGTGCTTAGACTGGCCTGGTAGTGGAGGTAAGATGGTTTCCCCCAGTGACACTCATTCACCTGTAGATACATACATGTCACAGTACCTGCATACACTTAGCTTAGGGACTTCGAATGAGCATGGTGCAGAGATTAACCTTAGACTATAACTGTACCCATAATCCCTTGACATAATGCATCCTGTTCTCCTTCAGTGTTCTGTGCTTATGACCATTTGAATACATGTCAGTATCAGACTAATGAATGAGCTTCTATTAGAGACCGGTGGACCGAGAGAAACTAGAGTCTCCCCACCTAAGCTGAGCTGATTAAGAGTCCTGTTCCAGGCCATTAGAGCCGTAATAAATCATGCTCCTGTTACTCTCCGTACTTCAGTACGTCTGAAGGTAAATACTTTAGTACTGTTACTCCAGTGGAGGTCTAAATGGAGGAGCTTCTACTGACACTGGGGGTATTTACCTTGGAGATCTCTGCTCTAACTCTACTGCATGGCTTTGGTGTTAAATGGCGAAGGCTGTGTTTTTGGAATCCTGACCGAAATGAAACTTGGTGGGTAGGTGTGGCATTGTGAGACATGCAAACGATTCGAGTTTCATTCTCGGCCGCACATGTGGTGTAACCAATGACGGGCCTTACCGCCGTATCTGACTGATCCAACAGACACGACTGTGAACATTCAGCGAGCAGTGATGCCTCCATGAGTCATCCTGTTACTGTCAGTCACATTGTTACCACGACTACCCTTACCATTGGGTGGGCATTTAGTCATTACATATAAGGGCTATTAGTTCTAGTCTTCGGTCAGAAGCCTAGGGGCACTGGCCACACAGCTCCAGTCAGTAATCCATCCCTGCCTGATCCAGAAGACTGTAGAGAAGTAAAAATGAGGAAAGGAGTCTCATATGGTTATTGGAATTATTTTATTTGAGTTTTTGGTCTCCAGACCATTTTACTGACCGTCTACTGCTTCAAGATCAACATTAAATATTAGTACATTTTAAATCAGAGTTACTTTTCCTCAGCCATCATTACAATCTACAGTGGTGTAGTCCTCATCAGGCTCTCCTGAATTCTCTTTCTGGTGGAAAATGGCTTCGGCATTTTGATAAACATCTTCCTTGTCCATCTCCATCTCCATGTGGGTAACCCCGTTTGTGTTCCTGGGGCCTGCAGAATGAATGTATCATTTTTTATATGTCCGTAAATGTAAACTTGTTAACAGGTACATTTTGGTACTTAGCTATTTACGTAGTTCTGTACTGTGGTCAGAAACGACTCTTATTTATTCAGTTTCCAGCTGAAACATCCCTGATTCAGCACGAGGAATGAAAACTTTGACAGCTAAATATAATATCAGATGGTCGAGTGTGTGTCCACTATTCACATTCATTACAGGTGGGAGTGGGGACAACCTCCTTATGAGAACAGATGAAGACGTCACAACCGCTTCTCTGATACAGCAATGTATATACATCATTCTGGTGATTTATTAAACAGTCTTGGCAACATAAGCTGTAGAGAGATCATCCTGTCCAAAGAGAAACATAGTGGCCTGTAGAGAGATCATAATGTCCTGTAGAGATATCATCCTGTCCAAAGAGAAACATAATGGCCTGTTAAGAGATCATCCTGTCCAAAGACAAACATAATGTCCTGTAGAGAGATCATCCTGTCCAAAGAGAAACATAATGGCCTGTAGAGAGATCATAATGTCCTGTAGAGAGATCATCCTGTCCAAAGAGAAACTATAATGGCCTGTAGAGAGACCATAATGTCCTGTAGAGAGATCATCCTGTCCAAAGAGAAACTATAATGGCCTGTAGAGAGATCATAATGTCCTGTAGAGAGATCATAATGTCCTGTAGAGAGATCAACCTGTCCAAAGAGAAACATAATGGCCTGTAGAGAGATCATAATGTCCTGTAGAGAAATCATCCTGTCCAAAGAGAAACATAATGGCCTGTAGAGAGATCATACTGTCCAAAGAGAAACTATAATGGCCTGTAGAGAGATCATAATGTCCTGTAGGGAGATCATTCTGTCCAAAGAGAAACATAATGACCTGTAGAGAGATCATAATGTCCTGTAGGGAGATCATTTTGTCCAAAGAGAAACATAATGACCTGTAGAGAGATCATAATGTCCTGTAGAGAGATCATCCTGTCCAAAGAGAAACATAATGGCCTGTAGAGAGACCATAATGTCCTGTAGAGAGATTATCCTGTCCAAAGAGAAACTATAATGTCCTGCAGAGAGATCAAATTGTCCTGGAGAGAGATTGCCTTGTCCTATAGAGTGAGCATCCTGTCCTGGAGACAGAGACCATACTGTCCCGTAGAGACGGCACTGTCCTAAAGAGAGTACATACTGTCTTGTAGAGAGACCATCCTGCTCTGTTTAGAGATCATTCCGTCCTGTAGAAAGACTGCCCTGTCAAAAATGAAACCATAATGTCCTGTAGAGAGACTGTAGAGAGATTGTCCTGTCCTATATCCTGTCCAGGAAACAGAGAGCATATTTTCCTGTTGAGAGACTATACTGTCCCATAGACTGTTCTGTCCTAATGAAAGAACTTACTGTCCTGTTGAGAGACCCTACTGTCTTGTAGATAGATTGTTCTGTCCTGTAGAGAGATCATCCTGTTCTATAGAGATATGCCCTGTAAAAACAAAGTCCTGTCCTATAGAGAGACCCACATGTCATGCAGAGAGTCTGTACTGTCCTGCCATGTATGTGGCTAACTGAGATGCTCAGTACTTAACTTTACAGCATGTTATTTTGAATGAAAGAGCTTTATTTAAAACTGTCCATGGACAGAGCTGTATGTGGAGGCTGTGTTTTACAGAACATAGAACGCATGTCCACGTAATCAACCACCCCCAAAGTGTATATATAGCTGTATTTTTTAATACCATACAATTTATATTTATATATAATTCCATACTTACAGTCACTGCAGACTGGCATTTTCCCCATATCCACATCTACATTGATGTAGTCCTCATCAGGTACATCTGAGTCTTCTCTCTCTATAAAAACTGTTTCTACATTTACATAGTCGTCTTCTTCGTCCATCCTGTTTCTCACACAGGTAACTGCGCTCATGTTTTTGGCACCTGTAATATAATTATATGCAAACACACCTAATTAAATACTTTATTATTATATTATTATATATACATATATTATTATTCAGAACTGAACAGGAATAAAGGAGGCTCTGTTTAATGTACGACTGCCTCAGGAGTTCAAATGAGGACCCCGATCGTTGGAATGATTTTGATCTCCCAGTTCTCAAAGTTTATTCACCCTCATAATCACCGCCCACATCCAGGGTTCCTGCCTCCGAATGTACGCTGACATAGTCCTTGTCAGAGGTGTGCGAATCTCCTTTCTGGTGAATAATGTCTCCTGCGTTTTCATAATGATGATCCGACTCGGCCTCGTCTGTAACTGGTTAACAGGACAGGTTACAGCAGCACGTTTGTCAAAACCAGACTTTATTGAATAGCCAAAAACCTCGGTTCTCCGAGTGGATTTGGAACAGTGCTGAGCTTCATTACCTTTGTTCTCACTGGCCTTGTGTGTTCTTTGCCTTATGCGTCTCTTTATGAAGACAATGAGGATCGGCACTAATACAAGTAACACTCCTGCTGCCACTCCAGAACCGATGAGGAGAACCGGTGATGCTGTGAGAGAAATCACAACTCAAACATAGGACCACAAGTCAACCAGGACCAGGAGAGTGTGTGAGGGTATAGATGTAGGCGGGTCGCACTGCGTATCCTACGTCCAGCTGATGCGACGTTTGTCCTTAGAGATGAACTGTACTAGTGTTTCTGTGCACACCGCTGCATCAACACAGCGGGAAGTTCTGAACAAAGGTCATGTGACCAATGTGGTACTAAGCCCCCCGTTGCATTTCTAAAATTGTTCTAAAAACATTATTTTCACTGTGCCTTATGAGTGATTGTAGGATGCTTTGCTGTGAGACAAATATAAGGAATATGTATTACTATATACATACAGGGGTTGGACAATGAAACTGAAACACCTGGTTTTAGACCACGATCATTTATTAGTATGGTGTAGGGCCTCCTTTTGCGGCCAATACAGCGTCAGTTCGTCTTGGGAATGATATATACTGCGTCCTGCACAGTGGTCAGAGGGAGTTTAAGCCATTCTTCTTGCAGGATAGTGGCCAGGTCACTACGTGATGCTGGTGGAGGTTCGTCCTTCTTGGTGGTATGCTGACATTACCCTGGATACCGTGACTCTTGATACATCACAAAGACTTGCTGTCTTGGTCACAGATGCGCCAGCAAGACGTGCACCAACAGTTTGTCCTCTTTTGAACTCTGGTATGTCACCCATAATGCTGTGTGCATTGCAGTATTTTGAGCAGAACTGTGCTCTTACCTGCTAACTGAACCTTCACACTCTGCTCTTACTGGTGCAATGTGCAATTAATGAAGACTGGCCACCAGGCTGGTCCAATTTAGCCATGAGACCTCCCACACTACAATGACAGGTGTTTCAGTTTCATTGTCCAACCTCTGTATATCGTTCACGCACACAGTCCAGCACACGCTGTTGTGTTGCTGTGTGGTGTACAGCCATGTTTACAGAGAAATGGTCATGTTTTATGCTTTCAGGTGAGCAGAACTGTTTAAGAATCGTGAATATTGATTCTCTATGATTCTATACGACATTCACAGCATTGTAGCAGCAAATGTGAGTCAGATGCTAGTTTTGCAAACGAGTGTTTGGGAACCAGAGGAATCAGTAACGCTTAGCCCAGCAGTGAAAGCGTTACCTGTTTTGCGCCTTGAGCGTGTAGCCTGCGAAACTTGTGATGCACAATATGTCATGCTAGTGAATTAGAAAAATTTTAAATTCCCTTTTTCAATCCCACAGTGGGGAAATTTAGTCTCCGCATTTAACCCATCCGTGAAGTGAAACACCACAAACACACTAGTGAACACACTTACCCTGAGCGGTGGGAAGCCCTAACCACGGCGCCCGGGGAGCAGTTAGGGGTTAGGTGCCTTGCTCAAGGGCACCTCAGTCGTTACTGTAGGCTCAGGGGATCGAACCGGCGACCCTCCGGTCACAAGGCTGGTTCCCTAACCTCCAGCCTACAACTGCCTCCAATACACTCCAAAACAATACATTGTGTAAAAACATTCTCTAATGGTTTATGTGGTGTAGTTTGCACATTAAGATAAACATAAGGACATAAGGAGAACATACAGAGAACCTTCTATGAGGAGCTGGAACTGTATGTTAAGGTGCCCTGCAGCGGACATGGCTTGATGTGGCCGAACACCTTTACTTTGAATCCGTCAGCTGCCTGTTCATGCAAATTCATAGTGCACTCACCCACAGTAACATCAACAGGGCTGCTCCTAGGAGATGTGATGGGGGTGTGTCCCGGGTAGGAGTAATCACAGCTGTACTGGCCCTGATCTAAAGAATCTACAGCCAAAGTAAACAATGCTGAAGATCCAGCTGTTTGGGTTGTTAACAGTTCCCCGTTTCTGTAGAATCGGAAATCTACAGAGGTGCAGGTTGGGAAGGCTGTGTCACATCGGAACTGAGCAGCCTCCCCAGCAGAGTGTGATGGGATCAGCGAGAGTGTGGGACTCTGCAGGTCACCTATGAAAGAGATAAGTCCAGAATGGTCAGTCTTCAGTTTTCTTTCCCTCAGTGTCCCTACACAGTGCTGCCTTACCTGAGCAGACAACACCAGCGGGTTTGCTGTAGCTGCATTTGTGGGATGAAGATGTCAAAGTGCGGCACTCTGAGATGGTGTGCTCCCCTCCAGAGCAGTTCAAATCAAGCGGAAGTGTCGAACCACGTTTCAGGTCAAGACTGGTGTTATGAAGGGTGCTGGCCGCTCTGCCACATCCCAGCTCTCGGCACACCACCGCTGCGTTGTTCATGTCCCAACCATCGGCACATATGGTTCCCCATTGGCCTCTATGATAGATCTCCAGTGTACCACAACAGTGACTTATGCCGTTCCTCAGTCTGATACTTGGTGCTGTGTACAGACATAGAGAGCTTTGTGTTCAGGTATGCACACTTATATACATAGGACTTCTAAGACTGCAACTTGCTCTATTCAGAAGTGTGCTCTCTATTTGGCTGGCCTTACAGCAGCCAGAAAGACAACATTAAAAACATGGTTTTTCAGGGTGTGTGTTTTTTGGCTCACTATGTACTACAGCCAGAATACACGGGGCCAAATTAAGAACAGTTATGTCCTGGTCTCACATCAAGAAGGAGCTGTTAATATTAATGAGCCTTGTGATGTTTGTTGACTGGAATGAGTGTGAAACTCTCACTTATTTAATTATTTAATTACTTATTATTATTACTCTGATATGCAGCGATAAATACAGTACAGACCAAAAGTTTGGACACACCTTCTCATTCAAAGAGTTTTCTTTATTTTCATGACTATAAAAATTGTAGCTTCACACTTAAGGCATCAAAACTATGAATTAACACATGTGGAATTATATACTTAACAAAAAAGTGTGAAACAACTGAAAATATGTCATATATTCTAGGTTCTTCAAAGTGGCCACCTTTTGCTTTGATTACATTGCTTGGCATTCTCTTGGCATTCTCTTGGCATCCTCTTGATGAGCTTCAAGAGGTAGTCACCTGAAATGGTTTTCACTTCAAAGGTGTGCCCTGTCAGGCTTAATAAGTGGGATTTCTTGCCTTTTAAATGGGGTTGGGACCATCAGATGTGTTGGGAAGAAGTCAGGTGGATACAGCTGATAGTCCTACTGAATAGACTGTTAGAATTTGTATTATGGCAAGAAAAAAGCAGCTAAGTAAAGAAAAACGAGTGGCCATCATTACTTTAAGAAATGAAGGTCAGTCAGTCCGAAAAATTGGGAAAAACTTTGAAAGTGTCCCCAAGTGCAGTCGCAAAAACCATCAAGCGCTACAAAGAAACTGGCTCACATGAAGACCGCCCCAGGAAAGGAAGACCAAGAGTCACCTTCAGTGTGAATCTACAATTTTCATAGTCATGAAAATAAAGAAAATTCTTTAAATGAGAAGGTGTGTCCAAACTTTTGGTCTGTACTGTACATCCTCTCCTCATATGAATGTGCCACTGACCATCAATAGTGTCATTATTAATTTTCTGCTATCGGTATCTAACTGATCCGGTGGCTTTGTTAGGGTATCAGGCTAAGTCTACCGGCTAATTGTCCACTATATTCCAACTTGCGTCTAACACGCTGCCCGCACACTTTCCTAACACTAATCCATCCATACAGTCAATCAAGGACCTGTGAAACGGTTATTTAGCTAAAGCAGGTGTGGCAGACTTGGTGACCGCTGCCTTACACGCTAACCGCCCACTTACTCATCATGTCATCCGCTTAATGCTACCGCTTATCCTACTGCAAGCCAGAAATGGATACAAGTGATAAGACATGTCAGTAAGTTATCAGTACTTTAAACCTGCATTGCTTAGTGCTCACAGTGTCCAGCCCATATGACCCCTTCAAACTTCCTCTTCATTAAAGTCGTTTAACTTCATCCCTCAGGAAATCCAGCTGACATCACAAAACGCCATTTAATAAGTCATAAATCGGTTCAGATTTCTTCAAAGGGATGAGTGTTCCTTACCTGTGCAACTAACTCCTGCATCCTCGCCGTGACCGCAAGTCATTATGCCAGATCCATCATGAGAGCACTCTGTGATCACGCTTTCTCTCCCAGAGCAGTTAACGTTCTTCAGATGTATCGGACCCCTCCCCTTACCGAAGTAGGCTTCTCTGTGAGCGAGGAGCGCTCTGCCACATCCCAGTTGTCTGCACACCACTGTGGAATCATTCATGTCCCAGCCGTCATCACACACCGTTCCCCACTGGCCGTTGTGAGAGACCTCCACTCTACCAGAGCAGACTCCATTCCCGTTGACAAGTCTAATGTTTACGGGATCTGGAACATACATAGTTATAAACATGTTAACACACCAGGTTTACTGCATAGAATATTCATTTCCACTCAATTTGGGACGCACTCCTCAGAATACAGGTGCCAGAAAAAAGGGTTCCTTGGAAGCAATGTAAAACCACCTTTGGTTCCATACAGATCCTCTTTATGAATGTTTTTATCAAACCTGTAGAAATGGTTGAGTTTGAATAATTGTTTAAATGCTTATTTGTACCACTTTGGAACAAAACTAGCCTTAAAAAGAGTTTACAGATGGTTTAAAGACTAGTGTATTAATTACTTAGGTCATGAACACTTTATAAAGCGTTAATAAACAGTTAATGCATGTTTTTTTAAAAGGGGCATCGTTTATTAGGGTATTACTTAGGTCATAAACACTTTATAAAGCATTAATAAACAGTTAATGCATGTTAATAAAAGGGGCATCGTTTATTAGGGTATTACTTAGGTCATAAACACTTTATAAAGCATTAATAAACAGTTAATGCATGTTAATAAATGGGGCATCGTTTATTAGGGTATTACTTTAATAGCATTAATTAAACAGTCATAAAAAAGGGGTCACTTTATATAAAGCATTAATAAACAGTTAATGCATGTTAATAAATGGGGCATCGTTTATTAGGGTATTAATTAGGTCATAAACACTTTATAAAGCATTAATAAACAGTTAATCAAACGGGCAAACGTGAGCTTTTCCATATGATGAGTATGAATATGTGTTGAAGCAAACTACGCCCCCTCTGGTTGTTTCATAGCATTACATTGCTTTTCTAGCTCCGCCCTGGCTCCACCCACGCCCACACCTGATGCGAATTAGGACTTGTATTAGGACCCCTTTGTTTGCCTTGTCTGTTTGTGAAGTCTCTGTTATCCCCCTCATGAGTTTAGCTGTGTTTCCTTTCAGTATTTGTTCTCTGTGATCTGTAGTGGTACAAGTAGTATTCGTCTTGAACCTTGTTTTGTTTCTGTTGTACCTTTGTTATTTCTAGGCTGTTGTCCCTGTGTTAGTTCTGAGCCTGTTGTCCCCTTGTTAGTACTAAGCTGTTGTCTCTTTGTGAGTCTGATCTGTTTTTCCTGTGCTAGTTCCTAACCGTGTCTCCTTTAAGTTCTTGTTCTCTTTGTTTTGTAGTTTCTGTGTTAATCTTGAGATCTTTACCCTTGTTCTGTTTCTGTTATCTTCTCTCAAGTTATGGACATATCTTTGATAATACCAACCTGTGTTTTGACCCCTGTTACCTGGACTCACTCTAATAAAACCACTATGCACTTGCATCCTGCCTCAACAACTACGTTACAGCTGATTTAATGCTGATTGGTGGAAAAGGCAAAGTAAGATCAGTAACATCAAAATCTGAGCTTTACCCGTATAGATAAGTGTGGGTTCACTGTTAGACTAATAACAGGCACCCTTTTATTTATGTTATAACTACATATTAATAATTTTAGTGTGTTTATGTAATTATTTTCCATTAATAAACCAAATTTAAACCACGTATAAACACCTTATAAGGGTAGCCCTATTCTAAAGTGGTATCTGCTTATGGAACCTTCATATAATATAAAGAGCCAGTGCTGATGAAAGAAGCGTGTATAAAGCCTAGAGCTGTTTAGGAACCGTTATTTTTAAGAGTGCTCATGCTAATCTGATATATTTAATCTACTGATAATCAGTGAAGAAGACACTTACCAGCCCACAATGATGAACAAAGAGAACTGGCAACTGAAACGTAATAAACCACAGCTGTTAATTGCATGGACAGTAACATGTCAGTAAGACAGCTTTGACAAGTCTAGGTTTATTTCTGTAGCCCTTTTAGGACAGATGTTGTCATAATAAACAAGCCAAGGAAATCCTCCCTAAGAGCAAGATCTATCTATCTATCTATCTATCTATCTATCTATCTATCTATCTATCTATCTATCTATATGAACCCTCGAGAGGAACCAAGACTCAAAAGGGGAGCCCATCCTCCTCTGGTCCACAGCACAGTACTGAATAGAAAAACCCAGAACTGTCTGAGTCCACTGAGAGTAACAAAGGGAAACAGGCCTGAAAGGCTGAATAAAGCTCAGCCATTGTTACCAGTAAAACCAGTGACCCCTGTATGGAGTTTACCAGCAGCAACACAGCAGCACCAAGAGCAGAGATAGAAAAAGGGCATGGTGGAGACAAAGTCAGTGAACAGGTGGGAGGCAAAACCAAACCAACAGTCAGATCAGTAACAGTAGCAAAATGGCAAAGACAAATGAGTAATCAGGGAAACAGAAAGAAGTCAAAAACCAGCTCAGCAAACAAGATGAGTAACGGAGAAACCGCTCAGTACGCAACAGAGTGGCTGTACTTCTCAATGAGCAGGGTGAGAGAGGAGTCTATGTACAGACCAGGTGAGAATCAGGTGTGTGCAATCAGTACTCCTGGGGATCTGGAAAACGGAACAGGATTGGATGATTGTGGACATGTGACAGTTACATCATCTGGTGGTGGATTATGGGAAATGGAGATGAGAGGAGAGCCAGCAGGCGTGACAAGTAGTATGTACCACATACTGCATACTCTGACCTACAGTGTAGTATACTAATACAGTCACATGACCAGTTACCTCCCATTTACCTTACGCTGTTATTACTGTATACACTGTTTAGAGCTAGCTGCTGCTAACACTGCTCAGTTCACCTGAAATACAGTTAGCCTAGCTGTTAGCTCCCCTTTGGCTATTTTCATATTTTATCAATCTTCGTCATTTCAAAAGCAGCCATGGATTACAACTCAGATGAGGAGGAACGGGAAGGTGTGTGGTGTTAGGGCAAACTGGGAGCACATGGTGACATATGATGTCATGCGGAAGTGGCTGCTGGGTAGTTTGGAGCGTCGAAAGGTAGGGGGAGAACCCGGAAGCGTTGCAGTATCCAGTACTTGTAGTTACATGGTCAGTAGTAAGATCGGTGTGTAACAGTGTGAGTGAGTCCTAAACAGAGCTGAACCTCTGGTGTGGACCTGTTACCAGGTTGTTGGGAGTTTGTTTGAATGTTGTTTCAAAGCTGAATGCTCAAGTCACGTGTCTCACGTGCTGAGCGTCACACCCTGCTGGAGTTCCGCTGTAGCAGCAGCTTTCAGTGTTCAGCTTCCTGCCTGGTTGAAGAGTCTGACCACAAGACCCCTCTGCTAAGTGAAAGCACTATCCAACAGAGGTGCACCACATCTAGCGGGCTGCTATGCTACAGGTAAAATGAAAGCTAAAGGCTATCATCCCTCTGAGAGTCCTCTGTACTCGTCTGGACTTACATTAACTCAGACTGGAGTAGCTACACCGCAGCAGGTGAGTGACCTCCAGGTGTGTTTATACCACCACATACTGCTCCTGTAGATTCAGCCATTAGCACTCACTGCAGTTTGTCACCCCACACCACCAATGCACTGTCTACTGCAGTGCATGTACACGTCGGTGCGTGTGCATGTCGGTATCCCCATCAGCGGATACTGCCCTCATATGCCGGTACTGGTGCAGATACTGGTAAGCATTCTGGGTTAGCTGCACTCTTGATGTGGTTGAGTTCAGGAGGAGTGAGTTGTACTGGGTAAACAGTTCACTAGGTGATAAGACAGAACCTACTCCATCAGGTACAGCAGTCCCCAAAACCTTGCCTCAAATTCACAGCCATTAATGTGGGAACAGGGCCCCAACCCATACCCCAACCCTCCATCACCCGACCACACCCTTCAGATCAAATAAACACATACCCCCGGACCAAGAACTGAAGTTTACCGAGCATTAAAGCGAGCGGTGGTCTCAACATCCTGGTCTTCAGGTCCATGTTCAAAACCATCCCTTGACTCAATCTACACTGTGCTCTAGTTCTACCAGCTTTTACCACAGCTTTAGAGGCGGAGTTTCGGTTTCCATCGTCCTCGTTCATGCCCTGTTAAAGACAAAGGTTGGACCAAACTATCAGTTTGGATGTTCCTTGGCTGGTCTGTTACACCCTACTTGTGTTTGCTGGGCTATTTACCCTGGCTGTAGTGAAAGCGCAGATGTCCATATAACGAGGAACCCACCCTGCACTCATCAAGGCCTTACTGCAGTCTGACTTTAGCCTGACTTTACACTGCATGTGTTGAGCTGCCTGCCACATACTGACAGTGTGCTTTCCACCATCATGTCTGTCTAACTTTATTAAATATCTACCTCATAGCTACAGTAATATCTGTTCCGCTGAGCATATAGTTTCACTCTGTAGTTCTACAGTTCCAGACTGTAGTCCAGCTGTTTCTCTGTATACTGTATTACCCTGTTCTTCAATGGTTTTTTCTTATTAGTTTTCCATTAAAGACTTGCACCTGCATCCGATCTCCTTGTCTGTCCCTGTTACTATGTTGGCCTTTTTGAAAAACCTCTTGAATTTATTAAATATGTTTACTTATCTTAAAAACTGCTTAACATCGCTGCATGGGGGCACCTAATACTACATTTTTAATTCAATATTTTTTGAGTGTAAAGTTGTGTTACATTAGCCCTATCCTGAAGGGCTCCTACTGTCCCCCTTTGGAGCTAAAGCTTCTCCTCAAAAAGCAACAACATACCTCCTCATCTAGCGGGCACTTCTGTACAGCCATTAACAGGAAGCGACAGCTACGTGCCTTTTTAACACATCAGTCATACAGCAAACTTCACAGTTTCTCTGTATCAAATGTGGTTAGGTATCTAGCACAGAGTGTAATGTTCTGATGTACCTTCAAATTAAATTAGAATTTAACCTAGAGTTTCTCTGTATACTGTATTACCCTGTTCTTCAATGGTCAGGACCCCCACAGGACCACCACAGAGCAGGTATTATGTGGATGGATTATCATTCTCAGCACTGCAGTGACACTGATGTTTGTTGTGCTGGTGTGAGTGGATCACTCACTGTCCACTCTATTAGACACTCCTACCTTGCTGCTCCACCTTGTAGATTTTCACTCAGAGACGATAGCTCATCTGCTGCTGCACAGTGCAGTGTTAGTCATCCTGTAGTCCTTCATTAGTGGTCCCAGGATGCTGACCAGAAGACAATGCTCACAGGAAACCGAAACTCCGCCTCTAAAGCTGTGGTAAAACCTGGTAGAACTAGAGCACAGTGTAGATCGAGTCAAGGGATGGTTTTGAACATGGACCTGAAGACCAGGATGTTGAGCCCACCGCTCGCTTTAATGCTCGGTAAACTTCAGTTCTTGGTCCGGGGGTATGTGTTTATTTGATCTGAAGGGTGTGGTCGGGTGATGGAGGGTTGGGGTATGGGTTGGGGCCCTGTTCCCACATTAATGGCTGTGAATTTGAGGCAAGGTTTTGGGGACTGCTGTACCTGATGGAGTAGGTTCTGTCTTATCACCTAGTGAACTGTTTACCCAGTACAACTCACTCCTCCTGAACTCAACCACATCAAGAGTGCAGCTAACCCAGAATGCTTACCATATATGAGGCATATGAGGGCAGTATCCGCTGATGGGTATACCGACATGCACACGCACCGACGTGTACATGTGCCGCAGTAGACAGTGCATTGGTGGTGTGGGGAGACAAACTGCAGTGAGTGCTAATGGCTGAATCTACAGGAGCAGTATGTGGTGGTATAAACACACCTGGAGGTCACTCACCTGCTGCGGTGTAGCTACTCCAGTCTGAGTTAATGTAAGTCCAGACGAGTACAGAGGACTCTCAGAGGGATGATAGCTTTTAGCTTTCATTTTACCTGTAGCATAGCGGCCCGCTAGATGTGGTGCACCTCTGTTGGATAGCGCTTTCACTCAGCAGTGGGGTCTTGTGGTCAGACTCTTCAACCAGGCAGGAAACTGAGCACTGCTGTGTAACAACAATCAACTGTGTGACACTCACTCACACTGTTACACACCGATCTTACAACTGACCATGTAACTACAAGTACTGGATACAGCCATGCTTCCGGTTTCTCCCCCTACCCTCGACTCTCCAAACTACCCAGCATCTACATCCGCATGACACCCCACACACCTTCCCGTTCCTCCTCATCTGAGCTCTAATCCATGGCTGCTTTCAAAATTTCGAAGAGTAATAAAAGATGAACTTCACTTTTTCAGATTTAGAGTGAAATAGCCGAGGGGAGCTAACAGCTAGGCTAAACGTATACCAGGTGAACTGAGCAGCGTTAGCAGCAGCTAGCTCTAAACAGTGGATACAGTAATAACAGCTCTGAGGTAAATGTGAGGTAACTGGTCATGTGACTCTATTAGTATACTACACTGTAGGTCAGAGTACACAGTGTGCAGTACATACTACTTGTCACGCCTGCTGGCTGTCCTCTCATCTCTGAAGTACTAATTACACACACCTGATTCTCACCTGGTCTGTACATAGACTCCTCTCTCACTCTGCTCATTGCGAAGTACAGCCACTCTGTTGCGTACTGAGCGGTTTCTCCGTTACTCATCTTGTTTGCTGAGCTGGTTTTTGACTTCTTTCAGATTCTCTGATTACTCATTTGTCTTTGCTCCTTTGCTACTGTTACTGATCTGACTGTTTGTTTGGTTTTGACTCCCACCTGTTTACTGACTTTGACTATGCCTGCCCCTTTTCTGTCTCTGCTTGTTGCTGCTGTGTCTGACTACAAAATGTTAAATAAACCTCCCTTTGATTTAAGCTCAGCGCTCGTCACAATCAGTTTGTCCATCAACACACTACTGTGATATACAGTGTGCAGTTTCTAATACAGCCAATATCACATGTGTCTCATTAGTATATATACACCGGCCGGTTTGCTCTCTCTCTCCTGGTGAGGTATCTCTATACACTGAGCGGTTCTCTTCCCCGGACTTTGTGGTTTGGCCTTGTCCAAGTTGTTTGTTCTATTTTGATTGTTTGGTTTTGACCCCTCGCTTGTCTCTTGGTTTTTGGCTCTGCTCTCCTCCCTCCAGGTATGCTTGCTTTGATTCGGTTGGCAAGTTTGATCCCTTGAGCTCCCTCCTTGGTCGTCTTGTGGTATGGAGAATGGTCGCTGTGGTCGTCCTCGTCTCCGTTCTTCGTCTCTCTCGGACTGCTTGGGAGGGAGGGGGCATACTGTCACGTTTCTGGGTCTCCCTGACACTGCAGGTCTCCTGGACTCCACTTCCCAGAATGCACTGTCCAAAGAAGTCACTGAGGGCCCGACGCCTGTAGTGGGTTAGGGGTCTGGGGAGGCATATCCCTGGAAGGACACACAGACCTCTACAGGCTAGACAACGGCACCCTGACTGCTATTAGGCATCGGGATGAAATCCTCTGACCCCTTGTCAGACCCTATGCTGGTGCAGTGGGTCCTGGGTTCCTTCTGGTGCACAACAATGCCCGGCCTCATGTGGCGAGAGTATGCAGGCAGTTCTTGGAGAATGAAGGAATTGATACCATTGACTGGCCCACCGGCTCGCCTGACCTAAATCCAATAGAACACCCTGGGACATTGTTTCGGTCCATCCGACACCACCAGGTTGCACTTCAGACTGTCCAGGAGCTCAGTGATGCCCTGGTCCAGATCTGGGAGGAGGTCCCCCAGGACACCATCCGTCGTCTCATTAGGAGCATGCCCCCACGTTGCATACCAGCGTGTGGAGGCCATACAAACTACTAAGTACCAATTTGAGTTGCTGCAGTGGAGTTTGGGTTAAATGGACGAGCCTGCTGCATCATTCTTTCGCTTTGATTTTCAGGGTGTCTTTGAATTCAACCCTCTGTAGGGTGATCATTTTCATTTCCATCAAACGATGTGGCATCCTTTCGTTCCTAACACATTACCCAGTCTATATGAGGAAAAAGATTCTGCATGATTTTTTTCCCATTGAGATCTGATGTGTTTTCATAGTGTTCCCTTTATTTTTTTGAGCAGTATCTATAAAAGCCCAGATCTAGATCTAGTAATATTTACACCTTTAGGTTTCTGCATAATCAGATTGATAATCAGAATCATTGGCTGTATTCCAGAGAGAAGCTGAAGGAGACCGACAGGACCACAGCTGAGCTGATAGAGGTTAGTGATGGAGGTTAGTGATGGAGGAGAGAGAGAGAGCTGAAGGAGACTGACAGGACTGAAGGAGCAGATCTGATGGAGGTTAGTGATGGAGGAGAGAGAGGGAGAGAGAGAAGCTGAGAGGGACTGATAGGACTGAAGGAGCAGATCTGTTGCAGGTTAGTGATGGAGGAGCGAGAGGGAGAGAGAAACTGGCGGAGGCCGACAGTACTGAAGGAGAAGATCTGATGGAGGTTAGTGATGGAAGAGAGCGAGAGAGAGAGAGAGAAGCTGAAGGGGACTGACAGGACTGAAGGAGCAGATCTAATGGAGGTTAGTGATGGAGGAGAGAGAAACTGGAGGAGACTGACAGGACTGAAGGAGCAGATATGATGGAGGTTAGTGATAGAAGAGAAAGAGAGGAAGAGAGTGAAGCTGAAGGGGACTGACAGGGCTGAAGGAGCAGATCTGGTGGAGGTTAGTGACAGAAGAGAAAGAGAGGAGGAGAAAGAAGCTGAAGGGGACTGACATGGCTGAAGGAGCAGCACCTGTTTGTAGCAGGCCAATAGCTCAGTTTACCACCAGAGGGAGACAAAGAGCTGCTCCTCAGTCATTAGTGGCAATGTGTGAGACCTAATGTGGTGAACATGTGGCTCAGAACTTAGTGTCCTGTGATAAACCATCCCATGCAGCTTGAATGTTCTCACATAGGTCCTGCAGATAGGGGTGCGGTGGGGGTGGAGCTGGAGTGACACCAGGTCTTCTGGATGTGTGACGCTTGACAACAATCCATGCACGGATTTGTTGGTCGTCTTCTCCAAGACAAAAGCGGGACTTGTCACTGAAGATGACCCGCTGCTATTCTGATTTACTCCATGCCAGTCTTTGCAGTCTTTGGTGAAGTTGGCGTGGTGGATGGTCTGTGTGCATGAAGTCATGCGTGGTGTAGCCGTCGGCCAACGATCCTGGCACCAACAGGATGACTCATGGAGAGCGTCACTGCTCGCTGAATGTCCACAATCGTATCTGTTGGGTCTCTCCGCGCATCTCAGACAGTCTGTTGGTTCTCTCTCTCTATGGTTCGTTTAGGTCTCCCAGATTCTTCATTTCGCTGGTGCATGTCTTCTATCCACTGCAGCCAAAAGCGTGCTATGGTAATTCCCACAGCCCTATGATACAACCCATCTCCATCTGCTCCAACTGTTTTTTTCTGAGGCATACCTTCCATATACTTCAGTGTGCTGTTTTTATCATGGGTGTATAGGGCCTGATTGTAATGGGCCCACAGCCTCAGCTCACCACCAGAGGAAGAAAATTCTGAAGGCTGAAGGCTGAAATTCTCAAATAGGAAATTCTCGTGACCTGAGTCTTTATAGTCGGATCAGCTTATAACTAGCCATTGTGTCACCCAAGTGTCAAACCCACTCCCACGTCCCTCGGTCAGGGGTAAACAAAAGGACTCTATTTTTATTCTTTCATACTTTATATTGTATCTCTGTCTCTATTTGTACAATCTATCTTGCTTCTGTTGTTACTTCTGTATAGTTTGTATATCTGCTACTGGATGCCTTGAATTTCCCTCTGGGATCAATAAAGTATCTATCTATCTATCTATCTATCTATCTATCTATCTATCTATCTAACAGAGGGAACATAAACACTATTTGTTTGGCTCTTCATGGAATCATGATGGGAAAAATAATAACTTCCTGTTTGTCCCAGTTTCCCTGTTGCACCAATGCCCATAAATACCTGCTTGTCCTGGTTTTCTTTGTATTGCTTCCCAATGTTGATCCCTGCTTTGTTTTCCTGGGTGTTTGAATGTGGATCAGCCTCCTGCATTGCCTGCCTGTATGCCCACCATTTGACCCCTAATTGCTGTGCCTATGCGTGCCCAACTTGTAACCTCAACTGCAAGTTGGACATGCACAGTCACAGCAAGGAGGGGTCAAATGGTGGGCATACAGGACAGTGAAAACACAGTGACGACATGGTCCTTTAAGAGCCTGTGGTTGACTCACACCTGTGTTGTCATAAACCTTCACACTGGTGAGCTAATGCAGTTTCACTTTGGAGTCACTCTGAAACAGTGTTTATCAGGCAGGCACTGAAGGAGCTGTGGATGTGCATAAATGGCCAGAAGACAGACGTTAATAGAAGGCTTCAGTTTCAATGTGGGTTTAGCAGTTTGATGAGTGTGATGACTGTGGTCTGCTCGCTTTCTACTTCTCTCTTTTTAAAGATGGTGAAATAATGAACTATCGTCTGCATGAGCTTACAGGCCTTTGTAGGAACACAGAATGTAAGTTTACTGCTTGTTAAACAGGAGTATTTATTTACCATATTACACATAGTCACACCTAAAGTACCTCAAAAGATCTACACTGACCAGCCAGCTCCACTGAACATCTAGTACAGCTCCAGACTGGAGTCCATCTGTTTCTCTGTATGCTTTATTACCCTGTTCTTCAATGGTCAGGACCCCCAAAGGACCACCACACAGCAGGTACTATGGGGTAAGTATGGGGCGGGGGTCATTCTCAGCACTGCAGTGACACTGGCGTGGTGGTGGTGTGTTAGTGTGTGTTGTGCTGGTGTGAGTGGATCAGACTGCTGCTGGACACCTCAGTGTCACTGTTGGACTGAGAATCACCAAACACTAACTATTCACCTATTCCCAAACTAATACTGACAGCAGCAGTGTTCCTGTGGGCAGCGGCCCGTGGGCAGAATCCTGTTGGGCAGTGTCTTGTGGACAACGTACTTTGGGCAGTGTCCTGTGGGCAGGGTCCTTAGACTACTGATGAAGTTCTAGAGGATGACCAACATCCAGATGGGCTAGCAGATGAGCTATCTTCTCTGACTGTACATCTACAAGGTGGAGCAGTACGGTAGGAGTGTCTAATAGAGTGGACAGTGAGTGGACACAGTCTTTAAACACTCCAGCAGCACTGCTGTGTCTGATCCACTCACACCAGCACCACACACACTAACACACCACCACCATGTCGGTTGTTAAAGACATGGTATTCATGCAAGAAGGCCCAATAACACTTCCCCCCTGCATAATCCAAGACCTCCACCCTACATAACCCAACACTACCACCCTGCATAATCCAACATGCCCAGCCAATATAAACCAACATCTTCACCCTACATAGTCCAAGACCTCCACCCTACATAACCCAACATTTCACCATGCATAATTCAACCCTTCCATAGAATATAATCCAACACTTTCACCCTAGGTAAACCAACAGTTCAACCCTGCATAATCCAATACTACACCCCTGCATAATCCAACACTGCAACACTACATAATACAATACAATATAATATACTACAACACAACATACAGGGTGGTTAACAGTGGCTCCTCAACGATCATTAGTGTGCACTATGGTGGGGAACCAGAGTCACATATAAACACACTGCTACAGTTAACACTTTACTTGTGTAGAAGTTAACAGGAAGTCCTGCACAAGAGGAAGAGAAGCTCCAACTCCACAGCCTCGTACCGTACACCATCAGCACTTCACAGACAGCAGCAGTGCAGTTCACACTGTAGTGTTCACCTCGAACCTGAACAGGGCCTCTAATAAGGATCTGAGAGCCAGGATGCCAAGACCCCATCTCATCTTAATGCTGGGTAATTTAAATATATAATTTTTTTATTCTATTTGATTATTTATCACAGTTACTATCCTAACAGTAATAATCTCTACGCTGTGTTTGTAGTTTAAATGTATTCTGTTGTATTTTGTTCTTTTTCATAGCTAACAGTGTTTTTAAGGGGTTCACTCAAGTGACTGTACAGTCGATATACTGAAAATGTAACTTGTCTGAATAGTGACCGCCCACTTTTTACCCACATTCCAGTTCCGGAGGTAGAAATTACTTTTATTTTCTTCATAAACACTAAAAAAGCCTCAATAAAAAGTTTTAAGCACACAACCGGAAGAAAGTAGCTAAAAGATGAACCATAAAATAATAAAATAGTAAAGTAAACGTTTTCTAAAATGAAAGATTTGAATGTGTTTAATGTCGGAATTACCTTTATATACAGTACAAATAGGTTCAACAGATCACCTTCTCTTTATTTCCAACTTTTATGTGGTCGTCATCACCCCTCCATTGAGTGTACGTCTACTGTCAGTATATTTTGACCTCACATGTTGAATTATGCAGGGTTAAAGTGTTGGATTATGCAGGGTGGGAGTGTTGAATTAGGGTGGAAGTGTTGAATTAGGGTGGAAGTTTCAAATCATTAAATTATGAAGGGTGGTGGTGTTGGCTTATGCAGAGAGGAAGCGTTGGATTTTACAGTGCAGAAGCATTGGATTATGCAGGCTGGAAGTGTTGGATTATGCAAGGTGAAAATGTTGGATTATGCAGTGAAGAAGTAATGGATTATGTAGGGTGGATGAGTTAGATAGTACAGGGTGGAACTGCTTGATTATGCTGGGTGAAATTGTTGGATTATATGAGGTGAAAGTGTTGGATTATGTAGAGTGCAAGTGTTAGATTATGCATGGTGAAAGTGTTGGATTATGTATAAATGTCAGATTATGCAGGGTGAAAGTGGTGGATTATGTAGGGTGAAAATGTCAAATTATGCAGGGAGGAAGCTTTGGATTCTACAGAGTGAAAGCATTGGATTATGCAGGGTGGATATGTCAGATTATGTAGGGTGGAAGCATTGGATTATGCAGGGTGGAAGTGTTGGATTATGCAGGGTGGAAGCATTGGATTATGCAGGGTGGAACTGGTGGATTTTGCAGGGTGGAAGTGTTGGATTTTGCAGAGTGGAGTTGTTGGATTATACGGGGTGAAAATGTTGGATTGTACAAAGTGGAAGCATTGGATTATGTATGGTGAAAGTGTCGTATTATGTGTGAAAGTAGGGTAAAAAGTGTTGGATTAGGGGTGAAAGTATAAACATAGCATTATGCAGGGTGGAAGTGTTGGATTATGTGAGGTGAAAGTGTTGGATTGTGCAGGGTGGAATTGTTGCATTATGCAAGTACATGTTAGATTATGTGGGGTGCAAGTGTTGGATTTTGTAGGGTGTAAATTTTGCATTATGCAGAGTGTAAGTTTTGGATTTGGGTGGAAGCACAGTGGAAGTGTTGGATTATGCAGGGTAGAAGTCTTGCATTATGTAGGATGGAAGTGGTAGATTTTCAGGAAGTGTTGGATTGTACAGAGCAGAAGCATTGGATTATGCATGGTGGATGTGTCAGATTTTGCGGGGTGGAAGTGTTGGATTATACAGGGTGGAGTTGTTGGATTATACAGGGTAAAAATATTGTATTGTACAGAGTGGAAGCATTGGATTATGCATGGTGGAAGTGTTGGATTATGCAGGGTGTAAATGTTGGATTAGATGTTAAAGTAGGGTGAAAAGTGTTGGACTGGGGTAAAAATATAAATGTAGCATTATGCAGGGTGGAAGTGTTGGATTATGCAGTGTGAAAGTGTTGGATTATGCAGGTTGGGTGTATTGGATTATGCAGGGTGCAAGCGTTAAATCATTAAATTATGGAGGGTGGTGTTGTTGGATTATGCAGGGTAAAACTGTTGTCTTAAACAGGATTAAAGTGTTGGATTATGCAGGGTGTAAGTGTTGAATTATTTAGGGTGGAAGTGTTCGATTATTTAGGATGGGAGTATTGGATTATGCAGGGTGGAGTTGTTGGATTATGCAAGGTTAAAATTTTGGATTCTGCAGAAAGGAAGTGTTGGATTGTGTAGGGTGGGCATTTAAGGTTTTGCAGGGTGAAAGTGTTGGATTATGCAGGGTGGAAATATTGGATTGTGTAGGATGGTAGTGTTGGATTATGCAGAGTGGAGTTGTTGGATTATAAAGGGTAGAAATGGTGGATTATGCAGGGTGCAAGTGCTGCATTATATTGGGAGGAATTGCTGGATTATGCTGAATCCTCTAAAAAAAGTTTTCTACAAACTGAAGTATAAAATGTGATGATTGATGGATGGTAATGGAGATAATTTTTTTAAGGTTATTTTTTAAAAGCAGTGAGAGTGCCCTCTTCAGGATGTTTCCAGACATTAAATATTAACATCAACAACCGTCTTCAGGCTTATATAATAAAAAACTATTTACACCACATAAGGGACAATTTTATTTTAAAATCATTTTTTCAACAAAAAATAAAAATAAAAGCTAAAAAACTTGAAATATATAATCAAAGTAAAAAAAAAAAAAATCCTTAATTATAAATAGAGGAGTTCAGATGTGTGACAAAACAGAGTAATAATAAGAACATACACTTTGTGTTTTATTAGTATTATATATTTGAAGGTTTTTTTTCAGTAGCATGGCAAACTTTATTTTTAAATGGTGCAGAAAAAACGGTAATCCATGATGGACAGATCTGTATTTCTACTCTAAGGATGATGCAAAATTTGTTTAGCCTCTGCTTGTTTAACTTACATCAACATACTAACATGTGAAAATCAGATTCCACACACTTACAGTCCACTCATATGTTGGGTATAAAGATCTACAGCAGCTCATCACATAACCATGCACACAGGTTTACAGTTATTAGAAAATGGCTTGTTGGTTTTATGACTGTGGTTTTAAAATATTAGAGTAGAGACTAGATTTTGGCATAAATGCAGCTTATATTCTTTCTCATACACCTGAATACATAATCAGGGGGAGAACTCTGGGAGATGGAGTCCGGGAGAGCATTTGGTGATGGTACAAGGCAGCTTGAAGGAGTCTAAAACAGAGCCGTTCCCAGCAAATTCACAGACATACACTTAAACCAGCTACACCAGCTAAACATGAGCAGTTTGGAATTGTTAGGTGTAGGGTGGGCACTTTCATAATCCCATAAGGACGATATCATAAAAGGTTAGGGAGCGGGGTCAGTCAGGTTACTAGAAGAACAGAATTAGAATCATAACCCATATCATCGCTGTCCAATGAAAGACATGTATCTCCACTTTTGTCCTGTTTTACTTTCATGCATCACTTGAACACATCAGCTGCTGTTTACACTGAGTAAGAATCTCAAGATGAATGGACCAACAGAAAAGGCCCAAAACTGTTTGGAAAGACGTCTGGTTCCATTGACTTACATTAAACGTAAATGAGGTTTTTGGCCTCTCCTGTAAAGTTGGCGTTTTGGAGATACGTGTTTCTCTTTGGACAGTGACGATATACATGATTGCTTTACTCACCTAGCAAGTGGAATGGATGACGTTCGAGAGTCAGACGGGAGCTCACTTTTTTTACTAACTAGCTTTCATAGGTCTAACCTGCGAGTCACAATGTCACATGACCTTGATAAACCAATGAAATGCAAGCCAAGTCTGCTTATGTAAAGGAGGTCGAACAGTTGGTTCTCTGGTGCAGGTGAGAACAATCTAGAACTGAATACGTCGAAGGCCGTGGAGATGACTGTAGACTGGAGACACTGATCCTCCTTACAATATCCAACAGTCCTGTGTTTTACATAGACACCTTTAAGCTTCTGGGTACTATCATTTCTTGAAGTGGGAAGACCAACATCAACTCCACCTCTCTGTTTTTCTTACCGAGTAAAGCTCTGAAAATGCTGAATGAAAATGCTGAAATATTTACTATTAAAGTCACTGAATTTAAAGTTAGAGTCTCACTAAACAGCTACTACTGTTAGTTTAACATAATTCCCTTCTTTGTTTTAGTATCCAGCTGGTTTGGTGCTTCACCTCTGTCTGGTAAGTTTCAGTGAATGAATGGGTTTCATATGAACACGACTCATTGCTGAATGTACTGTACCTTCTCAAGTGCCGCCAGAGTTTTAGACATTTTCTATGGAAATGTGTTTAATGATCTACAGGAAAAAACAGACATTCTACAGACACCAGTGTGAGAAGTCCATGTTTGATATTCATTACTCATTGTTTGTTGCAGGTGACCTCAGTATGAAACTCAACAGTAATTATACCTGCTGTGGTAGAGTGGAAGTCTACCGCGGTGACTTGGTGGAAACAGTGTGTGATAATAACTGGGAGGTCAATGATGCGGAGGTTGTGTGCAGAAAGGTGGGATGCAGCAAAGCGGTCAACGTCACACACAATGCCCACTTTAATCAGGGAACTGACCCGATACTTCTGTATAATGTAACTTGTTCTGGAAATGAAAGCGCTCTCTCTGGATGCCCTCGTGATGAATTTGCCATACGCAGCTGTAGTCATGGCCACACTGTTAAAGTTACCTGCTTAGGTAAGGAAAACTAATTTTCATAATTCAAGTAATATTGGTATTACTGCCGTACTGAGCCTTCTAATCAACTGTCATTCATTGGTCAGTCAATATTCAAAGCATATCGTCGCTGTCCAAAGAAAAACATGTATCTCCATTTTTGTTGATTTTTTCCTTTATGCCTTCATGAGCTGCTGTTTATTTATATATCATTTCATGAAGAATGGACCACCAGAAATGGCCCAAAATTGCTCAGAATGACGTCTGGTTTCATTGACTTCCATTTTGGTCTCTCCTATAAAGTTGCTATTTTTTAAATACCTGTTTTTCTTTGGACAGCGACAGCATATACATACAAGGAATTCTGATGTCCAAACCGAATAATGTTACTCATGTCCATCCCCAGCTGTTAGCGGCTTATCCGTCTTAACTAATAGAAACTACACACATGTTTTAGAAGAGCTAACTAACTTAGAGTTGCGTGTCTGAATCAACGGATGTGTTTGATTGTATATGTAGTCAGTGCAGAGGTGGTCAGTGTTGTAGAATAAGCAGGCAGCGGTGTATGTGAACGTTACTCTTCTTTAATGTTATTTATGAGTCACTGTGGTTTAGAAGAATGTCTGGTGTTGGTTCTGTCATGTAGAACAGATTTACTTAATTGTTGATTGAAATGAATGTGGTTTTGTACAATCATGTAGTTGATATAGTGAAGTAAAAGTGGATTACCTCCACTTTACAGAAAAAGACATGCACTTCCAGGAGTGGGGGCTTCTCCTGGCGTACACAGCTAGCATTGACAGAGTTATAAACTCCATGAGCTGTTACGTTACCAATTATGAGCTAGTTTATGATGTCCAATAAATATTCCAATCCTGAACACCGGCTGATCAGTTTACAGTGTAGGACTAATTGCTGCTTGCTATTGTCAACGTTTACCGTCCAGTTAATCTCATTTGTGTATGTTCAAAGTCATCAACTTGACAACCTGCTTGAGTGTTAAGTATGGGGTGAAGGGGGCAGCCCAGACGGCTCTCTCGGATGTTTTGAATTTGAACTGCAGTACTTATTTCACCAAGTATTCAGAACTAAGTCATCAAATATCTACACCAAACGGTTAAAAGAGAATAAACGTTCTAGTATTCTAGTGACTCTTTTTCCGTAGAACTGAATGTTAATGGTCTGCAAAGTCCTAAAGCCCAATGTTAGGCAGAACAACTCAAGAGTGGGCAAGATGACCAATCAGAGTACACTGAGCTCACTGGGAGGTGGGGTGTTTCTGACAGAGGGTGAATAAAGATGTACAGTATGAAGGATGGGAAATTGAAGGATGTAAATCTATTCTAGAACCCAAACACACAGTTATGAACACGGACAATCTGCATTATAGGTCCCATTTTGAAAATGTGCACCCTCTTCGGACAATCACTTGTGTCTGAATGATTAGGTTTTTATAAGTCGCCTACAGAGATACATGTGCAGTGTTTATTTAATCAAAATAAAATAATTTGGCTTTACTGAAAGTTATTTCATTATAAATATCATTTTCCAGTAACTTCCACTCCACACATCTCGCTCAGTCCCACCAAAAAGGTTACATATGGGAAGAAGGTTAAGATCACCTACTCTGTAGAAACCAAGTTTACAGGAGGATCCCTCACTCTGATACAGAGTACCGGGTCACTTAGAGAGACCAAGAGTGGAACCTCCATCACCTTCAGTTTACCAAAAGTGGACTTTGATCATGAAGGCCCTTGCTACTGCCAGTACCAGGCCAGAGTTTCAGTCGTGATTTCAGATCTCCACAGAGCAGTTCTTTTCAGCTCTTTGTTGTAGATAATATGAGTTCTTCTTGCTTTCCAGTGAACTTGCTGCAACCCAGTATCACCTTTAGCGCTAATGAAAATAACCACTGGTGGCTTAAAGGGTCAGAGGTAACCAGGGGATACAACTTCTCCATCATCTGCTCCACTACATCACAGTATCCCAGAGGTTCCTTCCACTTGAAGCTCAATGGATCCAGCATTAACAGAACTGAGTCAGTTGACCACTCAGCCACCTTCTTACTTACGGCAAATTATGTCCACCAGGGAAACTACAGCTGTGTTTATGAGGTAGCTGTGTCTTCATGCAATTTCAGCTCTCCTCCCACTGAACTCCTGGAGGTCTCTGTGAAAGGTACAGTAAGATGTACTATAGGCTTTGTCTGCTTGTAGGTTCTGTTTAAAGACAGAAACTCTTGATGGTGATTTCTCTCACAGAATCACCGGCTCCCTTCATCGGTTTTGGAGTGGCAGCTGGACTGTTACTCATATTAGTGCCAGTCATCATTGTCATTATAAGGAGATGCAGAAAACAAAAATATCAAATGCCTGCAAGTACAGAACATGGACTTAGTGAGTACTTTGTTCAGAACTACACTGTTGTTTAAATAAGGCAATCCTTTGAAAACTGTAATGGAATCTTTGTTGTTAATCTTGTTGTAACTATTATCATATATAACTGGTTTAAAGTCTAATTTAACTATACTGTGCCACACAATTCTTCTGTAGATGCCGAAAGCACATTCAGGGATACTGGAGGGATGAATGAGACGGATGATGATGAAGTGTACATAAATGTACAAAATACAGAAGCTGTTTTCCAACAGCGAGAAGATTCAGATGACTCTGGTGAGGACTACGTCAACGTAGTGGGTGATACAGGGAATTCAACAGTGGCCAATGACTATGCAGGTAAGCAAATTCATGTCATTTGTGCAGGACAGTTAAACAATTGAACATCATTTAAAGATAGTGAAGCTAAGGGTACTTCACACATCTTTTTCTTCCTATGTGACACAAATGTGTGGCAAAATAACAGGCAAAAAACACACTGACACTGACCGTGCGTGAATATTCAAGATGCATGGGATGGATTATCACAGGACACCATTAGGAACCTCTACGACTCCATGCCGAGACGTCTGGTGTGTTATGTTAGCAAACAACGCCATACTAAGAGGCACTACTTCTGTATGTGTAGCTCAATAAATATTGTTCATATCAGTGTAAATGTATCATCATTTACCTTGACCTTTATCTTCTTTCTCATTAGCGCTGCAGTCCCACACTTCCTTCTGGGTGCAGCTATTCTTTTGATGATGAGTGTTGAATTATAATTACCGTTATTTTCTGCAGGAATGTTTCAATGATCTGCAAAGACATCAATGTAAAAATGTGGTAGAGGTTCCTAATGGTGTCCTGTGATAATCCATCTCATGCAGCTTGAATATTGTCACACAGTTCTTGCTGAATGTGTGGTAGGGGTGATGGAGTAACACCAGGCCTTTGGACGAGTGATCGTCTTGATGAGTGTAGATCACATTTAAATGGCTGTGTAAACATCTTAACAAGAAAATCTTTGGGCATTTTCACCTACTGTGTGAACGTAGACTAAGGTGTTTCTTATTTCTTGCTAGTGTGGAATGTAGCTTTAAAAGGGTTCATTAATATTTACTGGAGTAAGTGTATGCTAATACAATCATTCTTTAGGTGCCAAAACCACCACAAACAATGAGATGGACGATGGTGACGAAGACTATGAAAATACAGAAGCCTTTGTGCTCGAGAGCGAGAATTCAGAGGTCACTGATGATGACTACATCAACGTAGATGCAGAGATATAGAGAATTCCTCTGGAAAAGGACTGTGAGAATGAAATATAATAATTCAAATGTAGAGAAGTGTGGTAAACAGTGGTTTAGTTATGCATTTTTAATTACATTTGAATTTTAATATGCTTTAAATATATATTTTTTATTTAAATAATAGTCAATAATTATTTACAGTAGATTGTTATAGTGAATTGGAAGATGGGGGTGGTCTCATAACTGTGTAAGCTTTATGGAGGTCCATTATCATAAATGGACTGTATGTGTTTTTGTTAGTGTATAACTAATTACCTTCAACCCCAAATCATTGTGGTGTTGTGTTAGCTAAGTATAAGCCTTCATATTTACATAGCAGCAGCTTGTCTTCCAACAGAGACTACCACCGCCATGTTTCTACAGTATCCCAGAACAGACACACCACACACTGGCTGTAGAGAGAGATTTACACACTGCTACACTGAAGCAGCAGCTTGAATTATGTTGCGCTACAGCAGCGACTAGAAGAAGAACCCTTCCTGAAATGTTTTACACTAATACATATTTATAGGCATCTCCATATAAAACTCCATATCCTTATTAAACTATGAACCTGAAATCAGCCTGTTAGCCACGGCGTCTTGTCTGTATTCCAATGTTCCACCTTAAAAGTTGCAGAACCTTCTGATTTCACTGCTTGTGTTTTTCCTAGGTGCATAGCATAGGCCAGATTTTGAACCCCAGTCTCCCACATGTGGTGGATCCTTTGCGGGTAGTGGTGTTATGTATGAAGCATGTAGTATATGACCAAACTGAGGATCTGACTAGATGTTCTAGTGTACAAGGGGAGCTAGCTTCATGGTGTACTGGAGATACCTGGACGGTGTTCTACTCCATTCAGATGTTCTAGTGTACGGGCAGAGCTATCTTCATAGTGCACTGCATTCCATCATGCACCACGGCCAGTTCTCAGCCTGCTTTAGCCAGAGAAAATGGTGGCAGGTAAGACTGGGGAGCCAAACAGAGCCAACTCCGGGTGTAAATATGGGTGAAGTGATTGTAGTGGGGTGTGTTTTTATCAGAATGAGTCTCAGAAAGTTAAATATTCAGGTCTGAAGATTAATAAAAGATGAACTTGCTTTAGAGGATCAGTTTTAGAGTGAACTAGCCGAGGGGAGCTAACAGCTAGGCTAACCGTATATCAGGTGAACTGAGCAGCGTTAGCAGCAGCTAGCTCTAAACAGTGGGCACAATAATAACAGCTCTGAGGTAAATGTGAGGTAACTGGTCATGTGACTGTGTTAGTATACTAAACTGTAGATCAGAACTTGTTACTGTACTGTATACCACACACAGGGGGCGTATACAGTATGCAGTACATACTACTATAGTATACGGTGCTCAGTATAGTAGTATACCATTTCGAATATGGCCATGCAGCCGTGTACCTTGGTTGGAGGTGAAACTTGCAGGACAGTAGCTCTCCAGGTAGAGTGTTGTGACTACTACTCTACACATTATGCTTCTCTAATTAAATCATGTATTGTTCCTAACTGGAGGTTTGATTACAAAGAGGGCATAATCATTACTGTTTAATTGGATGTAGTGCAGCAGTAAGTGAAATAATGAAGACATATAATGAGTTTATAGTTTTGGAGGTGTTTTAAATGTGGTGTTGTTTTCAAAGGACTGAGAGCACTGTATGGTGTTAGCAGTTAGCAGGGAAACCAAAGGCTACCAAAGGCTCGACTCAACAGGTAGGTTTTAAGCCTAGACTTGAAGATTGGTCTGTGTCTGAGACCCAAACACTGACTGGAAGGTTATTCCAAAACTGGGGGGCTTTTTTTTAAATGTTGCCCCCTGATGTAACTTTATTAATTCTAGGTTCTAATAGTAAGCCTGCACCTTGCGATCTGAGCTTACGTGTTGGTTCATAGTATGAGAAGTTCCTGAGGTACAGAGAAGTGAGGCTGTTTAGAGCTCTATATGTAATCAGAGGAACTTTATACTCAGTGCAGAATTTTACTGGTAACCAGTGCAGTGTTGATAAGACTGGGCTGATAGGATCTAAATTTTCTAGTTCTCGTAAGGACTCGGCTGGAGCGTTCTGGACTAGCTGAAGCTTAAGGCTTTTGCTGGAACAACCAGAAATAGGACATTACAATAGTTCAACCTTGAAGGCATGAACTAGCTTTCCTGCATCATGTAGCGAGAGTGTATTTCCTAATTTAGCAATATTCCGTAGGAAATCGATTCTAGTAATAGTAGTAACATGTTAGTTGAAGGCCAGATCAGGATCGATCATGACACCAAGACTTTTTACAGAGGTCCCTGAGGTGACTAAGAAGCTATTAAGATTAGATGATAATGCAGACAGCTTGTTTCAAGCAGTGTTGGGGCGAAGAAGAACTTGTGCTTTATATGAGTTCAGTAGGAGGAAGTTACTAGCCATCCAGTCTTTTATGTCTTCTACACAGTCCTCAATCTTACTCTTAAGTTGCAATGTTTTATCTGTGTCGTCTGCTCAACAGTGGAAATGTATGTGTTACACTCCTGAAAATGATGGGCCAACTCATCTGTGGTGCAACATATTTATTTTGTTCATGCACTGCAAAACACAGAAAATAGCAGGTTACAGGAGCCACTCGGCGTGTTTTTAACAACCATTTTAATCGTTTTTTTAATCCCTTTCTAACCCAGTACTCTTATGAAGTGTATGAAGTTTTTAGCAGATTTCTTTTACATTCCATCTTAATGAAATGAATAGAAAGCATTTTACACTTCCTCTGCTGAACAGAAAATATATAGTGCAGCTTTAAACCAAAAATAGTCATATGGCTAATACAGACTTTAATCCTAGCTGACTAACTGGACTGAAACTCGGCGTGCTAGCTGCTGCACCCAGTACTGGCCGACTTCTTCTTCTGTCAAAGCGTCAGCCACTGGTGCATTTGGCACCGAGCGTCCTCTACTGGCGAAACTGTATATTACACCGTTCGATGGTAAAATGGACATTAACAGTAGTTTATCCCATGAAAGCAACCTTAGACATAAAAACTACTTTCATGTATTTAACTATTCCATAGTGCCACATATGCCATGTTTTCCAATAATAGTACCTAGCGGTAGAAAATATAATGTAAATAATATGGGTTTTAAGACAGAGCCCTGTGGAACACCATACTTTACTTGTGTGTGAAGAGATGATTCACCAGTTAAATGTAGAAACTGGTAGTGATCCCTCCTACAGGTATTCCTGGCAACTCCAGAACTCCAATTCCCAGGGGGCTACACTCGATGATGACACTCTCATGTGTTCCTGATCAGGAGCTTTGATTTGTTCGAGGTCACCAGAGTTTTGACAGCTGAACTCAGTTATCTCTTGTATTTAAGACCCTGTTTCTGTTTGTGTTTTGCAAAGCTTTGCCAACATAGTTTGCAATTCTGAGCGTTCTTTCTCTATCTCTGTATCTAAACTGGTTTTGATCCCTTTCGTGTTTCTGACTACCCGTTTGCCTTATCCCTGTTTGACTTCGTATACTCTCGCTGGTTACCGACCTTTATTTTCGTTTATTCTGACTATTCTTCTCGTCTCATCCCTTCAACTTATCCTTCCTTGCTGACTGATATTTCTGGTCTTTTTCCGCCTGTCCCAGACTACGATTCTGCCTTATCCTGCGTGTGTTAGTATTGCTGTTTAATTGGAATATTTTGTTGTTAATAAATCTTATGTCATATTGTTTTAAATGCTGCACTAAGATCAAGCAAAACATGTAGGGATATGTCTCCTTTGTCAGCTGATACTAAACAATCATTTATAATTTCCACTAGTGCTGTCTCTGTGCTATGATCAGGCCTAAATCCAGACTGAATATTCTAGTCATATGATGTAGGAATTAGATCTAGTATGCAGGAAGATGATTTTAGGATGACACAAATCTGTTTCTTGTGGAAAAAAAAATCTCCACAGTCAGATTGTTAATCTGCCTGTGTCCATGTGCTCTTTGGTTGTCTCCCCATTCCGTTTGTTCTGGTCATGTGCCCCTCCTGTCTCCGCCCTCTAGGTCCCCCCGTGTTTTGTAGGCCCCTTCCCAGGTGTTGCTTGTGTTAGGGGGTGTTCATTTATAGACTCCCTGGTCTGTGTGTTTGCTTGGTGTTTTGTGTTTATAGAGTCTGTTTGGTTTCATTGCATGAAATTATTTTTTTGGCTTCATGATACCAATTTTGGTTTGGTTTCTGGTTGTATGTTTCAGTCCTTGGAGGTTTGTCATCCTGTTTTCCTGCCTTTGGTTTGCCATGTCCAGAGTTTAGTTATTTTGTGTTTCATTAAACCACTTGCATTTACGTCCTGCTTCCTCGACTACGAACGCTTGTGTGACAGTTATACTGAGATCTAGATCTGGATTAACTGTATGAGGCAGCACACTTAAAGCAGTAATTTGGATATATTCGGATTATTAATCAGAGAAAGACAGATAGCCTGAACTTGCTGCAGTTAGTGAGTGTTCTATTGTCCATAAGCCTATCCTTCCAGGCAGTCTGGAGTACTTCATCAGAGTCATCAACAGTCTGTTTTAAAGCTGGAGTCTGATCATTGTACCATGGATCAAGCTTTTTCTGTCGTATTCTTTTATTTTTAAGTGGAGTTACCTTATTGTTTAGAGTTAGTTGGAGTGAAAAATGTCCTCCAAGTGTTTGGTCAAAATATCTAGATCAGTAGGTTCAGATGGAGAGCTAATGGAATTTGACAGGTTTGGGAGGTTCTCAATAAAGTAAGTAGGTATAGAGGATGTTACAACATGTTTAACACAATAGTGTGTAGATGAACATTTATTACGTTAAAGCTACTTTCATAGGGGGCAGTCATGGGTTGGACGTTAGGAAACCAGCCCTGTGGCCAGAGGGTCGCTGGTTTGATTTCCTGAACGACTGTAACGACTGAGGTACCCTAACCCCCAACTGCTCCCCAGGCGCTGTGGATAGGGCTGCCCACCGCTCCGGGCAAGTGTGCTCACTTCCCCATTTACATTTATGGCATTTAGCTGACGCTCTTATCCAGAGCGACTTACAAGGTTAATCATATTACAGGTAGGCCAGTGTAGTGTTAGGAGTCTTGCCCAAGGACTCTTATTGGTGTAGCACAGCATAGTCACCCAGACCAGGATTCGAACCCCATTCTCCCACATGTGGTGTTGACTCCTTGGTGGGTAGTGGTGTTATCTGCTGAGCTACACCAACCTAGTGTGAATGTGTGTGTGTGAGTGTGTGTGTGTGTGTGTGGGTGTTTTACTTCACGGATGACTTAAATGCAGAAGACAAATTCCTCTGTAAAAGAACAAATGACACAAATTGGTAAAAAAAAATCTCAACTCAGAGAATGAGTGGTGACTCAATTGATCCAAGAGGCACAGGAGAACAGGGGGGACCTGGCTGTGCTGTGGCTCAATCTTGCCAATGCATATGGTTAGATACCACAAAAGCTAGTGGAGGTTGCCCTGAGCAGATACCATGTTCCAGAGACGATAAAAACCTCATCCTTGACTTTTATAACAATTTTAGTCTGAGGTGTCCTCTGGGACCTCACCATCGGAGTGGCATTGTCTAGAGAAGGTCATCATCATCGGCTGCACAATCTCTGTGTATGCTCGGGAAGTCTGCGGAAGTCCAGATTTGGCACCCGACAATTAGAGCATTATGGACAATCTTACTGTAACTGCAACATATGCTAGCTATGTAAGGGCTTCATGGTGCTGTAGCTGTCTAGTAGCCGTCTTGGCTAATATGTGTAGATACTCGTTCATGTTATATCAGCCTTTGTACTGGAATGTCACAATTTATTAGCCTTAAGAAAAGAGCATTAGATCGCTAGCAGTGTCTTTTCTAAATGTATAGAATGTATGTCAATGTTATGCTGCATCTTCATTTCTTTTCTTGGTTCATTAAATGCACGTTGAGGAGAGAGAGTTTGTGGTGTGAAACCTCTGTCCATATTTCTTACATTTTAGTGCATTTACAGATGCAGGTGGCTTCTCCATGGTCTCGAATGGCTCATCACATGGGCAAGAATGAGCTTTAAGCCTGCAAAGTCCAGGTCCTTAGTCTTGAGGAAAGGAAAAGTGACTGACCGGTTCCTCTTCACCCTGGGAGACACTCAGATTCCATCAGTGTCAGAAAAGCCAGTGAAGAGTCTGGGCAAGCTCCTATCTAGCTCCAATCTAGCTCCAATCTAAAGACCACCACTGCACGCCAAGGTACCAGGGATGACCTTGACACGTGGCTCTCGGCTGTGGACAAGTCTGGGCTTCCTGGGAAGTTTATGGCATCTACCAACATGGCATCCTGCCTCGTTTCCTCTGGCCGCTGCTAGTCTATGAAGTCCCGATCGCCATCGTGGAGGGCTTTGAGAGGAAGATTAGCCAGTTCCTACGCAGGTGGCTGGGCCTGCCATGGAGACTAAGCAGCATTGCACCTTTGGGGCATAACACCAAGCTGCAGCTTCCATTTAGCAGTCTGGCAGAGGAGTTCAAGGGCACCCGAGCCAGAGAAGTCAGAGGATGGAAGTGCCGCGCACAGGAAGCAGTGGAACGGGCGGAGGCAATGTTGCAGTATCTTGGTGGGCACAGTGGCTATCGGTTGGGCCGGGCTGGGTAGCAATCCGAAACCTAGCTACAGCAAAGCTAGCGTAAAGGAGAAGAGGAAACTAATCCAGGAGGAGGTACATGTCGAGGTGGAGGAAGCCCGTTTTAGCAGAATGGTGGGCATGTCCAAACAGGGGGCATGAACCAAATGGGAGCATACAGCTGGCCGCAAGATCACCTGGGCAGAGCTTTGGAAGTGGAGCCACACCATTTCAAGTTCCTTGTCCAGTCAGTGTATGATGTTCTCTCGAGTCCTGCCAACCTGTTTACCTGGGCCTGGTGGACTCACCTGCTTGCCAACTGTGTCAGAAGAGAGGAACTTTAGAACACATCCTCAGCTGCTGCTCAAAAGGGCCTGGGAGATGGTTGATATCGTTGGTGCCACCACCAGGTTCTGCTGCCCGCAGACTCCATCTGTACTGGCATTAACAACAGCAAGCGACAACACCCATCCAAGTGTACCAACGCTTTTGTTCGAGCGGGTGAGAAGCCCCAGCCCCCAAGGAAGACACAGGGGGGTCTGCCTACAACAGCAAAGGACTGGCAACTACTGGTAGACCTTGGGAGACAGTTAATATTCCCAGACATCATTGTTGCAACAACACTCCGGCCAGACATGGTCTTGATGTCTGGGGCAACCAAGCAGGTAGTGCTACTGGAGCTAACTGTCCCCTGGGAAGATCGCATGGAGGAAGCTGAAGAGTGGAAGAAGGCCAAGTACCTTCTTGACCTGGTGGCAGAGTGTCGGAAGAATGGGTGGAAGGCCCGCTGCAAGCCAATTGAAGCTGGCTGCAGGGGCTTTGCTAGGGGGCCTGGGACTCCTAGGGATCTGCAGACTGCACAGACGAGGAGCCATGAAGAACATCATGGAAGCTGCTGAAAAGGCTTCACGTTGGCTCTGGTTAAGGAGGGGGGATGCGTGACGTAGTGCGCTACCTGGACACAAGTCGGGGCCTGATCACCCCCGGCTGGGTCTTCCGGGTGAGTGTGTCTGATGTAAGACCCGAAACACCCAGTGACCCCGGTAACATCACTGCAGATGTGTCCAGGTTGCACCACAAGGTGTATTTTAGAACAGACAGTGACCTGAGACTACTGTGGTCTATAGAATAATAGATAACTGAGCTATGTTTATACCAAATGTTAAAACTAAATCCGGAGTGCGGTTATATTATGGGTGAAACTAAAGGAGTCTAAGATTGACAGAAATACCTTACTTAGTGGATCCTGTGGCTTATCGAGGTGGATATTAAAATCCCCAGCAATTATTACTTTGTTTGAAAGTGTTATCAAGCTTGATAAAAACTCAGCAAATTCCTGTAAGATCTCAGAATATGGCCCTGGTGGCCTATAAATTGTTATAAGTTAAAATGAGTTTTTATTTTTTCTGCATTCACTTACATAGAGAAACATTGATTTTCAAATTTTAAAAGGAAGAAAATCTGCAGCCCGCTTTTTGGTTTATTGATAAGGACTTAGGATATATGCTGGCTACGTCTCCACCCCGGTCGTTAGGTGAGGATTATGCACACTTTGTACATTTGTTGTATTTTATTGTATTTTTAACCAGACAAAAGAGATTTATTTATTTTTCTGTAATTTCCATTTTTTTAATTTTGTAAACCTGCACTTTAGTCTAGCTCTTGTTCTGTATCTGTTCTGCTGCTATTCCTCTGCTGTAACAATGCAATTTTCTTCATGTGGGATAATTAAAGCTTGTCTTATCTTATAACTAGCCTGTTGTGGTGGCTTCATTTATAGCTAAATACTCTTCAGGTCTAATCTAGGGTTAGGGTTAGGGTTAGTGTGTAATGTTTCTGTGAGGCACAGAGCTTCAAAGCCATGTTAGTAATGAGTTTGTTTACGAGGACGGCCTTCGATGTAAGGGAGCTTATATTTAGCAGGCCCAACTTCAAGACTAAAAGTCCTATTGTTGTGAGCTGGGAAAAACTGGTCTGATTGATTAGCTTTGTGGGGCAAATTTCCCTAAAAATTTGTGTTTGACTCTGGGAACAGATACAATCTCAAGTTGGTAAAACCTATGAGGCATTTCTAGGCAGCCAGCAGAGGGTCGATTTAGCCTGATTGTCTGCTGCTTGGCTTCGTTAGTGGTAAGCACATTAGCAATGCATAGTTGAACATGATCTAGTGTGGTACCATATAGAATCTATATTGATGTTATTATACTGCTATAATAATTACCCCTGCTAGAAAAACAGACTATCACAGCCAATCATCTCCAGAACTATCATGTGCGTGCTTTGGATGCTGGTATCAAGGTAACCATCATGACCATACTGGTTAACTACACTCAGACTCAGACTGATGAAAGTCCTACTGTGAAAATGTGAAATTTAGTGAAAATTAATCTGAAGTGATGTTTTAAAGTCTACAGGTCAGCTTACTACCTGCTTCCGTGCGCATGCGTAGACGGAAGGTAATAACATCACGACGCTGGCGGCAAAAAAAAAAAAGATTCTGGAAGTTTTCCTCCCTCCGTTTCGTCAGGATGAGATAATAATACCGAAATTTCTGAGGTAAAATGAAGTAAAAATGACAAAACTACAAAAAATACAAAACAAATAATGCATTAGCACTTTAGCTAGCACGTCAGCCTAGCCCGGGACCTTGCTCTTAGCACATTTGACCGTGGTAACTGCGTTAGCTCGGGGGTATGGGGCTATGTTTTGGTTAGCTCTTTAGCTTTGGAACAAAGTCTTGGCTCATAGTAAGCACTTAAACTCGCATTAGCACGTTAGCTAGTTCGTAGCCTAGTTCGGGCGTTAGCACGTTAGCTAGCGCGTTAGCACCAGGCTAGCACATTAGTTCAGACGTTAGCTAGCGCGTTAGTTCGATATTAGCAAGTTGGCACGTTACCTCAAACTCAGCCCAGTACCTCGCTCCAGTATTGAAGATTAGTAAAGGAATCATAGCCTGATGTGAGCAGTGACATGTTACATGTATGTAGTGATTAATTTTGATGGTGTGTTTCTGTTTCATTCAGAGTGGCCGCACTGAAACCACACGAGTGCATACTGAAAGCTCTTTGCACATACCTGAATGAAGACTGCAGGAAACTCATTAGGAAGACCTTGATAGGTACACCTGAACATCATGTTAGTGTTTTATTCTGTGTTACTCAGACGTGATAATTTACCTGAATGTACCTGTATATTGAGTACACATTCATGTTATTGAGTGGAAATGGACTGTCACAAGCAGATATTATTCAGGGGGTAGTTAATTCTCATCAGTGACACACTGACATGGTATAGTGCTGAAGTGAGAATATGGTGGGGTTTTTACACAGCTCAGTGTCACTACTAGGTTGAGCTGACCACTGATGCAGGACTAGAGGCTTCCCATCATGACCTACTGCCCTTTGCTTTTAGAAACTGCCATCCCTGGAATCCGCCATTGCCTGAATCTGGTGTGTTGGACTAGGGTTGGTGCTGAACTCTCTAGGACAACAGATCGGGTTACCAGGGCACCCCTGCTCTAGTCCTCCATCAATGGTTAGAGTAGTTTCATTACCATTGGACTAAGATCATCAATAGAAGCAATCTATAGGTGCGCAGAAGGATATGTACACACAATGAAGCTCAGATGCTCAAAAAGATATTTACCATGTATATGCTAAACATTTGATTGTGTTATTAGTTTTATGCTCAAAATGATAGAAAAGAGTAACTGTATTTAACCCAAATTAGGTGCATCAATTGGAAATCTTTTATTACAGTTAAAAACATGTAATAGTACATACAAAATGCTAATACTAATGGGTCTACTGCTACAGCGATTTGAGTGTAATGTTTACCTAACTGCACTGCACTAAATTCAACTAAATGCGTACGACATTCATGTATAATCTATGTATATATATTAGGGATGCACTGATACCACTTTACTGCACTGTATCCTTTCTGATACCAATGTCTGATCCATGAATATAGGGCGTCACAACATAAACTCGATACTAACTACTAATTCAATTCTAAGTTCTAATTTATCTTTATTTACATTGTTTAAATATTTTCATAATCTATTCTGTCTATTATGTATTTTGTCTCTTTGTAAGACAGAATAAATTTTCATGTATTCTGTCTTACAAATAAAATGTTCTCCACATGACTGAATGGTATTCTTCATGGTATTTGAATGGTAATGGTATATGGATTGGTGTAGAACCAACAACCTGTCTCTGAACGTAGACAAAACCAAAGAGATGGTTGTTGAGTTCAGAAGGACAAGGTGCACCAAGGTGATTGTCAAGAGCACCAAGCTCCTTGGAGTTTACCTGGCAGAGGATCTCACTCGGTCCCTCAACACCAGCACCATAACCAAAAAAGCAGGAACTGCACCACATCGGATCGCAAGTCCCTGCAGCGAGTAGTGAGGACTGCTGAGAAGATCATTGGTGTCTCTCTTCCCACCGTCACGGACATTTACACCACACGCTGCATCCACAAAGCAAACAGCATTGTGGGTGACCACACACACCCCTCACACACACTCTTCACCCTCCTACCGTCTGGAAAAAGGTACAGAAGCGTCGGGGATGACCACACACACCCCTCACACACACTCTTCACCCTGCTCCCGTCTAGAAAAAGGTACAGAAGCGTCCGGACCCTCACATCCAGACTGTGCAACAGCTTCTTTCCCCTTAACACCCAGAGTCTGGTCTGAATAACTGCACACATTCAGTGACTGGACTGAACACACACACACACACACAACCTCATCTTTTAAATCTGTCTACACATAAATCTAAAGAGTACAATGTTTTACATGTATACCAAATATGGACATAACTGCTGCTAAGTAAACAATGTTCATCTTTAAAAAAAAAATGGACACAACCACACTTTACTGCACCCACTACCAGTGGGCTATCTGCACTGTCCCCTCCCTGTATTTATTGTTTGCTGTTTCGTGTATTGTAAATTGTCTTGTGTATTTATTGTATTATTGTTCTATTTAGCACCTTGGTCCTGGAGAAACATTTTTTTCATTTCACTGTGTACTGTACACCACTGTATATGGTTGAAATGACAATAAAAATGACTTGACTTGATTTACTTGTTGGATTATATACACCATTTTAGATGGTTAAGAAAACCTGTTTTTTTTTTTTTTATGTACTGTATATATCTGTAGGGATTACTACTATGCTAATAAAAGCCATGGGAAAGCAGTTTATAAATTGATTAAGAAGGTGTGTTACCTCAGGGGATGGCTTGGCTACAGCCACAAATGTCAGCTGAGGTTGAACACTGGCCGACCTGCTCATGGCGTGCTCATAATAATGTGAATTCTCATAGTTTGGATACGCCAGAACCACCCGTTACCACGCACAGTGGCCACCTACGGTTCTTTAATGATGATGTCTAGCTAAAGTTGTTTGTGCGAACAGCAAAGCTACTGGTACACATTCAGTGCAGGCCAGCATTAAAGGTCAGTGCTGCATTCTAACATGGGAAAGTTAACTTTGGAAATGGAAGCAGAAGACCCACCAGAGTGTCTCTGTTAACACCACCACACCGGACGCAGTGCCTCACCTTGGCTCATGGGGTTGCTAATTTGACCCTAGAAGACGTGGCGTGGTCCGATGAATTACTTTGCTGGTTGTTTTGGGTTGACGCTAGAGTTCATGGATGGCACAGACCCTTTAAACCCATGGACTCTAGTTGTCAACAATGCACTGTGAGGGCTGTTGGTGGTTCCATAGTGGTGTGGGTGTTCTCATGGCCTGTATTGGCTCCTATTGCCACCTAAATACATCATTGACTGGTGCCGCTGTGTTGCACTGCTTGGTAACGATTTGTAGCCCTTCATGGGCCTCATGTCACCCCACAATGATGGGGTATCATGTTAATGCACTGTGGCATCGGGCCCAAGTTGTCCAAACTTGGTTTAAGAAGCATTCTGGAGAGTTTTGAAGAATGGTGGTTGGTTTTCAGCCTCACAGATGTGGGCGTTCGCTGAGGTAATACTATGCCATATGACTTTTGGTATGACAGTGTAAATGATCAGTAATACGAGGCATGTTTAACAGCTTCTGTTAAACGTAAAATGTTGTGTTAACCAGTTAAAAACAAGACTGAACAGTATATAAATAAACCTGAGGTGTGTACTTGTAGCACCCAGCAGCCTCTCTGGTGGAAAAAGTTAAGCTAAATGTTGTTTCACATCCAAATTCTCAAGTCATTTGTGTCGTATGTGCATCTTCCTCACTCATGCTATATCACTGAGTGTTAGACTCGATACTAAACCCGATGGAGTTTAGTAAATATGATTGTTGCCGCAGTTCCTGCAGTGCAACCCTTTGATTGTATCTTCCTCTTTCTCTAATTTGTAGGTAAAGTTCATTCCAAGTAGTCGATGCATCACAACATGGTGGGAGCTGAACAGAAGTTGTTTTGAGACACCAATCCAGTGGTAAGTTTATAATTCTAAGGTTGCTCTACCATTCTTTAGCTCTTCCTTGGGTGTTTAGTTTGTGTCTGCCAGAGGGTGCTAAGGGACAACAAAAGACCAGAGACAGGGATGTAACGAAAACCCGCTCAGAGGGCTTTTTTGATTGTAATTACAGTTTTGAATGTGGAGAAATAACTTGCGTAGACAAGTCATTGAAAGGAGAAACTGAGCTAGAGGCCAGACAGCAGTGGGGATAAATTTGCTGCAAGAGAGAAAAGAGAATGGAAGACGGAGGTTAGCAGACACTTTGCACGTGGAGTCACAATTCAGCCACCTGCACAGTGGGGGACTGGGGACAGGTGAACTCCTCATCCCGTGTCAGCCGTGTGTGCTGGTGAAAAAGGTTGTCCAGAATAATGGTACTGTGTATAAGCACCATGGCGCTGCTGAGGCCTTGAAGCTGGGAAGGGGGCAGGATCTCTTTAGGGTTTGGCTCCGTTGGCAAAAGGACTGGGGGGCGACTGGTCAAGGTTCAGCCTGCTCCAGATTAGCGGGTGTGGTGATGTTGTGCCTGACAGTTCTCTTGGAGTTTGCATTGGGGTGGCTGAATGGGGAAATTATGGTGGTCCTGTTTGAAGAGTGCAAGCCACCTCAACATTTCCCAGGGGTTTGTGACTCCTGTCAGAACAACACTCTGCAAGGCTCACTATATAATAACATTCAGTTTAATTGTAATTAGTAAAGGGTTGTGTACATTCACATTGTAATATTTACTTTTTTAAAACAGTTTGTTGATTCTTGTTAAGCAGTAGATACAGAGTAGCATTGGAGGAGCCTGTTAGCATTAATATATTAATATAAACAGATACATATACATGCATATAAACATGTATATACAGTATATATACATATATACACAGTGTATATATATATATATATATATAAAGGGGGTAAAAAGTTCAATTCTAAAAAACAAAAGAATAAAGGAGAAGAGAATAAAAGAAAAAAGAATCATAATAAAAAAAGAATCATGATTAAAGCAAATGTATAAAGTGTATTAAAAGAATAGATAAAATTATAAAAGTGATAAAATAATCCCATTATTTTTAAGCTTGAACAGAGAGAAATGTTTTAAGTCACTCTTTTATAATGTCGAATGAGTCGCCTCGTTGCATAGTTACATAATTTGGATGCATATTAAACAAACGAGAGTTTTTTAGATTTATTTTAGTGGGCTTTTGGAATATTTAAGGCTTGCAAAATCCAGTCTATAGTGTGGATTATAAAATAGTTTAAAAATGTATACTAATATTTAAATTAAAACCACAAACACATTTTAATCTGTATTTCTTGTTGCCTAGCTTTTTTCTACATTTCGTACAAACACCAAAATTGCATTTGTGTTGTATTCAATGTCATTTAAATCCCCCTTTTCCTACAATTTCCTGTATTTTAATTTTCCCCTGTGGTTTGGGTTTTTGCAGCATGTGAACATATTAATCCAGTATTTTATTAACTTTATGTTCTTTAAATTAATTGTTATATGAAGTGAATGAATTGTAAATGTTACTACATTGCACAGTTAAGAGAAACTTTTGAGCTAGTTTAAATGTAACCATTTAAAGCTTTGAACAGAGATTCAGGTGATGTATTTGTTTCAGTTCTGAAGTGAATACACATAATACCTGCTCTGTGGTGGTCCTGTGGGGGTCTTGACCATTGAAGAACAGGGTAATAAAGTATACAGAGAAACAGATGGACTACAGCCTGTAACTGCAGAACTACAGAGTGCTCCTATATGCTCAATGGAGCTGTAAGATGGACAATAAGCATAGATACAGAAAGTGAACCTGAGGTGGCTGGTCAGTGTATATTTATATTTATAGTGATCCATAAAATCTATTTTAGGTATTTTTTAGGTAATATACATAAATGTTTGGAGTAAAATGTCAGTATTTGGAATTGTACTGATCTGTCCTTCTCCCCAGTATTATTAGCAATTTTTTTTTTTACGTCTGAACCGTTCAATTGTTTGCGATTACAAGTTATAAACTTTTTGGCGCGGTTTGTGATATGAAATAGGAAATACTGGCAGGGCATGGATAATTAATTAAAAAAATAATAAACAAAATAAAAAAAACAAGTAAACACAGAAGCAGAAAAATAAAATAAACTGATTTAGGGATTTTTAAGCAAAATAAATAAGACCAGAAATATAAGCAAATAGGATAACATTTCTCAACCTAACTCAGATTAGTAAAGAATTTGGTGTTTATCATTATAACATCAGTACATAATATCACAAAGATCCATAGGAAAAAATCTGTATGCAATAATCAAGATTGGATGGTCATGACCTTCAGGCCCTCAGACAGCACTGCATTAAAAACCAACACAATTCAGGAGTGGAAATCACTACATGGGATCAGAAACACTTCAGTGAACTGTGAACATGGTTTGTCATTGCTCCACAAACACAGATGAAACTCCACCATGATGAAAACAAACTGGGTATTAACAAATCGAGAAACACGGCCACCACCTTTTCTGGAAGTGGGAAGAAGGAAGGTGTCCAGTTGTCCGACCAAACCAACCTCATACCGTTCTTGTTATCATCTGAACGGTATATATGGGTTTTGGAGTAGCATATGCTGCATTCAGACAACATCTTTTTCAGGGAAGCTTGGCTCCATAGTAAAAGAGTCTTGATGCTAAACTAAACTGCCTGCAGTCCAGTCATCCATTGTAAAACTGTTCAACAGCTAAAATCCCATAGAAATCACACATTTCACATTCAAAGCTACAGTATTCGTCTCCTCAAAAGTTTACATAGTGCTGTTAAAAGAAGAGATGATGAACACAGTATGGAACATGAATAAATTTTTTTAAAAATATGTTTCAGGCATCAAATTCTAAATCAGCACAGTTTTTTCCGAGACAATGAATTTTAACATGGAACAGCATTGCATTCTGGTTTTAAATGAATTTCGCACAGCGTTTCAACCTTAAAAACAGGGTTATACTTCAGGCTTTAAGAGGTGACTTGTGGCAGCGCACGCTTACTGTATTGTAGTCTAATTTATTTTCTCCTTCTACTTTGTAATTCTACTTTTTTATTGTTAACCAAAATAAATAAATAGTTCTGATTTAAAATGAACATTAACATTAAAATACATGGCTGTGCGTACCTGTAAATCGACTGTCCCTGTAGTAACTGTAATCAGCTACTTGTAGTGTCATTGACATGGTTTCAAGTGCATGTTGTCATAGACTTATACTGTGATATGTGTTAACATGCTTGTGTACATTAATAGGTTCGCTTAAATTCAGTTCTGTTTTTTGAGACTTTGAATTTGAGTAACATAAAGGGGTAAACATGACCTTACATATGTTAACTGTTTTATAAATGTTACCTGTGAATGCTTTCTGTTAATGTTTGGCATATACCAGCATTGCCAAGTTGTGAGAGTGTAGAGGGTTTCTACAGCGCTGTAACAGACAAATCAGGAATAAGGGTGTTTGGTATTCATCTTTCGAAAGTACAGTTAAAACAGCTACTGAATTTTAGAGGATGAAGCAAGAATTGTTACACCCTGGTCTCTCCATTGATTGATAATTAAATCAATAGATTGATTAATTAAATTGAGTTTGTATTAAAGCGACACAGACTTATTACATTTACCATACTAATCCAATTTTGTATAAATATCTTCTTCCTCATAGTTGTTGTTCATGTGCATTTTCTCTGCATCTGTATTTATTTCAGTGTAGATCTCATCAGAGTCATCTGAACCCTTTCTCTGGTGGGCAGTTTCTTCTGCATTTTCATAATCTTCATCATCATTGTCCATCTTGTTTACTGTATTGTTAATCCCACATGTGGTTTTGGCACCTAACAAATGAAAGTGTAAAAATACGCTTTACTGAAAATTTTAAATTTACATGTTAACCAAATGTTACTATAGCATTGTTCACTTTATGATATAGAGATGTATAAGTAACAAAGAATGGAAACTCTTTTAAAATTATTTTGTTAAAATTATTTAGTTTATTACACTTACCTGCACAGTCTACATGAATTTGTTTACGTGCAAAGCTCACTGCCGAATTCTTCACAACAGCATTTACACTAATGTAGACCTCATCAGGGTCATCTGACTCTTCACCCTGGTCAAAAAAACTTTCTGCCTTTTCATAATCTTCATCGTCATCCACATCAATCGTTTCTCCAGTAGTCTCATAACTGTTTTTGTCACCTACAGAAGAATTGTGTGAAATAAATTCAATAATTTAAATTAAATAAAATTCTATAAACATTTAGTTGGTTAACTACATTTTATGGCCCACAAATTTCTCTACACCAAACATGCTATATGAGTAGCGGGCAGCAACAGAGAGTTTTTCCTCAAACATAAACGGTTTGTACAACCATAACTCTGTCCCATCAATGCATAAAATAAAAATGTATCTAATAAAAAGATGAAATAAAACACCATTCTTGCTAATTGACCAAATATAAACAGTTAAAATGAACATACTTTCTAAGATTAACTGTTTATTCTATATGACATTTGCTACCCCACCTCTCTTGACCGCACAATCAGCAAGTTCTGTTGGAGTTAACAAAAGCATCAAATCGAATGTGTGAGTATATATATTGTTTTTTTTTTTTTTACTTTCCCCATGTGGGGAAAAAAAGGCTTTCTTATCTTAACAGCTTTCCTAGACAAAATTAATGTAATACATAAAATATAACCAATGTACCACAATGATTATATGGGGGAATTCAAACTAAAGTCTAGATCAAATATACTCTTCCTCTTATCCGACTCCATTTTAGAACAATCTGCCTCTTAAAACTACAGAGCCTCAAACCTTAGGAAATATTAAAACAGATTAACTGTATGAACTCATAGCATCCAAGAATAGCTCTATAACTAACCTCAGATATAAAAGACCTACATTACAGCCTCCAACTACACCCTATGGAATATAAACTTAGTTATGCATATTATTTAGCTTTAATACAACATTACTATTATGTTTTCTAGATTTGTTCCACTGCCGAGCAGTTTTGTTTGGAGGTCATCAGAATGTATATTTTACCAAGTGTTACACGTACAAAAAGTTTACCTTGGTAAGACAACACATGAATGACATGTAACAAACACAAATATTATTAACAAGTATTACACTAAAGGAAAAGTACAGTAAGACACAAAAAATAGAGCCAGGAAAGGAGCTAGTGATGTGTGATTACCTGTGCTTTTATGTATATGGTTACATGTACATGGGTAATTCTGAGCAGACTTGCATTATGAAAACTATTATTTACAGAATATCACAGAATGATGTTAACATGTTAAATGATGTTAAACGATAGGAAGTTACTGTTTACAATGTTTGTGAGGTGACCACTGTGGGTAATGAGTATAACAGCGATGGGGGGAAAAGCTGTTACTTTGTCTGGTTAGGCTGAAAAGTGTCTGGACGAGGTGATGTCCAGGATTAGAGGTTTCGGCTGTAAAATTGCCAGTGCGCTTCCTCACCCTGCTTGTGAAAATGTCCTAAAGCGTTGACAGATTACATCCAATGATCCGCTCCTCTGTCCTGATTATGCACAGGAGTCTTGTGAGGTGGAGGAACCAGACCAGATGGTTGCGTGAGGATGTTCTTATTGATGGTGTAAAACTGGATAGTAAGGGTCTGTGGCAAGAACATTCTTTGGCATGCTTTCCTGGCTATGGAGACCATGATCATCTTCCACTTCAGGTCCCTGTTCATGGTGGTGCCCCAAGACTTAAGTGACTCAAAAGTGGAGACCCCAGAGTCAATGATGTTGGGTGGGAATTGTGTCTAATGTCTAATACCATTGTAGTATGATGTGCAGAGCCAAGTTGACCATGTTATCGACAGACCTGTTAGCTCTGTAGGCAAACTAAAGACAGTCCAGCATAGGCCCTGTAATGGCCTTCAAGTGAGCAAATACCTTCATGACTACAAAGATCAGGCACTTGTAGTCAGTCAGTTTTTTGGTACTGGAATAATGTTGGAAGTTCTGAAGCATGTGGGGACATGTGAGTTCCAGTGACTTTAATGCAGAGACTGAGTCAGTCCCTGCAACTTTTCACAGTCTTTGTCTTCTGTCTGTTGAAAAGCCTGCTAACATTTCTCAGTCTGATGGAAAGGTAAGCAGGAGGCAAAGGTTGGAGAGACAGATAGCTTGCACAAGTGACACGCTGTCTGAATTTGGCTGTTTCCTTTGTGAGGGTTGCACTGTTGGAAGTGCCCCAGAATGATAAGCAGTAAGTCTGGATGCTTTCTCTCTCTTTCAATATCAGATCAGCCAGCTATCTTTGATCATCGCTTATGGGTGCAAGTGGTGTAGACGACCGAGATGAAGAAAGTAAACTCTCAGAGAGTAGAAGCGCTTACAGTTAATGAAAAGAGACTCCAGGTGAGGTAAATATGAATTTAACAGTACTGGGACATCTTTGGACCAGAGTTCATTGATATAGAAGCAGATTTCCCCTGTCTTTGGAACATAAGAAGAGAGATGCTGTTGTTACCGAGGACAAGATGAGGAAACCGGATGCAAGTGCAAGTATTTAATGACAAAGGATTAAAACCAAAAACACTAGGACAACTAAGAAACAAAACTCCACTGAGCGAACGGGAAACAGAAACAACTAACAGAGATAAACAACTGACATGGAGACAAAGACTGGTGGGAGGACAAACGCCAAGCAAGAACAAAGGGGACAACATGGAGTATAAAACGACAAGGGCTAACGAGAGACACCTGGGAAGGGGCGGAGCCAGACACGGGTGAGGGGCCTGACAAGAGGGCGGAGACAGGAGGAGCAAAAGACCAAAACAAACAAAAGCACATGGAACAGAGTGACAGGCAGTTACATGGACATGACAAGATAGAAACAGGAGGCCAGATAAAACAGACAAACATGAACAGGACATGGCAGGTGTGACTGCTGTGTGATATAAGCAGATGCTAGATTATTTAGAGATTATTTAGAGATTATTTATAGACCAGTAGCAAAAAAATCTGTTCTAAAAGAGACAGGTAGCCAGTGCAGGTGCAGGAGTGATATGAGCTCTTTTTTGTTGGTTAAGATCCAAGCTGCTGTGTTCTGTACGAGTTGTAAGGGATAGAGTTTTTTTTAGGAACCCCAGTAGGAGAACCATTACAGTGACCCGTTCTGCTTGTAGGAAACGTATGAACAGGTTTCTCTGCATCTCTTTGACACAGAAATACACAGACTTTTCCAACACTTTCTAAATGATGATAACTGCTTTAGTAATGATAGGGGTGGTGGGGCAGGGACTGTGCATGTTTTGGGGGTTGAGTGATTGCAATGGTGCTTACCATGGTACTTATCCATCTTCACAGCCGTTTGATCCTCTTGTTTTTTGTATCTCCTTATGAATAAAACGATGATAGGCACTAATATGAGTAACAGTCCTGCTGCCACACCAAAACCGATGAAGGGAGCCAGTGATGCTGTAAGAGAAATCACCATCAAGACTTTCTGTGTTTAAACACCACAAATAAGCAAACACAGCCTATAGTACATCTTACTGTACCTTTCACAATGACCTCCAGGAGTTCAGTGGTAGGAGAGCTGAAAGTGCGTGAGGACAAAGCTACCTCATAAACACAGCTGTAGTTTCCCTGGTGGACGTAATCTGCTTCAGGAAAGAAGAAGGTGGCTGAGTGGTTAACAGCCGACTGAGTTCTGGTAATGTTGGATCCACTGAACTCTAAGTGGAAGGAACCTCCTGGATACTGTGATGGAGTGAAGCAAATGACGGAGAAGCTGTAGCCCCTTGTGACCTCTGATCCTTGAATCTGCTGGTGGAACCTTCCTTCTGGAGTACTCAAGGAGATATTGGGCTGCAGCAAGTTCACTGTGGGACATGAAAAGTGTGTGTGGAGAGTTGCAAACTGAAATCAAAGATTAAAAATATACATAATAATAGTAATAATAATGATATTTATTTACAGAGCACCTTTCACACCGTTGGCAACTCCAACTCCATGATTTAATGAGCCAAAAACATAAAACATATTTATTGTTTGTTATTGTTAATAATATATTAATGTTTATTATTAGTTTTAACTAAACGCTGAGTTAAAGAGAGATGGGTTTAGGAGTGTACTAAACATGAGCTCTGAGCTCGACTATCTTATAAAAGCTGGAATTAAGTTCCACACTTTAGAAACGTAATAACTGAAAGAGGTCTCTCCACGTTCCCTGTGTTTTACAGATATTTGCAGAAGGCCATTATCCCCAGAATTAGGATCTCGAGCTAGAACATAACCATGTATGCAGGTAAGAAAAAACAGGCAGGCAGTGCAACTATTTTAAATAATTTTTTTAATTTTTGTTAGAATCCGTCTTTCTGCATTCTGTATGAGTTGTAGGGGATGATTTGTTTTCTTAGTAATCTCTGTAGAAGGACCATTACAAAGATCAACTCCTCAGTAGAACAATTACAGTGATAAATTCAGCTGTAAGAGGATCATTACAGGGATCGCCCCTGCTGTAAGAGGATCATTACAGGGATCAGCTCTGCTTTAAGAGAGCCATTACAGGAATCATAACAAAGTAGCAGCTTCTGATGACTACTTGAAATGTATTTATGAGAGTTTGTTTAATGTTTTGCCAATAGCACGCATGCAGAAGCACGAAACCTAAAAGGTTAAGGTGTAGTTGAGAGAATGAAAGGAAAATTAATTATAGGCCAACGATAAAAGAGAATAAATTAATACATGTGTTTTAGAATAGAAAACGTTATTGTTCATCTCTGGAACTGTCCATCTTTTTTTATTTTCCAGCATTACACCCCTAATCAGTTAGTAAGATGAGGTGCACACACATTGGTTACCCTGGATCAAGAAGCGTTACAGTGGAGAAGAGAGGGATTTGGTCCATGTCAGCAAATCACTTCTGTACAGCTGTAAGTAAAGTGTGTTTTATTGTTTTGATCCCCTGCTCCTCAGTTTCTTTGGATAGCAGTCTCTGTAATGCCGTGATAGCGGTAATCACATCAGAGGCTAATTCATCAGAGGAGTTCACTTTTCTAGTCTCCTCTTCGAATGGCTTCAAACAACTTTACGTCCGACTGCGGCACTGAGCTGTGTAGGCAGCTGCTTGTTTACTGCCAGCTAAAGTGTGTGTGCAATGAAAAGCTAGGCAGTCCAGCATCATCCACTGCCTTTATCCTGTTTTTAGCATTTTAACACACCACAACATGGACAGAACTTTTATATATATGTACATACATATATATACATATATATATATATATACTTATACATATATATGTTTCTATGTATATATATGTATATATATATATATATATATATATACATAGAAAAATATGTATGTATATACACATATATGTATATATTTGTATTTGACCGGGAAAAAAAAAAAAAAATTATATATATATATATATATATATATATATATATATATATATGTATATGTTTCTATGTATGTGTATGGCCGAAAATGGTTGATCAGCAAGAACAATATACTGGGTAAAAGCTTCTGTTATTTTCACATCCCTAGGGTTATGTGTAAACACTTCAATTTTAAGAATTTTTATCAGGTTGCCTGTCTTGTAGGAAAATGCAGAAGTACCTCCTCTTGCTATTTTCATAGAGCACAGTGTGCAGTCTACTTTGCTTGGATTGCTATTACTAATTGTGAGTTTGAATTGTCTGCATATTTGCGCAGCTACGCCAGTAGATACAAGGTATCGGATGTTGGTATCGGAGCCTTGTTTGTGATTTCGTGAACTAGTAAATGAACAGCGTATCGGGCAAATACCCGATAAATACCAGAGTCTGTCAAGGCATTGTTTTCTGAGTTTTAATATTAAGAATCATTATTTCAGTTTCTTCTTGTTTTAGTTGTAGAAAATTCTTTGATATCCGCTGAGAATTATGTGGCACACAGTTTCTAAGTCTTTCTACTGATTTTAAGCTATACAAAGGAATGCATAATTGCATGTCATCAGCATGACTATGAAAGTTTGTCATGTTTCCTCATTACATCACCCAGACGTAACATGCACAATAAGAAAAGCAGAACCATCTATTTATTAAATATAATTGAAACCATTCTAAAGCTGTGCATGAAAGACTGACACAGTGTTTAAGGCTGCACTAAGGTCCAGTAAAATAAGAATAAAAGGATTTATGGAAACTATATAAGACGTGTCTTTACAACAGGGAACTGATCAAATTCAGCGGTTATAAGGACAAGGTAGACTGCAGAAGAGATTAGTCTTACCTACAACAGAGAGCTGAACAGAACTGCTCTGTGGAGATCTGAAATCACGACTGGAGACTCTGGTCTGGTACTGGCAGTAGTAAAACCCCACATGAACAAAGTTCACTTCCGGTAAACTGAAGATGACAGAGGTTCCACGTTTCTTCTCTCTAAATGACCCAGAGCTCTGTATCAAAGTGAAGGATCCACCTGTGAACAAGGTTTCTACAGAGCAGGTGATGTCCACCTTCTCACCCCATGTGGCCTCCTTGGTGTGACTGAGAGAGATGCGTGGAGCAGGTAGATTAACTGGGGGGATAAAAAGAATATTTTTGCCATTAGATTTTTATCTGTGTAGATCAGTTTATATTAATGAAATGACCATTGAAATGTGGAGTCTAATAATGCACACACTGTTATCCACAGGACCGGATTACTGAGATTATAATTGTAGATGGTCAAAATTGAAGGAAACACATTTAACACCAGTGTTAATAAAATGTGAGGAAAAAAGTAAATGAAATGGAAATACCAGCCATTACTGGGCAGTTGCAGTAAACTTTTGGTCAAAAATGTTTTCATAAAAATGTACATTGTTGCAGTTGGAGATTTATGAGATTTGTTTAATTACCACCTTAAATACACACAAAGAGAGTCCACTCTGTAGAGTATGTGTTTCCTTAAACCCTTAATTTTTGTCTTTCAAACACACATACACACACTCTCTCTCTCTCTCTCTGTATGGGTGTACAAATACAGACAATTTATTTTTATAGTTAGTTCAACTTTTTTCTTTTTCAAGTTGTTCACCATCTCCAGGCCCTTCAGCTTGTTCTTTCTACTGCACTTTGTGAATCTCTACAACAAGGAGAAGCTTTCCCAGTGAGGAAATCACAACAGCCGTTTCACTTCATGATGGGGACCAAAGGTGAGGATGTGACGTTATAGACAGGAGGAATAAGAGTTTTCAGGCATGATGGCACAGTTCAGTATTTAAAAAGGTGTGTTATTTAAAGATTTTGTGAGAGTAAGCATATTAAAAATCATTCAGGTTTAAAATCAAAAGACTTTTTTCTGCCACATTTGTGAACTGTATTAAATTTGGAAATAAGGAAAAAACAGGCGTTCAGTACTTTCAATTTGAAATGTTTTTAATAAATTAGAGATTATTTATTTGTGACCACCAGACAGTCAGATTTCACTAGACATTTTACAGCCAGGTAACATAAAACTTGGATATAGCTATGGATATAATGGCATGGGTGCTATACTAATTCCAAATATGCCCCAAGTATGTGTTTCACTGACCTTCAAAACTTGGACCTTACAGACTGCCCCTTGTGTCTATATTACTATTATATTACTAGTATATTAATCTATACTATATCACTGTTTTCATTATTGCCTGGAAAACACATTGTACCTCAGTGTGTGATAAAAGTGTGTTTGTACTCACCCACAGCCATGTAAATAGAGCTGCTCCTAGGAGATGTGATGGATCTACTTCCCTGGTATGAGTAGTCACAGCTGTACTGGTAGTGGCCCCAATGTGAGGACTCCACAGTAAAATCGAACGTGGTTGATGATTTAGCTGTTTGGGTTTTCATTGATTGGCCGTTCCTGTACAAACGGAAGCTTGCAGAGATGCAGGTGGGGTTGTGAGAAGTACATCTGAACCGAACAGCCTCCCCAGGAGTGACAGCAGAGTGTGATGAGAGCTGGGTGAACGTTGGGCTCTGCAGGACGTCTGTTAAAGACATATCATTAGTAATATTGTAAATCTTTATAGAATTAAATAATTATAGCAGTGTACAAAACTCTACTTACTGGAGCACACAACTCCAGCATCTTTGTGGTGTCCACAATTCCCCACTCCAAATCCTGGGTGTGAACACTGGGTGAGGTAGTTCTCAGTTCCTCTACATCCAACATCATCCAGCCATATTGGGTCACTTCCCTGACCAAAATGGGCACTGTGAGGGGCGCTGACCGCTCTGCCACATCCCATCTGTCTGCACACCACCTCTGCATCATCCATGTCCCAGTAATCATCACATACTGTTCCCCACTGGCCATTGTGCTGGATCTCCACTCTTCCACAACAGCGGCTTGTACCGTTTATCAGGCTGATGTCATTGTTGCCTGTTTTATTGTATACAGACTGGTTATAATTCTATATAACTCTATATAATATAAGTTTTCCTTATCTGAGCACAAGCATCTTCGCCACGATTACAGTAGTTATAGTCAAATCCGCTATAAGAGCTTCTAGTTCAACAAAAGTACCTTTAACTTATAGTTATATTTAGATATAGTTATATTATACTCAATTCTGTGGTTGTTTTATTCAGATTTTCCAGATGGTTTTTAATAAATGTACTTGCTCTCTAGAGAAATAATGTCATCTGTGTTTAAGACGATTAATGTTAATTTAGACCTTTTATTTGCAGGTACTCTGTGTTTGTGTACTTGTGGTTTTATCAAAACATTAACTATTATAATGTCAGTGTTGACAGTGTCTATCGGATTCCAGATTTTCAAGATGGCGAGCCGACATGAAACTACGATTCCCAGCAGGCCATGTGACTTACGGCATCATCCTGTCATCAGTGCCATTATCAGCGCCATCATCTGAGCAGCACAGCAGAGACAACAAGAGAAGCGCAGATAAGAGAGCGAGACGCTCAGAACGCACACATATTTTGACGGGTAGTGAAGTTGATCAGACTGTGTTTTCATACACATACACGCAAGTGGAGCAAAGAAAAAAAATGATTTAAAGATGTAACACGTGAAAGAAAAGAAACTCAACCTATTTGTTCCTTGACTGGACTGTGGAGACTAGGGGGTTACGGACTGTTGGTTGTTCCATAAATATTGAGAAACTGTTTGGGGGAAAAATAACCTGCTGAAGTTGAACTGAAATACTGTTAAAAGAAAAAAAAAGAAAGAAAAAGAAAGAAAAAGAAAACCCTGTGATATGGTGTAAGTGAATCTGAGCATTCTAATTTGGGTATTTTGTTAGTGTGATATTTAGTGTATTTATTTATTTATTTTTGCATTAGGTTAGTCTAAACTTTATTGTTTTTATCCAGTTCACATACAGACATACACTTTAACACATTAACCCCATTCACTCTCATAACATCTGCAGGTGCTGATCATAAAATTAGAATATCATGAAAAAGTTGATTTATTTCAGTAAATCCATTCAAAAGTGAAACTTGTATATTATATTCATTCATTACACACAGACTGATATATTTCAAGTGTTCATTCTTTTAATTTTGATGATTATAACTGATAACTAATAAAAACCCTAGAAAATTATATCTCCGAAAATTAGAATATTGTGAAAATGTTTAATATTGAAGACACCTTTTGCCACACTCTAATCAGCTAATTAACTCAAAACACCTGCAAAGGCCTTTAAATGGTCTCCCAGTCTAGTTCTGTAGGCTACACAATAATGGGGAAGACTGCTGACTTGACAGTTGTCCAAAAGACGACCACTGACACCTTGCACAAGGAGGGCAAGACACAAAAGGTCATTGCTAAAGAGGCTGGCTGTTCACAGAGCTCTGTGTCCAAGCACATTAATAGCGAGGCGAAGGGAAGGAAAAGATGGTAGAAAAGTGTACAAGCAATAGGGATAACCGCACCCTGGAGAGGAGTGTGGAACCAAACCCATTCAAAAATGTGGGGGAGATTCACAAAGAGTGGACTGCAGCTGGAGCCACATGCCTTCAGTGCTTCAAGAGCCACTACGCACAAACGAATGCAAGACAGGGTTTCAGCTGTCGCATCCCTTGTGTCAAGCCACTCTTGAACAAGCGACAGTCATCCGGGTTGACCTGAGGAGGTTGGGTTCCGCCCTTGAGCCTGGTCCCTCTCGAGGTTTCTTCCTTACCCAAGGAAGTTTTTCCTCGCCACTGTTGCCTCTGGCTTGCTCAAGGGGGGCTCGGACACGGTTTTTCCACCCTCACATGTCTGTACATTAACCCTGTGGTTCTTTTCTTTGTATGACAAATTGATTTTTTGTGAAGCTGCTTTGAGACAACGTTGGTTGTAAAAAGCGCTATATAAATAAATATTGATTGATTGATTGATTGACAGTGTCAGAAGCGTCTCGTCTGGGCTAAAGACAAAAAGGACTGGACTGCTGCTAAGTGGTCCAGAGTTCTGTTCTCTGATGAAAGTAAATTTTGCAATTCCTTTGGAAATCAAAGTCCCAGAGTCTGGAGGAAGAGAGGAGAGGCACAGAATGCACGTTGCTTGAGTGTAAAGTTTCCACAGCCATTGATGGTTTGGCTGCTGACCAGCTTCATGGAGATGCAGATTTCATTTTCCAACAGGACTTGGCACCTGCACACAGTGCCAAAGCTACCAGTACCTGGTTTAAGGACCATGGTATCCCTGTTCGTAATAGGCCAGCAAACTTGCCTGACCTTAACCCCACAGAAAATCTATGGGTACTGTGAAGAGGAAGATATGATACACCAGGCCCAACAATGCAGAAGAGCTGAAGGCCACTATCAGAGCAACCTGGGCTGTCATAACACCTGAGCAGTGCCACAAACTGATCGACTCCATGCCACGCCACATTTCTGCAGTAATCCAGGCAAAAGGAGCCAACTAAGTATCGAGTGCTGTACATGCTCATACTTTTCATGTTCATACTTTTCAGTTGGCCAACATTTCTAAAAATCCTTTTTTGTATTGGTCTTAAGTGATATTCTCATTTTCTGAGATACTGAATTTGGGGTTTTCATTAGTTGTCAGTTATAAACATCAAAATTAAAAGAAATAAACACTTGAAATATATCAGTCTGTGTGTAATGAATGAATATAATATACAAGTTTCACTTTTTGAATGGAATTACTGAAATAAATCAACTTTTTCATGATATATTTTTTAATCCTTTTATTTCATAGCATCTGCGTTTGGAGCCGAATTTAAAGATTGTTATTTAAATTAACCCAGATATTTTCATTTGTAACATTTTGCAGTTTGTGTTGTTGCATCTCTGTCATTCCCCTTCTCTTCGAGCCTGGAGCAGTAACAATATTGGTCCATGCAAATTGGCAGAGGTATTACCAATCTTAGGGAACCTAGATTTTTGGTCATAGTAACTGAGATCCTGCTATAACTGTTGATAGCTGGAGTTGTTACAAGCTATGTGCTACACATGGGCTAATAAAGGGTTCTTTAATAATGGCTACTAAAGTTTAATGACCTTTTTAATTGAATGCATGACTGATGCATGATCCTGGTTTAATGACCAGAAATACATTGATATTTACAGAGGGAGAAGATAAATAAGATCGGTTTAATATGTTTAGTAGCTGTTTTTTAGGTTTACAATAACAACAGTTATCATTCAGTTCTCCAGTGTTTAACGATGAATATGTAGAGCTTGACTAACTCAGTATTTAGATGTTTCCTCACAAGATCATTAAAAATGTTCTGTTTTCTCCAAAACATGGAATCACTCACAAATAAGTATCAGGACTGGTACCCTGTTCTATGAGTGAACACTACCAGCACTCAGAAGTAAGTTCTGTTGTTGTGATGTAGGACTGGTTTGTTCTGTTCCTCTTCACTTATAAGCGTTCAAAGATACAGATCTTATTCTGTTTTTTTTAGACTGTTGTTAATAAAGGTTTCTGCTGTCTATAGAAAAAGTATCAGCTGTATTTAGAAGAGTAATGTTAAATAGGCTTAAAGAGAGACACTGCTTTTGTAAATGCACTTCTGAGTATGACAATGGAAATGTCCAGACTGGTTAGAGACCCATATTTATTTGCCAGAACTGGTCAAATGTACTGTCATTGGCTACAAGCTGATTGGTTTTGCTCTTACAGTTGAGGTCGGCGGACCCTGACATGAAGCAGAATTAGGGCCCAATCTAAAAGCTTTGTTGCCCTTCTGATTTCAGCATTATGTGCTTTGAATGCTGATCGATCAATAATGATGGTACACCATACACTGTCACTTTGAATATTACGTGGTTATAAACTGACAATGAGTTTTACCTTACCTGAGCAGGTAACACCAGCATCTTCAAAATGAAAACAGTAGTGACTGTCTAATCCTTTATGTGAGCAATTAGAGAGAGCATTTTCACTTCCAGAACAAGCAACTTCATCTAGAAGTATCAGGCCACTTCCCTGACCAAAATGGGCACTGCCATGTGCTCTAACCGCTCTGCCACATCCCAGCTGTCTGCATACCACCTCGGCATCATTCATGTCCCAGCCATTATCACACACTGTTCCCCACTGGCCATCATGGTAGACCTCCACTCTACCAGAGCAGACGTTATTACCGTTGATGAGTCTTATATTAGAGCCGCCTGTTACAAATAATAAAAAAAAAATGAACATCAAAAATTTACTTGATACTTCTTGCACTGTGTCTTTCCGTGTTTTTCCGGAGATCATTAAACACATTTCTGTAGAAAATGTCTAAATTATATTTTATTTATCTATTCTGAATTCTATATAAAACTCTGGTGGCACTGGAAAGTACATTCAGTAGAGTACATTCAGGAGTGAGTCTTCCACTGTGTGTAATTCATATCAAACCTGCTAATTTATCAACAAAGAAACTTACCAGACGGAACTGAAGCACCAAACATGCTGGATACTGAAACAAAGAAGAGAATTATGTTAAACTAACATTCAGAGCTTTCAGTCTCCAATACACATGACCACAGAGCTTCAGCTCACTAAATATTTTAAGATTTTCAGTAACTGAATGTAGAGTAATAGAAACATTAATAACACTGTGGTTACTGCTGCTGTACATGTGATGAGCTGCTGTAGGTCTCCAGATCCAACAGCTGATGATTAGACTGTTAGTGAGTGGGATCTGTACTATCAGATGAAAATCAACCAATCACAAGCTTAATCCATTTCTTTATTGTTAGAGGAGAAATACAGACAAGCCTATTATGGAACATTGTTTCTCCAACTTGCTGCATCACTTATAAACTATATATATAGTATATGAATAATGACATTTGACATAAAATATGTATAATGACATACAATGTGTGTTTTGTTATAATTATAACTTTTGTAATAATTAGTTTTCATTACTTCTGACCATCATAATCCAATACTTCCACCCTACATAATCCAACACTTCCACCTTGCACAATCCAACATGTTCACCCTACATAACCCTTCACCTTTACACCTCATAATCCAACAATTACACCCTGCAAAATCCAACATTTTCATCTTGCATAATTTAAAATCTACTTGCATAAACCAGCACTTCCACCCTACCTATCCCATCCTCCCACAACACATAATGCAGCACCTCAAGCCCGCATAATACAACACCTCCACACTACATGATCCAATACTTCCACTCAACATATACTCCCAATCTATATTATCCAACACTTCTACCCTACATAATCCAACAGTTCCACCCACTATAACCCAACACTTCCACCCACCATAACCTAACATTTTCTCTTTACATAATAAACTTCCACCCAGTATAATCCAGTATTTCCACCCTACATAATCCAACTCTTTCATTCTTCATAATCAAACACTTTCACCATACAAAATCCAACAATTCTATCACCCTTTGTAATATAAAACATAATAATCTGAGGTCTAAGTCTACTGACACTAGTACTAGACCCAAAAGAAGCGTCAAGGCCAGGTTAAAGCAAGACCGCTGTAAAAAAACAGCAAACTTAAAAAACATAAACCTAATAATTCAGGCTAAAGCATACTGGCACAGTGGTCTTAACCATGTTTATGGTTTACAGTTACATATTAAATGTACCCAAAATTATAGTATTAAATTATTAAAATCTTTTGTCACATAAAAAAGACCATGAAGAAAATACATTGTTGTCCAAGTTGATGTTGGAGGATGAGGACAAGTTGACTCCCTCCTTTGTAACTCAAGGTTGTAAGGTAGAGGGTTACACTTGAAAACGATAAGTAGGGGTAAAATAAGAAATAGGATTAGGCCTGCATATTATAAAGCAATTTTGTAAGGTGGAACGTAGCGACAGAGACATCAGCATATTACTTGTGATTTTAATGCGTTATAAAGAAAATATAAAGAAAATTCCCTTAAAAAAAACCAAAAAACGCTTTTACACTGGTTATTTTACAATACAGTGCCTTTTTTGCTGAGGAGATACATTTAGGGGTCTCTTTGGTCCCTTGTGCGGCTGTCTTGCCAATGATTTGCAGGGCATTCTGGGAATTTTCTCATTACACTCTGTTTGGAGTATGCCTCTGAAAAATCAGATTGATGGTCGCCCTACCCCTCCATCTCAACAACAATCAGAACATCCCTACCCCTAGATGTGAACGCCTATAATGAAGGGGTTGGGCGAAGTATTGGGGCAAAGGGTTAAATGAGAATGGACCATACAGTTCATTCCAACTTTCAGTACATGATCAGTTTGACTTGGCTCTGCTTGGTTTGGAGTCCTTATAACTATTTTATATTCAAGGATTCAAGGAGACTTTATTGTCATTCACATCACATGTGGTACATGGGGTGGAACGAAATTGTGGTACCCAAGGACCCAGTTTTACCCAGACAGTAGTACTTAAATAAATAAAATATACATCAATATATAAAAATATATGTAAAAAAAATATACAGAGAAAAAGAGCAGCAGGAAATTGAAAAGGTAAATCGGGGTTTAATCAAAAAATGTTCATAAAGAAAATTGCTAATTTATTTGCAGAACCAGAATTGTCTGTAAAAAGTGAGTGGTAGAAATGCATATAGACTTAGTATATAAATGGGATGTAAAATCAGTTAAAAAGGAAACAGATAACCCCTTGATTATCCACCTAATGCAAACATGGGGGAAGCTTCAACAATTATTTGGACATGAAGGATTTCTGACGTGCAAAACACCACTATGGAAGAATGGATTACTCCCACAGTTCCTTCAAAATAAACATTTTAGTGAATGGCCCAAAAAAGGAATCCACCGATTAGTCATTGCTAAAAGGACGGAGTTTTTATGTCATTTGGACAAATGAAACAGTACGACTTTAATAAGGATTTTTTTATGTTACTACAGTTACGTGACTACATCAGAACCAATAGTAAATACAAAATGAAGCTACCCACAATGACGCCAATGAGCATTCTGCAATTCCCACTCCAGAAAATCATATCAAACATGTATACAGCACTTACAGCAAATCAGTCTGTAAACGAATTAGATAAGTCAAAGGGTAAATGGGAGCGAGATTTGGGCGTAACTATAGATGCAGAATTATGGACTGACCTGTGTAAAGATAGTGTTACATCTACTTTAAATTCAAGACATAGATTAACTCAATATAATTTTTTACATCAACTCTATATCACCCCATCTAAATTGCACAGATTTAACCCCAAAATTTCACCCCTCTGTTTTAGATGTGGCTCTGCTGAAGGAACGTTTTTGCATTGCACCTGGACATGCCTTAAAGTAATTCCTTTCTGGCAAAAAGTCTGCAATATTATATCAGAGATTAATGAAACCACCTTTCCAGTAGACCCAGAAATTTGTCTGCTGGGAAATTTTACAAACGCTGATTTTAGGAATAAATATGCTTTAAAACTTACTGAAATGATGCTAATCACTGCAAAAAAATGTATAGCACGTAATTGGAAATCAGATGCTCTTATACCTATTGGGATGTGGCTTTCTGAACTGAAGAGTTGTATACCCTTAGAAAAAATAACTTACCAATTAAAGAACAACACTAAAGTATTTTATAAAACCTGGCAGCCATTTATTGACTATATAAAGGACATGACACCGGACCAGATAGAAAATATACAGGCTTAATTATATGTAACTGCTCTCCCGAATTATTATTATTATTATTATTATTATTATTATTTATTTATTATTATTATTATTATTATTTTTTTTTTTATTATTATTATTTTTCCTTTCTTTTTTTTTAATTTTTTTTTTTTTATTATTATTATTTTTGTCATTGTGCTATTTCTATTTCTCGCTTTAATGTATGCTTGTCATGTGTTATTATTTGTATTTTGTTTATAAACTTACAAAAATCTAAATAAAATAATTCAAAAAAGTGAGTGGTCATTGTTCAGTACATTTTTGGTACATAGGTGGTACAGTCACTGGAGTGAGCATCTGCTTTCCGAACAACATTATACACTATATTAAAAAAAAAAGAACGGAACAGAATACATTCAAACTACGAACACAGTGTAGAGATTATCACTGTCAGGACGGCAACTGTGATAAATGATGAACTGTAAAATTGAATGGAATTAAAAATATATATTTAACTTACCCAGCATTACGATGAAGTGAGGTCTCAGCATCCTGGTTCTCAGATCCTTATTAAAGGCCTTGTTCACTTTGAGGTGAACTACAGGGTGAACTGCACTGCTGCTGTCAGTGATGATGTGCTATACGAGGCTGTAAAGGTGGAGCTTCTGTTCCTGCAGGACTTCCTGTTCTGTAAAAGTCCAAACCCTCAAAGTTATTACCAGCATTATTACATAGAGCTAAAAACTGCCTGCACCAGTGACGTGTTAACTGTAGCAGTGTGTCTGTGCTCAGTGGAGTTAAGACTTTGACTCTGGTTTCCCACCATAGTGCAGTTAAACTGCATCTTCATGCCGTTGTCATAAGTGTTCAAGAGTGTTCTCAGTCGAGTTCTGAGAAAAGCTTGCTGTTATTTTCTCTGGTGTTTCTCCGAGGTACTTTAAAATGTAGCACCACAGTTGTTTCCGAGAACGCCCATAACCCTCATGTATTGATACTTAAGACAAGACCCATAGCTTGATTGTCATTTCCAGTTTGTCTTATATGATGAAATTCTTGTTCTGCAAATATACATGTGCAGTTTGGTGGCTGTAGGTTAAAGGAAACAGTTACTTCAACATAAGCCACAGTCTGCATGTTTTACAACAGCAGGAATGCAGGTAAAATGCCAACATTACTCCCCTGTAATATTTGCACTTAAGGTGCACACCGTGCATGTGAACTCTTTCTATAGCTTTATTTAGTGGTTTGCCAATTTACCCTAATCAGTTTACTCTATATATACCTGGGCCTGAAACTCCCCCTTAAATTCTTCACATGAGGGGATTAGTGGACTTTGCCCCAAAGTCCACAAATCCCCCTATGTGAAGCATTTACTACTACTACTGGTACTACTGATGAGCTAGATACTCCTGGTGAGCTTAACTACAGGTCTTACCTTGTCCTATTTTTATCTGCAGTTGCATGTTGTTGCTCTCCTCCAACTCTTTCTCTGTACTATATACATTACTGTGATTGATTGTCTGCTCTCTTTCGTTTCAAAGCCCCTGTATGAAAAATGATATCTGAATGGCGACTTGGTTGCTCCAAAAGAAGGTTGGAGTTTTGTAACATTGGCTGATAAAGGGCACAGCACCGTACATTTTACAAATCCAGCAGCTCATTTCACTGTTGTTAAGCCATGAATTTATTCTAAGCCAGTTAGCCTGAAACTTGTCTTTGGACCATTGCTTCACCTTGGTAATGTTACTGTGAACATTTCCTGTCTCAGGATTAATGTCGTTAATGTTAAGATTAATGTTAAGAAGCTTGTGCTATTAATGGTTGTTCTCATGCTTTCAGGTTCCAGTGTTTTTCTATGAGTGGATTCCACTTTAGATGATGTAGATCTATGTTTCAGCCAGCGGTACATGTTTGCATACCTACAAGTTTGTCTGTTTATGTTAGTGAGAGATGCAGCAACAGTAGAGGGTGCTTGTATACTTGTAGAGAGAGGATACATTAAAGCAAAGGATAGACTCAGACTCATGACCCAGAAGGATTAAGCGGTCTAGAAGATGAGTGATTGATTAAGTGACAACAAACACAATTTTGCCATAACTGAAACAATGCAAAGCAAACTTTAGTTGGCAAAACATCAAAAACACTTTAAATCAGCTCCAGCATGTACCACTATCACAGCGCAGCCATCACCAGACTACACCTGGTCAAATACAGAAGCTAGAGAGTTTCCGAAACCCTTTAATTAGGAACATATTAGCCTTTCACTGGCACTCTGCTTATTATAGAATAAACTGCATAGACAGTGGAAGCAGTGACGAAGCCTTTGATGTCCAAGAGGTAAAAACTTTTCAGAAACTTGAACATAAAAAGGGAACTTTAAGAATCAACACCTATAAGTGATTGATTTCTTTCATCCCTCCCTTATTTTATTCACATCTGCTTTATACATGGCTCATTCTGTGTTTGGTGAGGTTCATTTACAAGTTTGTGCCTTTTGTGAGCCATCAGCTTATGTAAAGAGGTGCGGTGGTTAACCGCCGACAGAGCTGATGTGTTTATCCAATTATAAATGACACTCATTACTAAACCGAGCTCTTATTTAGAACCCACAGAGCCCCGTTCTCATTATTGTTCTGTCCTTGTGTGTATACAGTAGATTACCAGTAGTATTACCACTACCAGCACATTACCAGTAGTATTTTGTTTTATTGCCAGTAGTATTTTGTTTTATTGCCAGTAGTATTTTGTTTTATTGCCAGTAGTATTTTGTTATATTCTTAGATGCCTCTGATTTCCCTGGGTCAAGACAAATACTATACAGTGCTCTCTAACTTCTGCAGAGCACTGTATTTGTCTTGGCCGAGGGAAGTAAGAGGCATATGCCTGTCCTACACTGCAGGATAATTGGGGCGATTCCTTCAATAAATAATGTGCGCCCTGATGTGTGAATCGATAGATAGATAGATAGATAGATAGATAGATACTTTATTGATCCCAGAGGGAAATTCAAGGCATCCAGTAGCAGGTATACAAACTATACAGAAGTAACAACAGAAGCAAGATAGATTTGTACAAATAGAGACAATACTATATAAAGTATGAAGGTATAAAAATAGAGTCCTTAGTGTCTGTGTAAAGTGTAAAGTATAGATGGAGGTAATGGTATACCGTTTGCTAAGCAAATTAAGAAGATGGCTGTTTTCAGCCATACAGACAGTGCAAATACGCAGTAATATAAATAATTATCAGTGCAAGAAGTGTAAACAGTACAGAATGGAGTAGAATAATACAATATAAATAGATGGAGGGCATTTAGGAGGGCATTTAGGAGGGAGTGTGTGCAGAGATGGGGTTGTGTCCATTGGAGGGACCGGAATGAAAGAGTGTCACAGACTTTTTCATCTGCTGTACTGGGAGTGTCACAGACTTTTTCATCTGCTGTACTGGGAGGAGTTGAACAGTCTTATGGCCTGAGGGACAAAAGACTTCCTGAGTCTGTCTGTGGAGCTCTCCTCTCTGACTGGGTTACAGCTCCAGCTCTGCCCACACAGAATGAGCTTTCTCTGCCTGAGTCGTCCAGATCGTGGTGTGCAGAGGATGGCATAAAAGATTGTCCATGACTGTAGAACATCAGCAGCTTGTTCCTGAAGGCTCTCCTGAGGAAGTACAGTCTGCTCTGTGCTTTCTTGTAGACTATGTCAGTGTTTACTGACCAGTCCAGCCTCTCGTCCAGGTGCACACCAAGGTATCTGTAGGAAAAGGTAGAAAACTCTAGAAAAACACACAATACGGACGGAGCTACTGGAACAGGCAGCCACTCGCGTCGGCGCCGGAAGTAGAATCATAAATAATGTAGTTGTGGGGTGGACAACTCTGTATCCTGTAGCGCAGGGTGGCGACTTAGTGTCATGTAGTGTGGGGTGGACAACTCAGTATCCTGTAGCGTGGGATGGACGGCTCAGTATCCTGTAGTGTTGAGTGTATGACTCAATATCCTGTACTGGGGGTGGACGACTGAGTATTCTGTGGTGTTGGGTGTATGACTTAGTATCCTGTACTGGGGGTGGACAACTCAGTATCCTATAGTGCAGGGTGGTCGATTCAGTACCCTGTACTGCGGGGTGGATGACTGAGTATCCTGTAGTGTAGGGTGGACGACTCAGTATCCTGTAGTGTGGTGTGAACCACTCAGTATCCTGTAGGGTTGGGTGAATGACTTAGTATTCTGTAGTGTTGGGTGGATGACTCAGTATCGTGTGGTGCAGGGTGGACAACTTGTTATCCTATACTGTGGGGTGGACGACTCCGTGTACTGTGGACTACTCAGGAACGGAGCCTCAAAAAGACTGATCCCAAATCTTGAACGGTTCTACACTTTTCCACTGAAAATGGGCTAGAATCATGGAACCCGTGACGCAAGTGGCAAGGGAGTGGCGCTGTTGTTAACTTTAGGTTTCCAAAAAATCGGGAGAATGTGTAAAAACAAAGAAAGCAGCAGCAAAATGACCCGTCACTTGTCTGCTAAAGGAAGGACATGTTCCACCAAGATGTTTGTCAGTGGACAGTCAGTGGAGTCACAGACTGTCATGCTTGCAGTCCAAACAAATGTGTATCTACCAGATCTGTAGAAGAGAACATGCTGTGATACTCTGCTCTCTCCTCTCCTTCAAAGAGCAGCGTGAAACCTCTAGTAAAAATTCCACCTTCACCTCCCTTCACTGAGACCCTTCCCCGAAATACTTCCCTGAGACACTTCAGGGGCCTTCAGGTCTTAATGTTTTTCTTTCATTGATGGTAAGTAGTTTAAATAAGTTCCATCTTTCATTTGTCATTTGGGTTTTCAAACATCTCACAACACAAAACAGTTAACCAGAACTCTAGAGCCAGTCCTGACCTTAGTGGGTCCAAACTTCTACAAAGGGGCCCTCCTAACTGGCCCATGCCACACAGTCACTTGAGACCCCCGTGCTCCCACTATATTGGGAGCCTCCCTCCTTCAAAACAATTTTCACCATCTTGATCTAGGTACAAATAGATTGGTACAAAATGAGCTATAAATATATATATATTTATCAATAATATTTACTCCTCACATACCTAATCATAGCACCTGATCAGTTATAGATAATACTGTTATCAATTTTATCAGCAGGTCCATTCAAATGAAAATGACTGTGTCTATGTGGTGACTTTGACTGAATAACAGTTATTAACTTACTAGGTGGTGTGCATCCATATGGTCCGCGAGGCCACTTCTTGTTTACAGTATGCTTCTGCTCACCACGCTAGCCTGCACAATGACAACAGCAAAAGATGGTAAAAAGCAGCAGAGTCAATATGGGATTTCTTTGAATATGACTGCAAGAAAGATAAAAAGTATTTAACACCTGTTTCCACTACGAGACACTTGCTTTTAAGGTGGAAAAAAAACCCCATGAATCTTAAAGTCCATTTGAGAAGCTCACACAAGAGGGCTAATTGCGAGTACCTTGTCAAGCTAGTTTTTCTGAGTAGCTGCCCGAAAGAGAAGCCACATCTCAGCGCGATAAGGAGCCACCTATAATGTACGCATTTCACTGGAGACCAAATAGCTGCTGGTTAGTTAATACGCAGGAACACCGCAAGCGGGAGGATGCATTGGTAAATATGTGGGTAAATATGTTGAGACTGGGATATCCACACGACTATGTGACACGAATGCCATCAAAAAGTTTAGCTTTTCTCTCAAACCAAAATTAAACTCACCTGGTGCTGCAGGAAATCTTAAAGGACGCAAGGAAGCTGACCCTCTGTGCAGATGGTTGGAGCAGGAGAGGATTAACAGCCTCTTTCATGGGTGTGTCAGCATGTTTTCATCATCTACCCGGAGGCCAGGTTCAACATGCTCTGCTTAACCTACACCGAATGGAGCACCCACACACCATAGAGTTCATTGCTCACTGCATTTGAGACATTGGATGCGTGGGGTATAGGAGAAGACAGGGCGCTGCTCATTGTGACAGATAACGGCTCCAACATCATCAAAGCTGTGTGGCTGCTTAAGGATAGAAGCCAAGAGCAAAGTGAGGAGCCCCCAGATGGTTCACGGGCTTAGCCGGGAGGTGCCGGAGACGGCCTGGATGAATTGTGGGTCGAATCAGAGTGAAGGAAATAGACGAGGAGGGTAAGGAGATTACAGAGACTGGAAACCTTGGTGAGTGTGATTATAGTGCAAAATAGATTGGTCCTATTGATTTTTTTATTTGGATATAGAATATCAGAGTTATTTACTGTAAGCTTTAACTGATATTAAAAAAATAAAGGGAAATCATGTACTTGATTTATTTTATTGTTGCCATGTATATACAGCATCCTTCCCAACCTTGTTGACTAACATGAAAATGTTGGTCCTTTATTTTATTTTTTTAATTTTAAAACTAAAATGGCTAAAGATATCAAGACGTGGTCATTATTGACATGAAAAACAAAAAACACTTGTGTTTTTGTACTCAGTTAACCTCTTATACTGATACAAACCTATTAAAATATTTAAAACTCAAGTGGTATACATCTGTTAAAACATAAAATGTACAATTTTCACATTGAGTTCAGTCATTGTCATGTCATGATTTTATATCTAATATTGACATAAAATTAAACATGCTACCTTGTGCAAACAAATTGGCACTCTTTATTAAACTGTACTATTCTTTTGTGTGTCTCACATTTAACGCTAATAAAATATCTATTTTTTGTCTGTTCTCTCTGTGTACTTTGCTAAGAATGTGACCTGCCAGATGATGAGTAGTTTTGGGTGAGAACAAAGTTCTAGCGAATGCCATGTCTGACCCCACACCCTGAAAGATGCCATGAAGCACCCAAATGCTGATTTGCTCATATGAAGAGCAAGAAAGCTGGTACATACGTTGTGGATCAAAAATGTGATCAAATGATCAAAAAATGTGGCAAAACTCTGGTCCGAGATTGTAGCACATGCTGGAACAGCATTTTCGATATGCTGAGAAGACTGCTGGAGACCAGAACTAAACTAAACCAAGTACTTGAGGAATTTTGAAGTGATTGGGCTAAGCTGGAAAACCTGGTCAAGCTGCTTGTTCCTTTTACCATTCATACAAACCAGCATCAGAGTGACAGCCAGTCACTCTCGCATGTAGTGCCATGCCTGCTTAACCTTGAGGCACACCTGACAACTACTGCTGCAGGGAAGCTGTAAGCTCAAGTGCTGCTAAAGTCCTTGTGAGAACTTTTCGCTGCCATTCTTAGCCCTGACCCCCCACAGTTTGATGCTACACCAGCAGTAGCCTGCCTATTGGATCCTAGTGTTTCACTGATTCTTCAAACACCAGACATGGTGCCATTGAGGAGGGCAGCACAGTCTTTAGTACAGAACCGGGCAGCTCAGTATAACCCAGCTAACCCAGCATGATGTCATTGCCACTTAAAATGCTGAAAATGCTCCCCTTCTACTGTCTCCAGAACTATCCTGTGCTGTGCTTTGGATGCTGGTATTAAGGTAACCATCATGACCATACTGGTTAACTACACTTAAACCTAAGCTGGGATTTTGTTAAGTTAGTCATTTATATTGTGCTCAGCTTATTAACTGGGTAAGATTAAATGTTTTTCACACAGAACTGATGAAAGTCTGACTGACAATTAGTGAAAATTAATCTAAAGTGATGTTTTAAAGTCTACAGGTCAGCTTACTACCTGCTCCCGTGCGCATGTGTAGACGGAAGGTGATGACATCACGACGCTGGCGGCAAAAAAAGATTCTGGAAGTTTCCTTCCCTCCGTTTCGTCAGGATTAGATAATAATACCAACATTTCTGAGGTAAAATAAAGTAAAAATGACAAAAATACAAAACAAATAATGCGTTAGCACTTTAGCTAGCACGTCAACCTAGCCCTGGACCTCGCTCTTAGCACATATGACCGTGGTAACTGCGTTAGCTCGGGGGTATGGGGCTATGTTTTGGTTAGCTCTTTAGCTTTGGGACAAAGTCTTGGCTCATAGTAAACGATAGCACTTTTCTTGGCCGTGTCCAAACTCGCAACACCTTGGCACGTCGGAGACAAGTGGAGTTTGAGCAAAGTATTGTAAGTAACCTAGTGGGATCGGGGCGTTAGCACGTTAGCTAGCGCGTTAGCACCAGGCTAGCACATTAGTTCAGACGTTAGCTAGCGCGTTAGTTCGATATTAGCGAGTTGGCACGTTACCTCAAACTCAGCCCAGTACCTCGCTCCTAGCACAGTATTGATGATTAGAAAAGGAATCAAAGCCTGATGTGAGCAGTGACATGTTACATGTATGTAGTGATTAATTTTGATGGTGTGTTTCTGTTTCATTCAGAGTGGCCGCACTGAAACCATACGAGTGCATACTGAAAGCTCTTTGCACATACCTGAATGAAGACTGCAGAAAACTCATTAGGAAGACCTTGATAGGTACACCTGAACATCATGTTAGTGTTTTATTCTGTGTTACTCAGACGTGATAATTTACCTAATTGTACCTGTATATTGAGTACACATTCATGTTATTGAGTGGAAATGGACCGTCACAAGCAGATATTATTCAGGGGGTAGTTAATTCTCATCAGTGACACACTGACATGGTATAGTGCTGAAGTGAGAATATGGTGGGGTTTTTACACACCTCAGTGTCACTACTAGGTTGAGCTGACCACTGATGCAGGACTAGAGGCTTCCCATTACAACCTACTGTCTCTGATATCCCTGGAATCCATCATTGCCTGAATCTGGTGTGTTGGACTAGGGTTGGTGCTGAACTCTGTAGGACAACAGATCAGGTTACTAGGGCACCCCTGCTTTAGTCCTCCATCAATGGTTAGAGTAGTTTCATTACCATTGGACTAAGATCATCAAGAGAAGCAATCTATAGGTTTGCACAAGGATATGTACACACAATGAAGCTCAGATGCTCAAAAAGATATTTACCATGCATATGCTGAACTTTGCTAATTGCTAATCGTTTTTTGATTGTGTTGTTAGTTTTATGCTCAAAATGATAGAAAAGAGTAACTGTATTTAGTATAATCTACTCGAGTGAAACGTCAACATATTTTTGTTAAAATGTTTGGTTAAATTAATTCGTATGCCAAATTTATGCATAATCTATGTATATGTATTAGGGATGCAGTGATACCACTTTTTCATTTCTGATTCCAATATCTGATCCATGAATATAGGGCGTCACAACAAACTCGATACTAACTACTAATTCAATTCTAAGTTCTAATTTATCTTTATTTACATTGTTTAAATATTTTCATAATCTGTATTCTGTCTTACAAATAAAATGTTCCCCACCTGACTGAATGGTATTAATACACTATTTTAGATGGTTAAGAAAACCTGTTTTTTCTTTAATGTATATATCTATAGGGATTACTACTATGCTAATAAAAGGCATGGGAAATCAGTTTATAAATTGATAAAGAAGGGGTGTTACCTCAGGGGATGGCTTGGCTACAGCCACACCTGTAAGGTGAGGTTGAACCCTGGCCAGCATGCTCATGGCAAATCAAAGCTACTGGTAGAAATCACATCCACATTCATTGCAGGCCAGCATTAAAGGTCAGTGCTGTGTTTTGGAAAATGGGAGCAGAAAACCCACCAGAGTGCCACTGTTAACACCACCACACAGTGCCTCACCAGGGCTCATGAGGTTGCTAACTCGACTCTAGAAGACTTGCAACATGTGGTATGGTCAGATGAATAACTTTACTAGTTGTTTATTTTATACATAAGTATATAAATAAACCTGAGGGGTGTACTTGTAGCACCCAGCAGCTTCTCTGGTGGCAAAAATTGAGCTAAATGTTTCACATCCGAATTCTCAAGGCATTTGTATCGGATGTGCATCCAGCTCACTCAAGCTTTATCACAGTGTGTTACTGCTGGAGTTTCTGGAGAGACCTTCAGTGATTTTCCCGGCACAGTTGAAGCAGTGAGACCCCACTGCTGATTAATACAGCTGGCCACAAAGGTGCGGCGCAGTTGCTGTAGTGTAAGCTCCTCATGGTCTCTTCCTCTTTCTCTGATTTGTAGGTGAAGTGCATTCCACATAGTCGATGAATCACAGCTGGTTTTGAGACACCAATCCAGTGGTGAGTTCATAATTCTAGAGTTGCTCTACCAATCTTTAGCCCTTCTTCGGGTGTTCAGGGTGTTCACTTTGTAGCTGCCAGGGGGTGCCAAGGGACCATAAAAGACCAGAGCAAATAGGGACATAACGAAAACAACCTGCTTAGAGGGCTGTATTGATTATAATTACAGTTTTGAATGTGGAGAAATAGTGAGCATAGAAAAGGCAGTGAGGGCTAGAGCTAGAGAACAGACAACATTGGGGATCCATCTGCTGTGTGAGGAGAGAAAAGAGAAAGGAAGAGGGAGGTTTGTGGACAGTCTGCACTTTGAGTCTCAATTCACCCAGCTGCACAGTGAGGGACTGGGGACACGTGAACTCCTTATCCCGTGCCAGCCTTGTGTGCTTGCATTATATTGCATGAAATAAGTATTTGATCACCTAGCAACCAGCAAGAATTCTGACTCTCACATACCTGTTAGTTTTTCTTTAAGAAGCCCTCCTATTCTGCACTCATTACCTGTATTAACTGAACTCGTTTGAACTCATTACCTGTATAAAAGACACCTGTCCACACACTCAATCAGTCACAATCTCCACAATGGCAGAGACCAAAGAGCTGTCTAAATGACCCGAATCACACAGCCAGGACAACTAAGGAGTGACAATTCCATAAGAAGCATTTCAAGGTCCTGAAGTGGCCTAGCCAGTTTTCAGACCTAAACCCAATAGAAAATCTTTGGAGAGAGCTGAAATTCAGTGTTACCCAGTGACAGCCCCGAAACCTGAAAGATTTGGAGAAGATCTGTATGGAGGAGTGTGCCAAAATCCCTGCTGCTTAAAAAAAAGGCAGTTGAAGTTCGCCAATGAACATCTGGATGGTCCAAAGGAGGCATGGGAGAAGGTCATGTGGTCATATGAGACCAAAATAGAGCTTTTTGGTATCAACTTCACTCGCCATGTTTGGAGGAAGAAGAAGGATGACTACAGCCCCAAGAACACCGTCCCAACCGTGAAGCATGGGGGTGGAAACATCATAGTTTGGGGTAGATTTTCTGCAAAGGGGCCAGGACAACTGCACCGTATTGAAGAGAGGATGGATGGGGTCATGTATTGCGAGATTTTGGCCAACAACTTCCTTCCCTCAGTAAGAGCAATGACCCGAAACACACACTGCCAAGGCAACTAAGGAGTGGCTCCGTAAGAAGCATGTCAAGGTCCTGGAGTGGGCTAGCCAGTCTCCAGACATGAACCCAATAGATCATCTTTGGAGGGAGCTGAAACTCAGTGTTGCCCAGCGACTGCCCTCAAACCTGAAAGATCTGGAGAAGACCTGTATGGAGGAGTGGGCCAAAATCCCTGTGGCAGTGTGTGCAAACTTGCAAACAGTGCTTACAGGAAACGTCTGACCTCTGTAATTGCAAACAAAGGTTTCTGTACTAAATATTAAGTTCTGTTTTTCTGTTGTACCAAATACTTATTTCATGCAATAAAATGCAAATTAATTATTTAAAAATCATACAATGTCATTTTCTGGATTTCTTTCTTTGTTGTTGACCTACAATACCTACGATAAACATTACTGACCTCACCATTCTTTGTAGGTGAGAAATCTTGCAAAATCGACAGTGTATCAAATACTTATTTTCCCCACTGTGTATGTGAAGTAACATTCTTTACTTTTTACATAACAGTTATTTGATTCTTGTGAATCAGTAAATACAAATAGTTCTCAGAGTAGCATTGGAGGAGCCTGTTAGCATTAAACTAATGTGTATTTGTAAGGTAAGTCTTGTGTGGGGATAGTGAGTGGATTTGTGTGATATTTTTGTTGTGGGATTTTGTTCTTTTTAAAATGCCCACAGAAGTGACCTGAATGCTGATAGCTCCCCCTTGTGGACAATCTTTAGCCTTTCATTTGAATGACCTCAGGACTGTAAATTATTGCCAATTAGGGTTACACAGCATATAATTCAATAATTATAGTAATACAATGTTTATTTTTAGATCACCTTTCATGCTGTTGGCAGCTAAATGTCCTAAAGGAATACTACTACTAATACTACTATTGTCTATAGGAATAGGCATGTCTGTTTATATATATATAAAACATACATACACATTCCTACATATATGTACACAGATACACATACATATTGTGGATCACGAGTTTGAACATAAACAGAGAGATGTTCTGATGTAAGCATGTACTAGATAATTTAGAGCCAAATAGACAAGCGGCAGAACTTCACAGTCCAGTGCAGAACAGGAGTGATGTGAGCTCTTTTTAGTTTTTCTTAGGATATGAGCTGCAGAGTTGCAGAGGATAGACAGTTAGGAGAGCATTACAGTAATCAATTCTGCTTGTAACAGATGCATAAACAATTTTAATAAGAACAATGATAATAATAATAATTATTATAATAATAATACTGATAGCTTTATTTATTTGGGTATTTATTATTAAACATGCAGCTCAAAGTGCTTTACAGGACAAAGTTACTGTAACACAGAAAGTACAGAAAAAAGTAAAATGAACAGGTACATATAATAGCAATATCAGAACAGGTGCATTATTAAAAACAGTTAAAAATGGAAAATGCATCAAATTGACAATAATAATCAAGGACAGACTCAAACCAAAGGTGGGGGTAACCAGTTAAAATCTCATAAAATACAATAAAATCAAAGTAAAACAAAGAATCATAACGTAAATAATCATAAATTAAAATAAATGGAAAAAGTATATTTAAAGAATAGATAAAATCATAAAAGAGCAAGTAATAAAAGCATCCAATTAGTTTTAAGCTTGAACAGAGAGAAATGTTTTAAGTTGTTGTTTTATAATGTCCAATGAGTTGTTGGCTTAGTTACACAATTCGGATGCATATTAAACAAAACCTGAAACCTGATAAAGGTACTCAGACTGATAACTGAAACTTTCAACTATTAAAAAACATAATAGTCCAGTATTTTATTAACTTAATGTTCATTAAATTAAATTTTATATGAAGGCATGAAGTATATTTTGAGTATTTACTAGTCGTGCATAGTAATGTTATTACATTGCACAGTTCAGAAAAACTCTTAAGCTGGTTTAAATGTAGATATTTGAAGCTTTGAACAGAAATTCAGGTAATGTCTTTTAGGTGAGTTCTGAAGTGAATACATAATACACATAATACCTGCTCTGTGGTGGTCCTGTGGGAGAACTACAGAGTGCTCCTATATGCTCAGTGGAGCTGATAAGATGGATCATGAGTGTAGATACAAGAAGGTGTCCCTAATGGCTGGGCAGTGTATATTTATAGGGATCCATGAAATCCATTTTAGGTCAAATACACAAACACAAAATTTGAGGAAGCGAAATCTAAGTATTTGGCATTGTACTGATCTGTCCTTATACTCAGTATTATTATTAAATAAGTACATTTTAAACAATGACTGTTTCAGGACACTTAGTGGTGATGTTTCCCTTTCACTTGCATGTAGAGAAAAGTTTTCTTTTTACATCTGAACAGCTAAATTGTTCTAAATAAGAAGTTATAAGCTTCCTAAAGTATAACACGGCTTGTGATATGGAATAGGAAATACTGACATGGGAAAGATAATTAATAAACAAATATAATAATTAATAAACATTTACAACAATTAATGATAAATTAAATAAAAAACATGTAAACAAGGAAGCAGAATTAAACTGTAATAAACTGATTCACAGAGTTTTAAGAAAAGTGGAAAGTAAACAAGAACTACAAGCACATAGTGCAGCATTTCAAGGGTAATGTTTCTTAACTCATATTAGTAAAGAATTTGGAGATGATCATCATCGCATCAGTACATAATATCACTAAAAGATCCAGAGAAAAAAAATCTATGCATAAATCAAAATTGAATGGTCATGACCTTCATATCCTCAGACTGCACTGCATTAAAAACCAACAAAATTCAGGAGCACAAATCACTGCATGGGATCAGAAACACTTTCATGTGTGAACTTGGTTCATTACTGCTCCACAAACGTAAGATAAAACTCCACCATCCTGAGAAGAAACTGGGAAAGATCCAGAGACACGGACACCACCTTTTTAGGACCCAAGCCCATTTAATATGGGCTTGGATTAAGTGGGAAGCTTGCCGGTTGTCCAACCAATCAAACTTGATCAAAATCACATGTGCCGCGTACAAGTGTAGCTTGTTATCAGCTGAAAGGTATATATGGGTTTTGGAGCAGCCTATGCTGCATCCAGACGATGTCTTTTTCAGTGAAGGTCTTTTACAACAGCTTGGCTCTGTAGTAAAAGAATCTGGGTGCCAAACTGACCTGCCTGCAGTCCAGCCCCCCATTGTGAAAACATGACAAAGTACTCTGAACTACTAAGCAGCTGAAATCCCATAGAAATAACACATTTCACATTCAGAACTACAGCAAGGGTTTCCTTAAAAGCTGTGTGCTTTTAAAAGAAGAGGTGATGGACACAGTGGGAAACATCAACCTGTCCCAACTTTTTTGTAATGTGTTGCAGGCTTTAAATTAAAAATCAACATATTTTTTTTCCCAAAGCAATCAGTTTTAAAATTCAATATGTTGTTTTTGTACTACTTTAAATTAAACAGCATTGCATTCTGGTATCAATTGAATTTCGCACAGCGTTTCAACCTTGGAAACTTCAGGCTCTAAGAGGTGACATGCTCACTGTATTGTAGTCTGATTTATTTTCTCTTTCTGCTTTTGTAATTCTACTTTTTCCTTGTTAACCAACACAAATAAATAGTGCTACTTTAAAATGAACATTAACATTAAAATAGATGGCTGTGCGTACCTGTAAATCGGCTGTCCCAGTAGTAACTGTAATCAGCTACGTGGAGTTTTATTGACATGGTTTCAAGCGAATGTTTTCATAGACTTAGATACACATACTGTGATCTGTGTTTAACATGCTTGTGTACATTAATAGGTTCGCTTAAATTCAGTTTTTAAGATTTTAAATTTGGGTAACATAAGGGGGTAAACATGACCTTACATAAGTTAACTGTTTTATACATGTTACCTGTCAATGCTTTCTGTTAATGTTTGGCATATACCAGCATTGTCAAGCTGTGAGAGTGTAGAGGGTTTCTACGCCGCTGTAACAGACAAATCAGGAATAAGGGTGTTTGGTATTCATCTTTCGAAAGTACAGTTAAAACAGCTACTAAATTTTAGAGGATGAAGCAAGAATTATTACACCCTGGTCTCCAATAAAAATAGTTGCCAATTATTATTTTTATCTTGACATATTGAGTTAAATTGAGTTTGTATTTAAACGACGCATAGACTTATTACATTTACCATACTAATTCACATTTATATAAATATCTTCATCCTCAGAGTTGTCGTCCATGTGCATTTTCTCTGCATCTGTATCAGCTTCAGTGTAGATCTCATCAGAGTCATCTGAACCCTTTCTCTGGTGGGCAATTTCTTCTGCATTTTCATAATCTTCATCACCATCGTCCATCTCGTTTGCTATATTGTTAATCCCACATGTGGTTTTGGCACCTAATGAATGAAAGTGGAAAAAATATGCTTTACTGGAAAATGAAAATGTACTTGTTAACCAAATGTTACTATAGCATTCTTTTCTTTATGATATAGAAATTTATAATTAACAAAGAATGGAAACTCTCATGTGGGCTGTTAAAATTATTTACTTTATTGCACTTACCTGCACAGTTTACATGAATTTGTTTACCTGCAAAGCTCACTGCCGTGTTCTTCACATCAGCATTTACATTAACATAGTCCTCATCAGGATCATCTGACTCTTTACCCTGGTCAAAAAAACTGTCTGCCTTTTCATAATCTTCATCATCCATATCAATCCTTCCTCCAGTAGTCCCGTAACTATTTGTGGGACCTACAGAAAAATTGTGTGAAAAAAAATTTAAATATCAAATTTTAGTTTATAACCAACATTTAGTTGGCCACAAATTTTTCTTCACCAAACACTGGATGCTAATTGAATAGCAAACAACAACAGAGAGTTGAAATATTTTGTGTTTTTCCTCAAACATAAATGTTTTCAGTTCAGTTCAAATTAAAATACAGGGTTGTACAGTATAACAAAACATGGTCAGGCTTCTTCTCAAGTGCAGTTGAAGAATATGTGTGTAGATATAAAGTATATATATAGATATAAATATAAAATAGTGTAGTGCAAAGACAAAAACACTGTGCAAACAGTACAGTACGTGTGCAGGACATGTGCAGAGAGTAAGAGCAGTATCAGTAAGTATGTGGTTGTAAACAGTATGGATATATAAAGTGTACAGTGCAGGTGGGAAAATAGCAGCTTAATGTTCAGGTAACAGCCAAAATGCTTTGTACAGATGTTCAGTATAGATAAATAAATATAGATAAATAAGAACAACATAAAAATAAAAACAAAAACAAAACTGGATGTTCAGGTATACAGGTTTTAGTTTAAAGTGCTATGCAAACAGTCCTGTGAGGTAGTGGAACTAGAAATCAGTAGCAGTCTGTAGTGGTGTAGTCATGTTCTGTTAGGCTCTGCTGGTGTGACCAGTTTGACAGCTCTATGGTAAAAGCTGTTCCTGAACCTGTTGGTTCTGGCTCGGATGTCCGGTACCTCTTTCCGGAGGGCAGAGGAACTGGGGGTGTGTGGGGTCTGAGGATATGTTCACTGCTTTCCTCAGACATCTCTTGTCGTAGATGTCCTGTATGGGTGGGAGGGTAGATGCGGTGATGTGCTGTGCAGTCTTTACCACCCTCTACAGGGCCTTGCGCTCAGCAGAGGAGGCACTACCATACCACACAGTGAAGCAGCTTGTCAGGATGCTCTCCACGATGGATCTGTAGAAGTTGCAGAGGAGCTGCTGTGGCAGGTTGACTCTCCTTAGCCTTCGTAGAAACTGGAGGCGTTGTTGGGCCTCTCTGACAAGGTGTGACATGTTGATCGTCCAAGTAAGATCCTCGGCTAAGTGGACACCGAGAAACTTGAAGCTGCTCACTCTTTCTACCAACGTGCCTCCAATGTTCAGTGGTGTGTGCGTTCTTCCCCCCTTCCTAAAGTCAATGATCATCTTTTTGGTTTTGCTGACATTGAGGCAGTTGTTGGCGGCACACCTCTCTGTGAGGAGCTTGACCTCCTCTCGGTATGGGCCCTTGTCATCTTTCTTGATGTTGCCGATTATTGTTGTGTCATCGGCAAACTTGATGATGGTGTTGGAACTGTGGGTTGCAATGCAGTCCGTGGGTGTACAGAGTGTAAAACAATGAGGAAAGAAAAATGCCTTGGGGACATCCTGTGCTGAGTGTGAGGGAGAGTGAGGTGGAGGATTAGTCTCTCGAAGCACTGCATCACTATGGGTGTGAAAGTGATGGGACGGTAGTCGTTCATGCATGTGATGATGGATTTCTTTGGGATTGGGATGATGGTTGTGGCTTTAAAGCAGACTGGAACAGTAGACTGTGCCAGGGAAAGGTTGAAGATGTCTGTGAAGGTGGAGGCTAGCTGGCTGGCACTTCAGTACCCTCACAGCTTTGAGTTCCTCACTGTTGCCAGTTTTAAAGGCTGCATCACGTGCCTTGAGCAGACTGCAGACATCACTGTTCATCCATGGTTTCTGGTTTGGAAGTGTGTGGATTTGCTTTGTTTGTGTCACGTCATCCACACACTTCCTGATGAATCCAGTGACTGATGAGGCGTGTCGTGCTGGCGTCCTTGATGTTTGTATAGACGTGATCCATATCGATTGTATAGACGTTTTCCCTCTCGTGTCGGACAGGAGACATGTTGATGAAACTTGGATAGTACTGTTCAGAAATCGGTTTGATTGAAGTCCCCAGTGATGATGAGTGCAGCGTCTGGGTGACGAGACTGCTACTTGCTATTAGCGTTAGCTAGCGTGGTTAGCGCTAACTTAGCATTGCTTTGTGAGGGTATGTAGACAGCCACCACAATAACCACAGTGAATTTTCTGCGGGAGGTAATAGGGTCTGCATCTCATCACCATGAACTCTACATCAGGCGAGCACCCATGTTCAACAACCATAACTCCCGTCAATGCGTGAAATAAAAATGTATCTAATAAAAAGATAGAATAAACTACCATTATCCCTAATTGACCAAATATCAACAGTTAAAATAAACATACAGTGGTGTAAAAAATGTTTGCCCCCTTTATGATTTCTTTTTTCTTTTTTTGCATGTTTAAAATTATTTAAAATTGTTTAAATTAAGGTTTTTATTATTAAGGGAGAAAAAAAAAGTCCAAACCTACATGGCCCTTTGTGACAAAGTGTTTGCCCCCCAGTTAAAACATAACTGTGGTTATTCAATTTCTCTAGCCACACCTAGGCCTGATCACTGCCACACCTGTTCTCAATCAAGAAATCACTTAAGTAGGACCTGCCTGACAAAGGGAAGTAGACTGAAAGATACTCAAAAGCTAGACATCATGCCAAGGTCCAAAAAATTCAGGAACAAATGAGAAAGAAAGTAATTGAGGTCTATCTCAAGTTAAAACAAACCTGCAGCAGGACAATGATCCAAAACACACCAGCAAGTCCACCTCTGAATGGCTAAAGAAAAAAAAGTGAAGACTTTGGAGTGGCCTAGTCAAAGTCCTGACCTGAATCCTACTGAGATGCTGTGACATGACCTTAAAAAGGCAGTTCATGTTTAAAAACCCTCCAATGTGGCTGAATTACAACAATTCTGCAAAGATGAGTGGGACTAAATTCCTCCACAGCGCTGTGAAAGACTCACTGCAAGTTACCGCAAACGCTTGATTGCAGTTGTTGCTGGTAAGGGTGACCCAACCAGTTATTAGGTCTAGGGGGCGAACACTTTTTCACTCAGGGTCATGTGGATTTAAAAAACTTTTTCTGCCTTAATAATAAAAACCTTCATTTAAAAATTGCATTGTGTGTTTGACTAATATATATATTTATATTATATTATATAAAAAAAAAAGAAATCATGAAGGTGCAAACACTTTCACACCACTGTTCTTCCTACAGTCAACTATTTATTCTTCATGACCTTTGCTACCCCACCTTTCTTGACAGTATAATCACAAAGTTCTGTAGGAAATACCAAAAGCATCAAATAAAATTTTCATTACTATTTTTAATCTAATCATTTACTTTATATTACACATTAGACAAGTAACCATGGGTCGACAGGAGAATACCCAAATTAACACGTTAGACACATGTAAATGTATATAGTTCTTTATTGTTTTTTATTTTTTTACCTGTTTATTCATTTTTATAACATTAACAAGACTGTTAACAAGTATTACACTAAAGGAAAAGTACGATAAGGTACAATAAGTAGAATAAAGAATACGAAGAATAAAGAGCCAGGAAAGGAGGTAGTGATGTGTGATTATTTGTACTTTTATGTATATGGTCATTCTGTACATGGGTAATTCTGAGCAGACTTATGAGCAGCATTATGAAAAACATTATCTACAGAATATCACAGAATGATGTTAACGTTAATTAATCTGAAAGTTTTTACAACAAATAAGTGTTACGTTAAAGAGGAGTTACTGTTTACAAGTTTGTGAGATGACCACTGTGGTTAATGAGTATAACAGCTCTGTCTGGACGAGGTGATGTCCAGGTTGAGAGAGGTCAGCTGTAATTTTGCCAGTGCCCTTCCTCACCCTGCTGGTGTAGATGTCCTAAAATGTTGGCAGATTACATCCAATTATCCGCTCTTCAGTCCTGATTATGCACAGGAGTTTAGACATTCATGTGAGGTGAAGGAACCAGACCAGATGGTTACGGATGATGTGAGGATGTACTTGATGATGGTGTAAAACTGGATAGTAAGGGTCTGTGGCAAGTTGAATTTCTTTACCTCTTGCAAGAAGAACATTCTTTGGCATGCTTTCCTGGCTATGGAGACCATGTTCATCTTCCACTTCAGGTCCCTGTTTATGGTGGGGCCCCAAGACCTCAGTGACTCATAAGTGGAGATCCCAGAGTCAATGATGTTGGGTGGGAATTGTGTCTAATGTCCAATACCATCTTTTTTTCATCTCCATGTCTTTTGTGTGTTGAGGGGACATCAGGGGACCAGCTACTCAGCTTCTTTTCTGTAGGCAGACTCATCACCATTGGCTGTGAGGCACACCATTTGCCCCATCATCTGCAAATTTTAGGATCTTCACAGCTGGTTCCATTTAGAAACAGTAATTGGTGTAAAAACCAATAGAGGAAAGAGGAATAGGGGAATAGAGGGGAAAGTACACAACCTTGTGGTACTTCACTGCTGAGTATCCGGAAGTTTGATAGGAGTTTTCCTAACCACATGTCTCCAGAACCACAGAACTCAAGTGTACGACCGTTGAGATGTTGTATTATGTAGTTCACCATGTCGTCGACAGACCTGTTTGATCTGTGTGCAAACTACAGGGGAGTCCAGCAGAGGGTTTGTGAGGTTGCACTTTTGTCCCCCAGAGTGCCAAGCAGTAAGTCTGGATGCTTTCTCCCTACTTTGTACAATATCGGATCAGCCACCTGTCTTTGCTAGTTAGTTATGTGTGCATGTGGTGTAGACACCGATCAAGATGAAGGAAGTAAACTCTCAGAGAGTAGTAGTGCTTACAGTTAATGAAAAGAGACTCCAGGTGAGGTCACTATGAATTTAACAGTATTGTGACATCTTTAATCCAGCGTTCATCGATATACTAGTAGACTTCCAGCGCCGACGCGAGTGGCTGCCTGTTCCAGTAGCTCCGTCCGTATTGTGTGTTTTTCTAGAGTTTTCTACCTTTATTTATTTCTCTTTTTGCTTCTACACACGTCTGGTGTGTATCTTATCTATATCCTAAGGATATTTTTATCGTTAATATGCGGGACAGCGCGGAATATCGTGTTTATTCCCGCGAACAACTGCTGGCCCTCCGACCCATGGGACGAGGTGGCGTGGTCCAAACAATACCGGCGGAACTAAGGCGGAAGTATCGAGGCTGCAGGGCTGGAGCTAAGCTAAAGGCTAAGAAGATGGAGAAGCGGTGGAGATACAAACCCTCGGTTCCGCCGGTGGTTATGGGGAATGTCAACTCGCTGACCAACAAAACCGATGAGCTGGCAGGTCTGGTGAAGAATCAGAGGCTCTACAGGGAGTGTAGTCTGTTTTGTTTCACCGAGACTTGGCTCACCCCGACACTCCGGATGCTAACGTGGAGCTACCTGGATTCTCTACAGTGAGGGCGGACAGGGACCCGACGCTAAGCGGGAAGCGCAAAGGTGGGGGACTCGCACTTTTTATTAACACCAGATGGTGCAACCCTGGACATGTAAACGTGAAGGAGGTGATCTGCTGTCGGGACATTGAAATGTTAGCGGTGAGCCTCTGTCCATATTACATGCCGCGGGAGCTCTCACACGCCATTGTTGTCTGTGTTTACATTCCGCCTCGGGCGGAAGTGCAGGCGGCGTGTGACGTGATTCACTCCACCGTCGCAGCGCTACAGACACAACACCCTGACGCCTTCTATGTGATTTCTGGTGACTTTAATCACGTTACATTGGACTCTACCCTGCCTGCCTTTTTCCAGTTTGTGGACTGTCCCACCAGGAAAAACAGGACCATCGACCTGCTGTATGCTAACGTGAGGGATGCATACAGGGCCACCCCGCTACCACCGCTGGGGAAATCAGACCACAACCTGGTTTTCCTACAGCCTCAGTACAAACCACTGGTACTGAGGCAGCCCACTACCACACGCTCATTCAGAGTTTGGTCTCCTGATGCAGAAGAAGCCCTGAAGGACTGCTATGATACCACTGATTGGAGCCTGCTGCTGCACCCACACGGAGAGGACATTGAGGGGGTGACGCACTGTGTTACGGACTACCTGAATTTTTGTATGGATGTTGCTGTTCCCACAAAGACTGTACGCTGCTTCCCAAACAACAAGCCCTGGATTACCAGTGACGTCAAGGACATCCTCAACCAAAAGAAGATGGCGTTCAGAGATGGAAACTGGAAAGAGCTGAAGCGTGTACAGGGGGAACTCAAGGTTCGACTTAAAGAGGCCAAGGAGTCCTACAGGAAAAAGGTGGAAAGGAAGCTGCAAGACAACAACATGAAGGAGGTCTGGGGAGCAATGAAACCTATCACTGGCTGCAAGAACAACAGTGGCAGCTCAGTAGATGGGGGTGTGGACAGAGCAAACCAGTTTAACACCTTCTACAACAGGTTTGACTGTCCTGCTGCTGCTGCCCCCTCCTCCGACCCGTCTGCAGCATTCACCACCCTGTTGTCACCACCATCCTCCTCACCTCCACCATCTCCGTCACCTTCACCACCATCACCCTCACCTCCACCATCTCAGTCATCACCACCATCATCAGCAGGAGGACAGAGCAACACCCACGGTTCCCACTGTCCCCCAGCCTTCACGGCAGACCAAGTCAGGAGACAGCTGAGAAAGCTGAGGACTACACCCCAGGAAGGCGACCGGCCCAGACAAAGTGTGCCCCAGAATGCTTAAGGCATGTGCTGCCCAACTGGGGGAGCCCCTCCAACATGTCTTTAACCTGAGTCTACGTCTCGGAAGGGTTCCTGCCACGTGGAAGACAACCTGCCTCATTCCAGTCCCCAAGAAGGCACACCCGAAGGAGCTGAATGACTACAGGCCGGTTGCTTTGACGTCTCACGTGATGAAGACCATGGAGCGACTGCTGCTGAACCACCTCAGACCTCAGGTCCACCACGCTGAGGACCCACTGCAGTTTGCGTACCGGGAGAAGGTGGGAGTGGAAGATGCCATCCTCTATCTTCTACACAGAACTCACTCTCATCTGGACAAGGGGGGTGGTGCTGTGAGGGTCATGTTCTTTGACTTCTCCAGTGCCTTCAAACCCAATCAGCCCCTACTACTGAGAGACAAGCTGATGAAGATGGAGGTGGACATGCACCTGGTCACTTGGATCACTGACTACCTCACTGGGAGACCACAACATGTCAGGATCAGGGACTGCTCCTCTGATACGGTGATCAGCAGCACAGGAGCACCACAGGGGACTGTTGTCTCTCCAGTCCTGTTCACCCTGTACACATCGGACTTCAAGCACAACTCGGAGTTATGCCACATGCAGAAATTCTCTGATGACACTGCAATCGTGGGGTGTGTGCGTAATGGCCAGGAGAGGGAGTACAGAAGCCTGGTTGAGGACTTTGTGGAGTGGTGCACTACCAACCATCTGAAGCTGAACATCACCAAAACCAAGGAGATGTGTATAGACTTCAGGAGGTCCAGGCCCTCTCAGCAGCCAATCTCCATCAAGGGGGTCGATGTGGAGGTGGTCAGGTCCTACAAATACCTTGGTGTGCACCTGGACGAGAGGCTGGACTGGTCAGTAAACACTGACATAGTCTACAAGAAAGCACAGAGCAGACTGTACTTCCTCAGGAGGCTGGGGTCCTTCAGGATCTGCCAGAAACTCCTCCTGATGTTCTACCAGTCTGTGGTAGCCAGCGTCCACTTTTATGCTGTGGTGTGTTGGGGAGGCAGTATCAGCAAGAGGGATGCTGGACGACTCGACAGGCTGGTGAGGAAAGCTGGTTCTGTGCTGGGACTAGAGCTGGAGTCCTTAACACCACTGGCAGAGAGGAGAGCCCTCAACAAGCTGCTGAACATCATGGACAATGTTCACCATCCTCTGCACACCACGATCATCAGGCAGAGGAGCTAATTTAGTGGCAGACTGCTGTCCCAGTCCTGCTCCACAGACAGACTCAGGAAGTCTTTTGTCCCTCAGGCCATAAGACTGTTCAACTCCTCTCAGTACAGCAGATGAAAAACTCTGTGACACTCTTTCATTCCGGTCCCTCCAATGGACACACCCCCATCTCTGCACACACTCCCTCCTAAATGCCCTCCTAAATGCCCTACATCTATTTATATTGTATTATTCTACTCCATTCTGTACTGTTTACACTTTTTGCACTGATAAATTATTTATATTACTGCGTACTTGCACTGTCTGTATGGCTGACAACAGCCATCTTCTTAATTTGCTTAGCAAACGGTATACCATTACCTCCATCTATACTTTACACTTTACACAGACACTAAGGACTCTATTTTTATACTTTCATACTTTATATAGTATTGTCTCTATTTGTACAAATCTATCTTGCTTCTGTTGTATCTATATAAGAAGATTTTCCCCCTTAACATATGCAGAGAGTAAGCAGGTGCTAGATTATTTAGAGATTATTTAGAGATTATTTATAGACCAGTAGCAAAAAAATCTGTTCTAAAAGAGACAGGTAGCCAGTGCAGGTGCAGGAGTGATATGAGCTCTTTTTTGTTGGTTAAGATCCGAGCTGCTGTGTTCTGTACGAGTTGTAAGCGATAGAGTTTTCTTAGGAACCCCAGTAGGAGAACCATTACAGTGATCCGTTCTGCTTGTAGGAAATGTATAAACAGGTTTCTCTGCGTCGCTTTGACACAGACATTTCTAAATGATGATAACTGCTTTAGTGATGATAGGGGTGGTGTTTTGGGGGTTGAGTGATTGCGGTGGTACTTACGGCGTGTATGATCCATCTTAACAGCTATTTGATCCTCTTGTTTTTTGTATCTCCTTATGAATAAAATAATGATCGGCACTAATATGAGTAAGAGTCCTGCTGCCACTCCAAAACCGATGAGGGGAGCCGTTGATGCTGTGAGAGAAATCACCATCAAGACTTTCTGTGTTTAAACACCACAAATGAGCAAACAAAGCCTATAGTACATCTTACTGTACCTTTCACAGTGACCTCCAGGAGTTCAGTGGGAGGAGAGCTGAACGTGCGTGAGGACAAAGCTACCTCATAAACACAGCTGTAGTTTCCCTGGTGGACGTAATCTGCTTCAGGAAAGAAGAAGGTGGCTGAGTGGTTAACAGCCGACTGAGTTCTGGTTTTGAATCCACTGAACTTCAAGTGGAAGAAGCCTCCTGGATACTGTGGTGTAGTGGAGCAAATGACGGAGAAGCTGTAGCCCCTTGTGACCTCTGATCCTTGAATCTGCTGGTGGAACCTTCCTTCTGGAGTAATCAAGTAGATATTGGGCTGCAGCAAGTTCACTGTGGGACAAGAAAAGTGTGTGTGGAGAGTTAGACCAGAAAGGCCTCACAAGGCTTAAAGTAGTTTGGACCTTGTTACTAGATCTATCAAGATAATAAAGGTTTAACAGCTCATGCCGTTTTTATGTCATTAAGAACCATGTCATTCGTTTGTATCTGGATGTGGTCAAAACAGGCGGTAAAGGAAACATCTCACTTTCAGCTCAGTGTTGTAGAGGCCCACTGAGAACTGTTCAGCTCTTTTAAACCCGTGAGGCCTCAGAAGGCTTAAAGCAATTTGGACCTTGTTTACAGACAGAGAGGTAAAACTTACAGGAAGTGGGAGTTTATCTTCAGGTCTTCATTCTCCATAAATAATCAGCAGTGGTCTATTAACATTATAGAGGCTGAGGCTTATGTGTACAGGCCCTTATACAGTAACTTATTGCATGAGGGTCATTGTGGCACACAGAAGTTAGATTAAAGGCCTTAGAATTATTCAGAAAGCCTCCAAGTGTTAAGATCATTGATCATGCCTGAGATAGACATGTGTACCAAGTTTCATTGAGATTGACCTTTGACCCTTGGTTTTATAAGATGTAATTTCTGTACTAATAGGTCAAAATAGCAGAACAGTAGTCTATTTTCTGACACATGTAATTACAAAGTTGTGCAGGACATAGAGCTGAATCAAATGACATCAGGAGTTCGTCTATAGGCTGTGTAATAACGTAATAGCGTTTTAGTTATTTTGTGTTTTTTAGTGCTTTAGCGCCCCCTAAAGGCAAAATCGCACCACTTTTTGTACAACTCATCAGAATCTTAGTTCCCACACGTCTATAAAATGTTGAGTTGATCTGAGTAAAGACTGAGGAGTTATAGCAATATAAGCTGTAATTTCCAAGGCCGAAGTGATTTGTTGATTTATAGCAGCCATGCTAAGTAATAATTGATAATTATTTACCTAGAGACTCCACAGAGTATTTTAAGACCAATTTGGAATCGCTATGATTAAATCTAGGGACTAGATCAAAAAGTGGCATTTTTAAACCGTTAATGATTACAAAATAACTATATTTTTTTTTAACACAATTGTATTCACAAAATTGTTTGGAAATCTTTAGAAATTTTACTGCTATTACAAATTCCCTACAAAGACATGCCATTCAAGTTTCATGCTGATTGGTTAATGTTAAGCCTATCAAATGCCTGCTGAAAGCCTATTGGCTAATGGCGTCCATAAATTTTGATGTATCAAATCGTCCTTCAAGATTCACTTATAGACTGTCTCAAAGATGAACTGTCCAAAATTTCAGCTCACACTTACGGTTGCTGAGAAACAGTTATGTAGCCTTTATAGTGCCCCCTATAAAAGTAAATACACCAAATTTGATAGGCCACCTCAGAATCTAGTCCTGAACCAAATTCCAAAGTTTCAATTTTCTTGGCTAAAGTATTTTTGAGTTACAGAATTTTTATTTAATTATGTATTTTTTCAGAAGGGTTATTTTGCATATGGCGGCCATTTTGTTTACAAAAGTCGACATGTTTTTGATAATCATTGAGGTTCAGTGTCTGGATGATTTTTTGAGATTTTAACCGAATTTTTGGGCTTAAACCCTAAGACTAGTTCAAAAAGTTGTTTTTGCATATTATGCTAATTAGAAAAAAGATCTAAGTAGGTGGAGCCTAATGGTCCAATGGCAAAGTGAGTGGTTTAGGAGTTATAGGCCAAAACGTATTTTTATTTGCTATAGCTCCAGCTTGTGGCCATTTTTTGGGGCTGAGTCATTTCACTGATTTTGTACCTTCCTACCAAGTTTGGTGTTTGTAGACCTTACCGTCTTTGCTCTACAACGCGTTTCAACCGAGAAAAGGAATAATAAGAAAAACCCTAACAAATACAAAAGAATCCCTGCACTACGTGCTAGGACCCTAAAATTTTTTATTAATAATAATGTTTATTAACGGAGCACTTTTCATACCGCTGGCAACTCCAAGTGCTTTACAGATATTATAAATACCACGTAAATGTAGTTGTAGCTACCCCAGGTGAATAATGGTCAACTCAAAAATGGAGCCAAGTTTCGCAGTGGGAACCTTCCAGAGTCCGTCTCCACTCTCCACACTTGCCTCTGTCATTGTCACACATGCGCAACAACGGGCAGCAGATCAAAAAGGAAGTCGCCAAAATAAAGATTATCTCCAAAATTAAGATTTCGAGCTGGAACATAAACAGAGTACAGCCTTCTGTCATATTTGCAGGTTCTAGATTATTTAGAGCTTTATGGACCAGTAACAGCCAGCCAGTGCAGCTTTTAAAGATGGAGTGATATGAGCTCTCGTTTTAGTGTTTGTTAGGATCCGTCCTGCTGCATTCTGTATACGTTTTAGGGGATGTTTTTTATTCTTAGTAATCCCAGAAAGAAGACCCTTACAGTGATCAGCTCTGCTGTAAGAGGACCATTACAGTGATCAACTCTGCTGTAGGAGGACCATTACAGTGATAAACTCTGCTGCAACAAATGCATGAACAACTTTCTCTCTGTTGCTCTGAGGTAGACAGTACTACACGTTAGTGATATTTCCTAAACGATAAAAAGCTACTTTATTGACAGCTCAGTCTAAGATCACACCTAGGTTTAATTCTAGGGATGCATAAATACCATTTTTTTGCAACCGAGTACAAGTATATGTATTTTTGTACTTGCCAATATTGATTGCTTTTATTGCTGCTCTGGCGTTAGCTCAGCGTTCATCACAATCTGTTTGTCCATAAACACAGAATACTTTGCTGAAAAAAATAAGTAGTGATGACTGAGCTTACAGACCATCATCAGGCTGTTGGTCATCAGGGTTGGCTGCTTGATCAACACAGCCAGTTCTTTGGTTCCTTGACTAGTTTGGTTGGTAGTCTGGCACAGCAATGTCCCAACTATCTCAGATTTCTGATCATCTTAGAAATATCTCCTCTCAGACAGCCCAACCTTCAGTAAGTACATCTGCTACTAATCATGCATTAATCGCTCCTCCAATGAGGATCCATTCCATTTCCAGCCAGCAAACCAGATAAGTTTGATGGCTCCCCTAATCAGTGTCGTGGTTTCTTGTTGTAACCTTTAGTTTACTTTGCTAATTCTCCACCTAATACCGATTAGTCCTGTGTGTCTTTTGTTGTGTCACATTTATCTAATAAGGCTTTGGATTGGGCCACTGCTGTTTGAGCTGTCTATGAGAATGATACATACGATGATTTCATTTCTGAGTTAAAGTCTGTGTGACCGTCCCCATGATGATAAATCCTATTGGGAGCTATTAGTTTTTCTGTGCCAAGGTAATCGCTCAGTAGCTGAATCCTCACCTTGAATTTTGTAATATGGCCGCTGGTAGTGGTTGAAATGAGCCTGCGTTGCTAAGCATTTTTCGCAACAGGCTCAATCCTGATATCCTCACGGAATTGGTTTGCAAAGATGACGGCTTGCACTTGGACGAACTAATAGCTTTATCCATTCGGTGGGACCAGTTAAAGCATGGGTTTTCTTCTGCTCCCCGTCAGACCTCTTTGGTTTGCACACACCAGCCAGCCCCATGTCTCCCCATGGCAACGTCTAGGGTCCGCTCTGCTCCCCGAGTGACATATGAACATAATCCTGAGAAGCCGAAGCAAGTTGATTAATCTCGACTCACTCGAGCAGAGAAGCTTTGTCGGCTTCATAGTGTTTATACTGCAGGGCTGCGGGTCATTTGTTACGGGATTGTCTGTCTTGCCTACTGAGACTGCAGACTTCATATCCGGGACAGCTTGCTGAGCCCACACACCAGGCTAAAGTGGTAAGTAGCCCCACTCCGGGTATGATCTCTAAATCTCTGTTGTTACCAGTCACCCTACGCTCCCAGTGTTCATCTCATGTGTTTGCAACTCTAGTTGAGCTGAGGGTTATTTTATTTATTTTATTTTATTGCTACTCAACTTCAGACTTCAACTCCTGTCGTTTCCCTGGATTCACCCCTGAGGTTATTTGCAGTAGACGATGATCTCGTGGGCCAAGGCATCATCTCCCAACCACCCAACTTCGCACAGTGGACGTCAGTGCTCTACAGTCTACACAGGCGTTAAGGTTTTTGTGTTGGACTCCTTGGAATATGCCATTATTCTAGGACTGCTGTGGTTGACAACTCATGACCCACCCCCCCCCACCAGGAGACTAGTGGAACACTGCCTTCCTTTTCCCTAGAAGGCACTATGAGTACAAAGTTAAGAGTTTCGCTTTGCGAAATGCTCCATCTGTTTTCCAAGCATTCATTAATGATGTCCTCAGGGACATGCTATGCCGGTTTGTTATCGCCTACATAGACGATATCAAGATTTATTTACCTGATTATTCTACTCATGTGCAACACATTAGGCAGGTACTCACTCATCTCTTTCAAAATCAGCTCTTTGTCAAGGGTGAAAAATGTGAATTTCATCTACACTCTATGTCATTCCTCGGTTATGTCCTTAGTCCAGAGGGTGTAGTCATGGATGACCGTAAGGTTGACGCAGTTGTGAATTGGCCTACCCCAAAGTCTGTTTGAGATCTACAGAGGTTTGTAGGTTTTGCTTTTTCACAGCACCCCTTACTTCCTTTGCTAAAGGGTAATGCCAAGCTTTAAGCTTGGAACCCTCAGGCTGAATCAACATTCAACGATATTAAATCTCAATTCATTAGAGGAGCTCACTTGTTGAGTCACCTCTTCGAATGGCACCAGACTTGTCACTGCCTTCTCTAGTAGGTTCCACTGATTAGGGCTGAGGCTGTCAGGGAACTTGTGTTCTGACCCAAATGTTCCAAGAGTGTCGTGCATCTTTGGTAAGACAGTTTACATTATAGGATAACAACTTTGAATTTCGTTTTTTGGCTTCAACACATCAATCTGAAATCCCTGGTAGTTGATGACTGAAAATGGTTGATCAAGAACAACATATTGGGTAAGAGCTTGTGTTATTTTCATAGCCCTAGGGTTATGTCTGTCTAGCGTTTGTAGTGTTGGTTGATGCTGTGTTCTTTTAGCAGTGAACTCCTTTTGCTAAGTTTTGTGTTTGATGTTAAGATGTTTTATCAGGTTACTTGTGTTGTAGGAAGATGCAGAAGTACCTCCTCTTGCTATTTTCATTGAGCACGGTTTGCAGTCTGCTTTGCTTGGGTTGCCATTACCGATTGTAAGTTTGATTTGTTTGCTAATTATTAAAGCTACGTGCACTAGGCACAAGTAATCGGATGTTGGTATTGGAGCCTTGTTTGCGATTTCGAGAACAAGTAAATGAACCTGGTATCAGGCAAATATCTGATAACATTATCTGTATTCATGCATCTCTATTTCATTCATTACTTCATCTCTAATTCATTAATCACAACTAAAGAACAAAATCTGTCAAGGTATTGTTCTCTGAGTTTTATTACCAAGAATCATTATTTCAGTTTGTTCTTGATTTAGTTGTAGAAAATGATTTGACATCCAGTGGCACACAGTTTCTACCGAGTCTAGGTTATACAAAAGAATGCATATTTGCGTGTTATCAGCATGACTATAAAAGTTTACTTCATGTTCCCTCATTACATCACCCAGAGGTAACATGTATAATAAGGAAAGCAGAGGCCCTAAAACTGACCCCTGTGGTACCCAGTCAATCCAGGAACCATCTATTTATTAAATAAAATTTAAACCATTCTAAAGCTGTGCATGAGAGGCTGACACAGTGTGTAAGGCTGCACAGAGGTCCAGTAAAATAAGAATAATAGGATTTATGGAAACTCTAGATAAGACACGTCTTTCAACAGAGAACTGATCAGAGAGCAAATTCAACAGTTGTAAGGACAAGGTAGACTGCAGAAGAGATTAGTCTTACCTACAACAGAGAACTGAACAGAACTGCTCTGTGGAGATCTGAAATCACGACTGGAGACGCTGGTCTGGTACTGGCAGTAGTAAGACCCCGCATGAACAAAGTCCACTTGTGGTAAACTGAAGATGACAGAGGTTCCACTCTTGGTCTCTCTAAATGACCCGGATCTCTGTGTCAGAGTGAAGGATCCACCTGTGAACTGGGTTTCTACAGAGCAGGTGATGTCCACCTTCTCTCCCCATGTGGCCTCTTTGGTGTGACTGAGAGAGATGCGTGGAGCAGGTAGATTAACTGGGGGGATAAATAGAATAATTTTGCCATTAGATTTTTATCTGTGTAGATTGGTTTATATAAATGAAATGACCATTGAAATGTGGAGGCTAATGATCTCTAAACCTCTGTTGTTACTAGTCACCCTACGTTTCCAGGGTTCGTCTCATGTGTTTGCAACTCTAGTTGACTCTGGAGTTGAGGGTAATTTTATTTAGGCCGGGATTGCTACTCAACTTCAGATTCCTGTCGTTTCCCTGGATTCACCCCTGAGGTTTCTGCAGTAGACGATGATCACATGGGCCAAGGCGTCATCTCCCAACCACCAAACTTGTCACAGTGGATGTCAGTGCTCTACACTCTACACAGGAGTTAAGGTTTTTCGTGTTGGCCTAGAAGGCACTATGAGTACAAAGTTAAGAGTTTCACTTTGCGAAATGCTCCATCTGTTTTCCAAGCATTCATTAATGATGTCCTCCGGGACATGCTATGCCGGTTTGTTATCGCCTACATAGACGATATCAAGATTTATTCACCTGATTATTCTACTCATGTGCAACACATTAGGCTGGTACTCACTCATGTCTTTCAAAATCAGCTCTTTGTCAAGGGTGAAAAATGTGAATTTCATCTACACTCTATGTCATTCCTCGGTTATGTCCTTAGTCCAGAGGGTGTAGTCATGGATGACCGTAAGGTTGACGCAGTTGTGAATTGGCCTACCCCAAAGTCTGTTTGAGATCTACAGAGGTTTGTAGGTTTTGCTTTTTCACAGCACCCCTTACTTCCTTTGCTAAAGGGTAATGCCAAGCTTTAAGCTTGGAACCCTCAGGCTGAATCAGCATTCAACGATATTAAATCTCAATTTATTAGAGGAGCTCACTTGTTGAGTCACCTCTTCGAATGGCGCCAGACTTGTCACTGCCTTCTCTAGTAGGTTCCACTGATTAGGGCTGAGGCTGTCAGGGAACTCGTGATCTGACCCAAATGTTCCAAGAGTGTCGTGCATCTTTGGTAAGACAGTTTACATTATAGGATAACAACTTTGAATTTCCTTTTTTTTGGCTCCAACACATCAATCTGAAATCCCTGGTAGTTGATGACTGAAAATGGTTGATCAAGAACAACATATTGGGTAAGAGCTTGTGTTATTTTCACAGCCCTAGGGTTATGTCTGTCTAGCGTTTGTAGTGTTGGTTGATGGTGTGTTCTTTTAGCAGTGAACTCCTTTTGCTAAGTTTTGTGTTTGATGTTAAGATGTTTTATCAGGTTACTTGTGTTGTAGGAAGATGCAGAAGTACCTCCTCTTGCTATTTTCATTGAGCACGGTTTGCAGTCTGCTTTGCTTCGGTTGCCATTACTGATTGTGAGTTTGATTTGTTTGCTAATTAATAAAGCTACGTGCACTAGGCACAAGTAATCGGATGTTGGTATTGGAGCCTTTTTTGCGATTTCGAGAACAAGTAAATGAACCTGGTATCAGGCAAATACCTGATAACATTATCGGTATTCATGCATCTCTATTTCATTCATTACTTCATCTCTAATTCATTAATCACAACTAAAGAACAAAATCTGTCAAGGTATTGTTCTCTGAGTTTTATTACCAAGAATCATTATTTCAGTTTGTTCTTGATTTAGTTGTAGAAAATGATTTGACATCGAGTGGCACACAGTTTCTACAGAGTCTAGGTTATACAAAGGAATGCATATTTGCGTGTCATCAGCATGACTATAAAAGTTTACGTCATGTTCCCTCATTACATCACCCAGAGGTAACATGTATAATAAGGAAAGCAGAGGCCCTAAAACTGACCCCTGTGGTACCCAGTCAATCCAGGAACCATCTATTTATTAAATAAAATTTAAACCATTCTAAAGCTGTGCATGAGAGGCTGACACAGTGTGTAAGGCTGCACAGAGGTCCAGTAAAATAAGAATAAAAGGATTTATGGAAACTCTAGATAAGACACGTCTTTCAACAGAGAACCGATCAGAGAGCAAATTCAACAGTTGTAAGGACAAGGTAGACTGCAGAAGAGATTAGTCTTACCTACAACAGAGAACTGAACAGAACTGCTCTGTGGAGATCTGAAATCACGACTGGAGACTCTGGTCTGGTACTGGCAGTAGTAAGACCCCGCATGAACAAAGTCCACCTTTGGTAAACTGAAGGTGACGGAGGTTCCACTCTTGGTCTCTCTAAATGACCCAGATCTCTGTGTCAGAGTGAAGGATCCACCTGTGAACTGGGTTTCTACAGAGCAGGTGATGTCCACCTTCTCTCCCCATGTGGCCTCTTTGGTGTGACTGAGAGAGATGCGTGGAGCAGGTAGATTAACTGGGGGGATAAATAGAATAATTTTGCCATTAGATTTTTATCTGTGTCGTTCGGTTTTTATTAATGAAATGGCCATTGAAATGTGGAGTCTAATAATGCACACACTGTTATCCACAGGACCGGATCACTGAGATTATAATTGTAGATAGTCAAAGTTGGAACAGAAACACATCCAACACCAGTGTTAATAAAATGTGAGGAAAAAAGTAAATGAAATGGAAATACCAGCCATTACTGGGCTTTCACCATGGGAAAGTAACATCCAATCTTAGCTGTTCACACAAGGGATGCTTTTTGGTTAGCTCACTTTTGTCTGCACTTACTTATGCCTATATTGTTTATGTTTCCAGTAAACGTGTTGTCAGAAATGTTTTCTAATAAATTTACATTGTTACAGATTGAGATCTATGAGTTTGTTTAATTACCACCTTAAATCCATACTGTATTAGAATGAGTGTTTCCCTTAAACCCTTCATTTTTGGCTTTCACTCTCTCTCTCTCTCTCTCTCTCTGTATAGGTGTACAAATACAGACTGGTCATCTATATAATTTATTATATAGATGTATTTATCATCTATAATATTTATATAATTTAAGAATTTTTTCTTTTTCAGTTGTTCACCATCTTCACGCCCTTCTGCTTGTTCTTTCTACTGCACTTTGTGGGTCTCTACAACAAGTAGAGGTTTTTTACCTGCTAGGGCATCAAGAAAATAAGGCGAGGATCTGTACTTATAGACAGGAGGAATAAGAGTTTTCAGAAATGTCCCTCCCCCTAACACCAGTTATATAGAGCTGCTAAATCTTCCTGCTTCAAAGGTAGGCTTAGAAAGTTGTACCTTAACCCAGGTCTCTTTCCACACCAGATAAATGAACCATGTTCCCATTTCTTTGTGCCAGACTTTTTCTTGATAAAAGCACAGGGATCATATGAAAGACATACAAGAAAACATTACTATTCATTTTAATTAAATGAATACGCCCAAACAAAGATAAAGGTAGACTGCCCCATCTCTTTAGATCATTTTTTACAGCCAGAAGAGGAGGAGTGAGTTTATGTTTGAACAGATCCTTTAGACGAGAATTTTTTATGCCTAAATATGTGATCCTGATGAAGACCAACGAGAGATAAGTGATGAATACTTGAGAACCATGGCTTCACTTTTAGAAAAAAAATATTTTATACCCAGAGAAAGCACCATATTCACTAATAAGCTTTATCAATCGACTGCCCTGATTAGTTTATGAAAATTAAGACATTGCCAGCGTACAAAGAAATCTTAGATTGGCAGTTCCCCAGAAGAATACCTTGAATGTCCTTATTTTAGGGCCTATTGGCATCATTCTAGCAGATCAAAGGCTTTCTCTGCATCCAGGTAAATATCTAAAGACTCTGGGCTACACATGTGGACAAAATTGTTGGTACCCCTCAGTTAATGAAAGAAAAAACCCACAATGGTAACAGAAATAACTTAAATCTGACAAAAGTAATAATAAATAAAAATTCTATGAAAATGAACAAATGAAAGTCAGATATTGCTTTTCAACCATGCTTCAACAGAATTATTTTAAAAAATTAACTCATAAAACAGGCCTGGACAGAAATGATGGTACCCTTAACTTAATATGTTGTTGCACAACCTTTTGAGGCAGTCACTGCAATCAAACGATTCCTGTATCTGTCAGTGAGACTTCTGCACCCCTCAGCAGGTATTCTGGCCCAATCCTCATGAGCAAACTGCTCCAGTTGTCTCAGGTTTGAAGGGTGCCTTTTCCAGACGGCATGTTTCAGCTCCTTCCAAAGATGCTCAATAGGATTTAGGTCAGGACTCATAGAAGGCCACTTCAGAATAGTCCAGTGTTTTCCTCTTAGTCATTCTTGGGTGTTTTAGATGTGTGTTTTGGGTCATTATCCTGTTGCAAGACCCATGACCTGCGACTGAGACCAAGCTTTCTGACACTGGGCAGCACATTTCTCTCTAGAATTCCTTGATAGTCTTGAGATTTCATTGTACCCTGCACAGATTCAAAACACCCTGTGCCAGATGCAGCAAAGCAGCTCCAGAACATAACAGTGCCTCCTCCATGTTCCACATTAGGGACAGTGTTCTTTTCTTGATATGCTTAATTTTTCCATCTGTGAACATAGAGCTGATGTGCCTTGCCAGAAAGTTCCATTTTTGTCTCATCTGTCCATAGGACATTTGCCCAGAAACTTTGTGGCTTGTCAACATGTAGTTTGGCAAATTCCAGTCTGGCTTTTTAATGTTTTGTTTTCAACAATGCTGTCCTCCCTGGTCGTCTCCCATTAAGTCCACTTTGGCTCAAATATCGACGGATGGTGCGATCTGACACTGATGTTCCTTGAGTTTGAAGTTTACCTTTAATCTCTTTAGAAGTTTTTCTTGGCTCTTTTGTTACCATTCTTATTATCCGTCTCTTTGATTTGTCATCAATTTTCCTCTTGCGTCCACGTCCAGGGAGGTGGGCTACAGTCCCATGGATCTTAAATTTCTGAATAATATAAGCAACTGTAGTCACAGGAACATCCAGCTGCTTGGAGATGGTCTTATAACCTGTACCTTTAACATGCTTGTCTATAATTTTCTTTCTAATGTCCTGAGACAACTCTTTCCTTTGCTTCCTCTGGTCCATGTTGAGTGTGGTACACACGTTGTCACCAAACAGCACATTGACTACCTGTAGCCCTATATATAGGCCCACTGACTGATTACAAGGTTGTAGACACCTGTGATGCTAATTACTGAACACACCTTGATTTAACATGTCCCTTTGGTCACATTTTTCAGGGGTACCATAATTTTTGTCCAGGTCTGTTTCATGAGTTTTTTTTAAGTAATTCTGTTGAAGCATGGTTGAAAAGCAATATCTGATTTGTTCATTTTCATATTATTTTTATTTATTATTACTTTTGTCAGATTAAAGTTATTTCTGTTACCATTGTGGGTTTTGCTTTCATTAACCGAGGGGTACCAACAATTTTGTCCACGTGTGTATATACATACATACAGATATACAGATGTATGCATATGATTTTCTTATCTTTGACTATGGCTCCCAGATTATAAGGATAAACATAAGACTACAAATGGTAAAGAAAAAGAAAGAATTTGATTACCATAGAACAAAAACTATATACAAACAACCTAATCAAAACAAACTGGGGTTGACTATGGTCTTTCTTACCCGGCCGAGGTAACAGGCTGCCCCCCCACACTGAAAGGGAGGAGTTCTGGACCAGAATTGTTTTTGGCAAGATGGTCATACTGTAGCACATCTCAAAGAGAAGCCCGCAGCCCAGGAATCTAAAGTTCAACTGGTTGTCCATATGATACACACCGTTCTGCTAGGCTTATTTTTGGTCCATTCACTCAGAACCAGGTGGCTCCCTTGACGAGCCAGACAGCAGTCTGAAGAATTTCTCCTGGCCATCATGACTAACATGGAGAACTGCTGGGTATAACATACTAAAGATTCCTTGATCTCTTAACTGCTGCTTGACCTGGTGAAACTTCTGGCATCTCCTGACCACCACGGTCAAAAAAAAATTCTTGAGATGGGGGAACCATAATATGAAAACCCTGTGCTCTACGCACCACTTGCATGATCAGCACTTAATCCTGGAAACTGTGGAGCTTCACAATAACTGCACAGGGTCAGAGGACAGCGTGTGAGAGCCTGATGGCATCTATCCAAATTCACAACCCTTTCCTTAAATGGGATTTACCCATTTAAAGAAAGGGTTGTGGGTTGTTTTTTTATGAGCAGAGCAGGCCCCTGGTGTGAATGTTGTGCAGTCGTCCTCTATTCTCCAAAGCATCAATTTTGTCAATAGTAGCTGGCAATTTCATATCCATATCGACCGACTGGACTGCATGGTGCATCATAATGTCGTCCGAATCCGATATATATGAATCTCTATTTCGTATTCTCAGACGAGGACTCCCGTGAAGTTTTAGGCACAAGTGGATGCTTCCACCTGGAATTGTGACGAACCATCATAGGACTTATTATCGAGTTTGCAATTGTAATTATTTGTAATGTTCCTTTGGCCTGCGGGAGCACGGTCGCCAAGCTGCAAGTCCGCCATTTGCATCACATGACCCCTGGTTTAAAATGTTTTTAATAAATTAGAGATATTTGTGTGACCACCAGCCAGTCAGATTTCACTAGACGTTTGACAGGCAGTTACCTTGAAATGGATCTGAAGGTATAGGTGCTAAACTAATCCCAAATATGCCCCAAGTATGCGCTTCACTGACCTTCAAAGCTTGGACCCCACAGACTGCCCCTTGTGTCTATATTACTATTATATTACTAGTATATTACTCTATACTATATTACTGTTTTTATTATTGCCTGGAAAACACATTAAACCTTAATGTATGATAAAAATGTGTTTGTACTCACCCACAGTAATGTCAATAGAGCTGCTCCTGGGAGATGTGATGGATCTACTTCCCTGGTATGAGTAGTCACAGCTGTACTGGTACCGGCCCTGATGTGAGGACTCCACAGTAAAATCGAATGTGGCTGAAGATTCAGCTGTTTGGGTTTTTATTGATTGATCATTACTGTACAAACGGAAGCTTGCAGAGATGCAGGTGGGGTTGTGAGAAGTACATCTGAACCGAACAGCCTCCCCAGGAGAGACAGCAGAGTGTGATGAGATCTGGGTGAACGTTGGGCTCTGCAGGACGTCTGTTAAAGACATATCATTAGTAATATTGTAAATCTTATACTACCATTAAATAATTATAGCAGTGCACTACAAAACTCTTACTTACTTAACTTACTGAAGCACACAACTCCAGCATCTTCACCGTGTCCACAATTATGTTCTCTAAATCCTCTGTGTGAACACTGGGTGAGGTAGTTCTCAGTTCCTCTACATCCAACATCATCCAGCCATATTGGGTCACTTCCCTGACCAAAGCGGGCACTTTGAGGGGCACTGACCGCTCTGCCACATCCCATCTGTCTGCACACCACCTCTGCATCATCCATGTCCCAGTCATCATCACATACTGTTCCCCACTGGCCATTGTGCTGGATCTCCACTCTTCCACAACAGCGACTAGTACTGTTTATCAGGCGGATCTCGTCGTTGCCTGTTGTGTTATATACAGACTGGTTATAAATTAAAAATGAGCAGAAAATACCAGCATCTTCCTCATGATTACAGTAGTTATAGTCAAATCAGCTATGAGTGCATCTAGTTCAACAAAAGTACCTTTAACTTATAGTTATATTTATATATACTTCATTCTGTGGTAGTGCTTTGTTTAAAATCCTTCATTTTTGGCTTTCAAACACACACACACACATACACACACACAGCACACACACACACACACACGCACACTCTCTCTCTGTCTGTACAAGTGCACAAACACAGACTGGCCTTCTATATAATTTATCATTTATTATTTACTGTTAACATCATATTTTTTCTTTTTCAGTTTTTGCCATCTTCAGGCCCTTCAGCTTGTTCTTGCTACTGCAGTTTGTGGATCTCTACAACAAGGAGAGGCTTTCCCTGCTAGGGCATCACAACAGCCATTTCACTTCATAATGGGAACGAAAGGTAAGGATGTGAAATGGTAGAATAAGAGTTTTCAGGAATGTTCCTTTCCCACCAAACACCTGTTATTACATTACTCCTTTGAAAGCAAACGTTTGAAGCTACTCTACCTGTACTACCCATTTCTGTTAAATCCAGTGAAGTTTTTATTTTGTTCTTAATTAAAATATCGGATAGATTTAAAATAAAAATATCTTAAATTTGTAAAAACGACTGAACATTTTCACCAGACTACACCAGCACAAGGATGGCACACTTCAGTATTTTTAAAAAGTGTGTTTTTTAAAGATTTTGGAAAAGTAAGCATATAAAAAAACATTTAGGTTTAAAATCAGAAGACCGTTTCTCTGCCACTTTTGTGCACTGTATTAAATAACGGTTCTTTGGAAATAATGATAGAACCAGAAGTTTAATAATCCACTTGGGTTTTAAATGTTTTTGATCAATTAGAGATTTTTATGTATGGCCGCCAGCCAGTCAGATTTCACTAGACGTTTGGCACCCAGTTACCTTGAAATGGATGTAAATGGACATCTTCTCCATGATTACAGTAGTTATAGGTAAATCCGCTATGAGTGCATCTAGTTCAACATAAGTACCTTTTACTTATAGTTATATATCCTTCATTCTGTGGTATTGCTTTGTTCCAATTTCCAGATTGTTATTAGTAAATGTTATGTATTGCTAAAACATGTTACTTATGCTGTTACCTCAGGACGCCAATAGGTGGCGATATCGCTTCTGTATACCAGGTGAATGATTCAGTATAGAAGTTCCGAGTACACTGCTAACGAGTCTCAGCTGCGTTATTGAACGTACATGTGACTGCCGTTTGTTTTGCTAATGTTATGACAGACAATACATAACATAATTGGCGACGAGTCGTGTGAATTGATGTCGGACCTACTGCAGTGAGTGCTTTGTTTTAAAGCTGTTATTTTTCCACGTCTTCTGCTGAGAAGAAAAGAGAAGGGTTCAATATGGCGGCTGCCATTGGCCACATTGAGGCTTTTGATGAAGCCGTAGAACAGTGGACATTAAGAGATTCTAGCATTTCGTAGAAGTGAGTGGTATTGAGAGTGGGAGAAAAGTGCCCGTACTGCTCAGCGTTATGGGGTGCAAGGCGTATGGTTTACTGCGTAGTTTGGTGGCTCCGGATAAGCCGGGCGACAAAACCTACGTCGACATAAAGACGGTGCTGCAGCAGCATTTCTCCCCGAAGCCACTCGTCATCGCCGAGAGGTTTCGCTTTCACAAACGGAACCAGGAGGCGGGAGAGACAGTTTCTCAGTATGTGGCGGTGCTTAAAAGATTGTCGGAACATTGTGAGTTTGGCGAACATTTGGAAGATGCACTTCGCGACAGATTTGTTTGTGGTTTTAAAAAAGTGAAACCACCCAAAAGCGCCTGCTAACAGAGGCGACGCTGACGTTCAAGAGAGTGGTGGAAACTGCGGCCTTGATGGAGATGGCGGCGCGAGAGGCACTGCAGCTCAGCCAATCGCTGCAGGTAAACGCCGTTGCATTTTCGTCAAGTAAAGCCGGAAACAAATGCAAACATTGTGGGAAATCGAATCACTGTGATGATGCCTGTTGGTATAAGGATAAAAACCGCAATGTTTGCAGGAAGCGCGGTCACATAACGCGGTCTGCAGAGCTAAAAAGACGGATAGTAAGGAGGTACAAAAACCGAAGCTGAACAGGACAAAGAGCTTTACCAGCAATAAACGGGTGCATTGCGTGAATGCGGGTACAATAGCAAGTGATGAAACGGACTCTGATCTTGCGCTGCATAAAGGGTCACATGCAGGAAAAAACTGACGCATCACCATGTTAGAAATAAGAGACCATAAAATTCTTACCAATACAAAAGTTAAAAATTCTTCACAACGGCCAGATGATGGAAGCCCTAATCCAGGTGCAGGTTTAAGTAAAGTATTAATAGTGCTGAACAAAACTTTAGGTCTATTGCAGTTTTGGCAATTATATTTGAAAAGTATTCTTCCCTAGAACATTTAACAGTTAACTGATAAACATTTAAGAAACTCTGGAATCAAGGTTCACTTGTAGTCTATGTTTTTTCCATTTCCTCTCTGCTCTTCTACAAGCCTGTCTAATTGTGGCTAAATTTAACAAAGGCTGGACTTTAAATTTGAAACATTTGAAGTTCAAAGGGGCAACAGAATCAAGAACAGTTGAACAATTTTGGTCGAACATAGTGACGAAATCGTCAACACTAAACTGATTTAGGTCAACAGTGGGTAACCTTAGAGAGTTTGAAAAGGTCCTGGAAATTCACTGGCGGTGGAAGAAGTAATATGCCTACATAAGCACCCTGAAACAGGAGGAGGAAAATGCCCAATAAAGGTAGAACAAAACACTACTGGCCTATGATCTGAAAAAAGCCTCTTCAATAATTAATTTGTCAATATTGATACCAGTGGAAAATACCAAATCAAGTGTATGGCCTTGGATATGAGTTGCCTCATGAATATGTTGATTAAAATTGAAAGAATCCAAGAGCTGAGTAAAATCATTACCATAATATTTAGCAGGGCAGCAGACATGTATATTGAAATCAATCATAAGTAAAATTCGATCTGAAATAAGTAATGGAATGAACCTTAAAAACCAGTACTTCAAAGTTTTTGAACATCCCAAGGTTTAAAACTTGACATTGAAGACGTTGTTTAAAAACCACCTCAACTCCTCCGCCTCTACCCGTATTCCGCGGCACACTGAAGAAACCACAGTCTGTTGGGCACAGTTTCAGGAAGGGGGCAGGGTCACCAGCGGGGTAGAATAATCCCCTGAACTGGCTCGAGGTTAGGGGCAGTCTACCCCCTCCCTCTAGATTAGTTTAGCGATTCAGCTGTATCCATTGTAAAAAATAAAAATAAAAAAAAAGAGACATTTCAGTAACTGAGGACATTTTCTGTGTACTTTCTCTCTGTGGTGGGAGGAAATGTTATGTATTGCTAAAACTTATGTTACTCTTGCTGTTACCTCAGGACGCCAATAGGTGGTGTTATCGCTTCTGTATACCAAGTGAGTGATTTAGTGAAGAAGTTCTGAGTACACTGCTACAAGTCTCAGCTGCGTTATTGAACGTACATGTGACTGCCGTTTGTTTTGCTAATGTTATGATGGAGAATACATAACAGTAAATATTTTAAACGCCGCCTTCCTCACTTGGGATGTTGGTCTTGTTTACTGGAATTTTCTCAGGAGAAAGCTTCACTTAAGTCAATGAAGTTGTTATCTTGAAGGCCATTAACTTCCAAGTTTGCTACAGCGTCACTGTGGACAAAATTTTGCTCTCTCTTGGTGGTCAAATAATATTAACGTTGCACCCACAAGGGTTAAGCTCATTCATAAGCGCTTCAGTGCAAAATGAGGCTTTGTGGCAGCATCCTAAAAAAGCATACGAAGCAACTATTTTGTTACAGCTTCCTTGGCTTTACTTGTACCGCTGCTGATCACTGTTGGGTTTTTACTACCCATTGGTTGCCTGTCACCAAACTTGGTCTTTATATGCAGTATAGTGGGGTATTTTAAGGGACAACTTATGAACTTACAATGGTTATGAACTCACTAAATGATTTGGCTTTGGGTTTAAATCCTTGCTGATGCTTGTTAGTTTTTTCTTAGGATGGAATCTGATTTCACAGACCCTTTATCAACGTCTTCCATTAACTCTCTTCATTTCTCTTTCCTGGTTAACTAGCTTAATTTAGGCTTCCTGGAACCTCATTAAATAAAAAGCAGGGTCAGCGGATGCTGAGATCACGTGTCTTATCCATTCACAATTTTTAATGAACTTTTACAAATAAAGTGAGTGGTTTTTATCAGATATGAACTTTCTGAAAACACTGCCATATGTTTTATTGGTGTTCTCTGTGGCACTTCAGAATACACAGAACGTCCAGTCACAGTAAGTACAGTATGTAATATCAGACCTAATAACTACTAATTCACTGATAAAGAAACTTACCAGACAGAACTGACACCGCAAACATGCTGGTTACTGGAAATAAAGAGAATTTTGTTAAACCAACAGTTATAGCTGTTCAGTGAGACTGTAACATGTATGTATGTATGTATGTATGTATGTGTGTGTGTATGTGTGTGTGTGTGTGTGTGTGTATATATATATATATATATATATATATATATATATATATATATATATATATACACACACACACACACACACACACACACACAGTGGGGTGCGAAAGTTTGGGCAGCCTTTTTAATTTTCCTGATTTACCTTTATAAAGCATTGATTGTTTGGATAAAAATAAATCCGTTAAATATATCTTCTAGGGGACACACACAGTGATATTTGAGAAGTGAAATAAAGTTTATATGAGTTACAGAAAGTGTGCAATAATTGTCTAAACAAAATTAGGCAGGTGCATACATTTGGGCACCAAAAAAAAAAAACCTTAACTCAATATTTAGTAGATCCTCCTTTTGCAGAAATAACAGCCTTTAAACGCTTCCTATAGCTTCTAATGAGAGTCTGGATTGTGGCTGAAGGTATTTTAGACCATTCTACTTTGCAAAACATCTCTAGTTCATTCAGGTTTGATGGTTTCCGAGCATGGACAGCTCTCTTTAAGTGACACCACAGATTTTCTATAATATTTAGGTCTGGGGACTGAGATGGCCATTCCAGAGCGATGTACTTGTTCCTCTGCATGAATGCATTAGTAGATTTTGAGCAGTGTTTAGTTTCGTTGTCTTGTTGGAAGATCCAGCCCCGGCGCAGCTTCAGCTTTGTCACTGATTCCTGGACTTTGGTCTCCAGAATCTGCTGATATTGATTGGAATCCATGCGTCCTTCAACTTTAACAAGATTCCCAGTCCCTGTACTGGCCACACAGCCCCACAGCATGATGGAACCACCACCAAATTTTACTGTAGGTAGCAGATGTTTTTCTTGGGAGTGCTGTGTTCTTTTTCCTCCATGCATAACGGCCCTTGTTATGCCCAAATAACTCTATTTTAGTTTCATTAGTCCACAGCACCTTGTTCCAAAATGAAGCTGACTTGTCCAAATGTGCTGTAGCATACCTCAAGCGGCTCTGTTTGTGATGTGGGCGGAGAAAAGGCTTCCTCTGCATCACTCTCCCATACAGCATCTCCTTGTGTAAAGTGCGCCGAATAATTGAACGATGCACAGTGACTCCATCAGCAGCAAGATCATGTTGTAGGTCTTTGGTGCTGGTCTGTGGGTTGGCTCTGACTGTTCTCAACATCCTTCGCTTCTGTTTATTCGAGATTTTTCTTGGTCTGCCACTTTCTTGGAGCCTTGACTTGAACTGTGCCTGTGGTCTTCTGTTTTCTCACAATGTTTCTCACAGTGGAGACTGAAAGCTGAAATCTCTGAGATAGCTTTCTGTATTCTTCCCCTAAACCATGACGGTGAACAATCTTTGTTTTCAGGTCATTTAAAGGTTGTTTTGAGACTCCCATGCTACGACTCTTCAGAGAAGATGCAAAGAGGAGAAAAACTTACAATTGCCCCCCTTAAATACTCTTTCTCATAATTGGAGTCACCTGTGTATGGAGGTCAAGGGTATATATATTATCACACACATAGATATATTGAGCATGATTTTATTGTTGACAACAAGAAAGGTAAATAAACCTGGTTTAAATATTTTACAATAGGTTTTTAATTTATATTTAAGTTAAGTGAAATTTTATAGATCTGAGTACGAGTATATGCGAGAACAGTGTTTTTGTTTCTTTAAAGCTGACAGATACATATATATATATATATATATATATATATATATATATATATATATATATATATATATATATATATAAAAACAGTGCTCTATGATCTGGGGTTGCTGCAGTTGGTCAGGTTTAGGTTCAACATCGTTATGTGCCCAAAGAGTGAGGTCAGCTGACCACCTGAATATATTGAACCATCTGGTTATTCCATCAATGGTCTTTTTTCTTCCCAAATGGCACTGGCATATTCGAAATTACAATGCCAAGATTCATTGGGCTCAAACTGGGAATGAGTGGTTCAGAGAGGAAGAGACATCATTTTTTAAGATCTTGGGGGAAAATTGATGCAACTCTAGACAGAAATAAATGTGACATTGCAGAAGCTTGTGGAAAGGATGCCACAGCGAATCACTATATATGTGTTGTTATACTACTCACAATTTTTGCATATACAGTGGGGAGAACAAGTATTTGATACACTGCTGATTCTTCAGGTTTTCCCACTTCCAAAGCATGTAGAAGACTGTAATTTTTATCATAGGTAATCTTCAACTGTGAGTGATGGAATCTAAAACAAAAATCCAGAAAAATACATTGTATGATTTTTAAATAATTAATTTCCATTTTATTGTGGGAAATAAGTATTTGATACACCAGAAAAAGAAACTTAATATTTGGTACAGAAACCTTTGTTTGCAATTACAGAGATGAGACGTTTCCTGTAGTTCTTGACAAGGTTTGCACACACTGCAGCAGGGATTTTGGCCCACTCCTCCATACAGATCTCCTCCAGAGCCTTCAGGTTTCGTGGGCTGTCGCTGGGCCACACGGACTTTAAGCTCCCTCCAAAGATTTTCTATTGGATTTCAGGTCTGGAGAACTGGCTAGGCCACTCCAGGACCTTAAGATGTTTCCTACGGAGCCACTCTTTAGTTGCCCTGGGCTGTGTGTTTTGGGGTCGTTATCAATGCTGGAAGACCCCAGCCAACGACCCATCTTCAGTGCTCTTACTGAGGGAAGGAGGTTGTTGGCCAAAATCTCACGATACATGGCCCCATCCATCCCCCTTCCCACAATACGGTGCAGGTCGTCCTGTCCCCTTTGCAGAAAAGCATCCCCCAAAGAATGATGTTTCCACCGCCATGCTTCACGGTTGGGATGGGTGTTCTTGGGGTTGTACTCATCATTCTTCTTCCTCCAAACATGACCGAGTGGAGTTTAAACCAAAAAAGTTCTATTTTTTGTCTCATCAGACCACATGACCTTCTTCCCATTCCTCCTCTGGATCATTCAGAATGGTCATTTGCAAACTTCAGACGGGGCTTTGTGACATGCGTTGGCTTGAGAAAGGGCACCTTGCGTGCACTGCAGGATTTTAAATCCTTGACGGCGTAGAGTGTTACTGATTGTTTTCTTTGAGACTGTGGTCCCAGCTCTATTCAGGTCATTGAACCAGGTCCTGCCGTGTAATTCTGGGCTCATTCCCTCACCTTCCTCAAGATCATTGATGCTCCACGAGGTGAGATCTTGCATGGCGCCCCAGAACCGAGGGAGATTATCCGTTATTTTGCATTTCTTTCTTCCATTTTCTAATAATTGCACCAACAGTTGTTGCCTTCTCACCCAAGCTGCTTGCCTATTGTCCTGTAGCCCATCCCAGCCCTTTCCGTGCAGGTCTACAATTTTTATCCCTGATGTCCTTAACAAAGCTCTCTGGTCTCCTTGGGCATTGGTGGAGATGCTGGAGTCTGACTGATTGAGTGTGTGGACAGGTGTCTTTTATACAGGTAACGAGTTCAAACAGGTGCAGTTAATACAGGTAATGAGTGGAGAACAGGAGGGCTTCTTAAAGAAGAAGTAACATGTCTGTGAGAGCCAAAATTCTTACTGGTTGATAGATGATCAAATACTTATTTCCCACAATAAAATGGAAATTAATTCTTTAAAAATCATACAATGTATTTTTCTGGATTTTTGTTTTAGATTCCATCACTCACAGTTGCAGAGTACCTATGATAAAAATTACAGTCTTCTACATGCTTTGCAAGTGGGAAAACCTGAAAAATCAGCAGTGTATCAAATACTTGTTCTCCCCACTGTATTTTTACTGTGAAGTATATGAAGAGTTTTATTAGTTTTTTAAACCAACATCAAATATTTTAGACTATAAAATCTCTAAAATGTACAAAAATAATTAGTGAAATTAGGATCATTGTTAATTTCTACAAACATCCAGCAGGAGGTGCTTGTGCTGTTTTTGACAACAGTGAAACCTTAGACTTAAGCTGACATATTTTATTATTATTTATCAAACAATGAGAACCAACTGTGTTATTACACCATAATATATCCTAGTGCTAAAATCAACGTTATTTATTTCTTCTGTGAGTGTTCAAATATTATACAAATCATAGTAATTCACTCATATATTCTCACACATTAACATAACTGATATTTTAAACATATTGGTTGTAATGAAGTACATGTCTTTAAATGTAGGACTACTAAAAACAGGACATTAAAGAAGGGAAAAAAAAGAATTGCTAACAGATCTTCAGTCTGTCTTACCCTCAAAATGCTTTTCTTCTCAGTGTGAAAGGTGCAGAAACAGTAAAGGAACAACAAACTACTACTGAGTTTCTTTCTATTTAACTTCATATAGCTTCATGTAGCCCAGGCATGTCCATTACACACGTTCGACAACAGCGAACGTGACAGTGTTTTCAGAAGCTGGATGGAGATTTAAAAACGAATTGCTAAAAGCTTTGGTGTGATCCTGGAGGACCAGTTGTTGTTCTCAGCTAATATTGTGATCTTGGTCATATAGATTTTGCCTCTACAACATCCTGAAGAATTAACCCTTTTCGCTAGTAAGGCTACCTGGTTTCATTGGTCAGTCTCTCAAGTCACTTTAAGGCTTGAGTGGCAGTTTTTCTTATGTGCGTCATCTATTTTCTCTTGGAAGAATGGTCAGAAATTCCCATAAACACATTGCTATACTTTGTGGAAAGCTTTCCCAGAAGAGTCGAAGCTGAGTCAGCCTGCTGTTCTCGTACTATTTTCAGGATGCAAGAACGTAACTGCTGTACCATTTGAGGTTGAATGAGAAAGTAGCTCATTTGAGCTTTATACCTCTCTTGCTGGGCTCAGAGAAGCTGCTGTGGGCTTTACATGAACATACATACACATTCCTTGTTCGATTTGGGAAGCTCTGTTGCCATCTGTCTGTTGTTATTGTTTAATATTAAGAACTCTGATTTCCAGTAGTCACTTACACTCACAATAATTCCAAGGAACAACCCGTTTTGGCAGCTCCAGAATAAAAACTTAATGCTAATTACTGTTCAAGAAAGAACTTATCAACTCAATAACAAAGGGGTACATTCACAGCAGGCGATAAACCAGTTAACTCAGTAGCTCGCTATAACCCGTGTAAACTCTGTAGTGCAATATTACCAATGTAAACTCAATCACTTCAAACTCAAAACTTTGTTTTAAAGCAAATGTGAGCCCACACACAGGCACACAACATCAGGAGTGTTCAGCGAAGCAGCAGTCCCTTACAACCCTCGGCAAATACAGCAAGCACACGAGTACAGTCCTCCCTCGAAGCCAGAGGAATTCTAAACAACGCGGCAGTTCAAAATCCTGTGTGGTTAATGTCCTCCTCGAAGCACGAGAGAGCAGAACTCCAGCGTTCTGTGAAGCTAGCCGCTAGTGCTAACTGACCTGGTTGAGCACACACAGTCACTGGGAAGGCGAACACACGCATCAAAGTTGGATCGCTGCGGTTTTCCACCTTAAGTTAGTCAACGTCTGTTATTTACTGAACACTAACTCAGTTTATTTAACATTCTAGCCATGCTGCTGCAATCTCTCCCGAACTTCTCCAAAACTGTCATTCTTTCCGTCTTCCCCGCTCCGGCTCTCCTCTCTCCAAGTTCCACCCCTAGATTGCCACTATTGGTCTGTTACAGCTGGTTAGCTAATGAGTTAAGAGTACACATGTTCAGCTAGTACATTGCAACCTAGCTTTGCGGGGGCATCTCTGCCCGTAAAGCAACAGGAACCTGTTTTAGCAGATATGAACGTTCGTGTTTTCTATGAATTATGAATACAGTTGTACATTTTTTTAAAACTAGGTTACACCTCTATGCTAAATCTGTTTCCTATTGAGTGTGAAAGGTCATTCAAAATAATACACCATCTTCAAAAAGGTTAGCTTAAACAACCCAAAAAAAAGGAAAAGAGGAATAAAACACAAACGAGCAACTTATTTTCTCATTCAACCTTAAATGGTACAGCAGTTACATTCTTGCAATCTTGCTCCTTGAAAAATTAGTAGAAGAACAGCAACTTATTATTTGAATGGAAATTATACTACATGTAAGTTCAGATAGTTTAAAAAAATATATGGTTTATATAGTTTATTTGATTTTCAATATCACAAAATTGCATTGAACACAGACAGAACCTTAAACCAACAACATATCTGCTTCCAGATTTAGTATATTATTGAAAACACTGGTTTCCAACTTCTGTATTGTAGTGTATATTTTGAGTTTCAGTATGTAAAGGTATCATATATCATACAAGTAATTTGAGTGAACACCTGAAAAGTGAAAAGTTATGTTTTCTATAAGAACAAATAAAATGGATCTTTATGATTAAATTACAGACACAGGAAATGAATATAGTTGGTACTGTTATAATAGTTGAAAATAGTAGATACCTGGAAAAATAAAGATAAAAATAATAGCAATTTACCCAACATTAAAATGTGTAGAGGTCTCAGCATCCTGGTTCTTGGATCCATGTTCATTCTGTCTTTATCTAAAGTGTGCCCTGCTGCGTCCTGCAGCTTCACTTTAAGTGCTGATGATGAGGCTGTGGAGGAGGAGCCTCTGGTCACCTCTTCCTGTTTTGTAAAAGCCCAAACTAGTTATTACCACTGATATCAGAAGTACTAGTTTTTTAAAAAACTTTTATAAATTAGTCCTTTAGATTGTTTGCTGTAACCGCATAGTTACGTTTACCATAGTTAACAAGTTGGTTGTAAACAGAGTGAATCTATGTGTATGTTTCAGGGTGCTATTTTTGGCAGTTCCTCTGTGTCCGAATCATAAAATGTCATTACATCAGTTGCAGACTTGAAAAAAACTGAAAGAGCACATACTGGACGACATGGCTGTCCCCCCGTGTACACCGGCTGCCTCACCCTATGTCACGCCTCCGCGTCTCGCCGGCTTCTCCGCTCTTCAGGACTCCACTTCCCAGAGGGCCACGCTCGATGACGTCATGTCTATGCGCCCCCAGTCGGACTCTGATTTGCTCTAGATCGCCCGAGTTTTAACCGCAGCTGTATCCAATTACTTCCTGTATTTAAGCCACTCACAACACTCACACTTTGCGAAGCTTTACCAAACTTAGTTTAGCAATTCTGAGCGTTTCTTTCTCGTGTTGTCCCTTTCCGGTATTTCGACTCCCTTCGTTTCTCTACTGCTCTTTCGCTTTACCCTTTGGCTCGGACTCTATGGTTTGTACCTGTGCTTCCTCACTTTGGTTTTCCCTTTAGGTCTTTCCCTGTAAACCTGTTTGCCCTTGCTGATTGTTCTATCTGGTTCTGACCTCCGGCTGTCTCTGACTCCGATTTAGCTTCTCCCTTTGTTATACTGTTTACTGTTGCTTGCTGAGCTTGCCTGTTTATGAATAAACCATTCCTGGTTTTTAGTTCTGCAGACGTCGGTCTCGAAGTCTTTTGGCTAACACCCTAGAGTCTACTGTTTTGGAAACAGTGTCAGAAGATAGATAAATTAGCACTCATAGGGTGCTTGCTTAGAGAAAAATAATAAAGTGTATTGTGGGTAAATGGTTCCCAGAAAAATAGATCTGCCAAAAAGGCATGTGGATGTTGGATGATGTGAGACATTGCTGTGTTTGCTTCAGATCCTGATTGACCCTCTCTGTCTGGCAACTGTGTTGAGGTGGGACTGTGAAGGACGTGCTCATAGTAGTCCAGTAACTGGTCAAATGCTTTCCAGAAATGGTTAGGGAACTGGAAACCACGGTGAGATAATTAAATTTCTTATTAAAAACTCCAGAAGTAGCTTCATACTTTGTTTTTACAACAGGGGGCTGACAAGGATATGAAGCTGATCCTTAGAAATGCTGACTAACACCAGCTCTAAGCTTTTCATGAGGAGCTGACCATTGTGAGAGGACAGCCCCTATACCTGGACCACAGGCGTCCAGCTCTGCAAGAAAGGTAGCGTCAGGATCTGCAGAGCAGGCTGCCCTTGGAAACCACAAATCACTCAGAACCAAGAGGGTGTCATGAAGGTTGTCTTTAATTTATCCCCTTGCCTCATCTGAATGTATTTATAATTACTGCATAGACCTAACTTGGCAGTGACATGAAAGCTTTAGCCACAAGAGTCAAGGGGTACCTGTCCTTAACAGAATAAATAAAAGATTTAAAGGCAAAGCCCCCATACCTTTTGTCCACAAAGTGGGACCCCACCCTCTGTTGGAGAGGATGATCGCCCTATGAACCTTGTTGCCAATGCCTCCTTGATGTATATCTCCATTTCTTGGATTAGAAAGAGAGAGAGAGAGAGAACAGCCTACCACAAGGTGGGGAAGACCTGGACAGGACTGAAGGACTGAGGACTGAGCAGGAAGGTCCAGGTCTTTTAGTCAGAATACAGGACAGTGAGGGCCCAAACAGGCAGGTCTCCTGGCAGTAGTGGTGAATCTGACAACAAACCGTGTGGTGATTCCCTCTCTAAAGGAATCTCAGCACTAGTTGCAACTCAGAAGGATGGATCATAAAAGGGCCTGTACACATGCCTGTTGGGCCTGTCCACATTTCCTGAGACCAGCCCTAGTGTTTGGAGGAGCAGGCGAGGGGTGGCCTCTCTCTTGTGCACAGGGCTAGCAGCAGGTCTTGTGCATAGCCTCAGTAAAGACACACATGGCATAAAAAAACAAAGGGATGGTGCTCTCCTAATGAGCAACGAGATACAATTCAACTGTACAAGCACACTCAGCAGCCATAGACACCTCACTGATCGCCATGATTAAGGGGATGTGCACACGCTTGTTATTAGCCTAGAAGCCCAGGTCTGGCGTTTATGGCAGTAGGTCTTTGCTTTGTTCAGATTTCATGTTCAGATTTCTTGTATGTTTCAGGGCATAGACGCATGTATGTCTCACTAATGTTTACAGTTACCAGGACACCATAAGCTGGTTAGTAAAACACTCCAGCAGCACTGCTGTGTCTGATCCACCTCTACCAGCGGAACACACACTAACACACCACCACCACGTCAGTGTCACTGCAGTGCTCAGAATGATCCACCACCCACATAACGCCTTCTCTGTGGGGGTTCTATGGGTGTCCAGACCATTGAAGAACAGAGTAACACAGTACACAGAGAAACCAATGGACTACAGTCTGTGATAGTTTGCTTGCAAATGATGTCACATCACTGCAGTGTCATGCTGTGAACTGTACATGAAAGACAGGAAGTGATTTTCTATCACAAAAAATATGGTTTAGAATATTAACTGTTGCTCAAAATCAGTTTAACCAAGAAACGCTGAGGACTGCCCAAAGTTGTTGTTCATGAGGGGGAAATGCAAGAACATAACCGACAACAGAAGCGAAAATAGCTGACAAGCCTTGGTCAGGTTAAAGGCAGCTTCCTGGTTACGAGCTTCTTGTTATTTAGTGAAGTTTCATCTAACTACTGTTTTTTTCTACCACTTGTGCACATTCACAGATGAACTGTGCAAAATACAAAATACAACACTCACTTCTCTCGACTGCATAAGGCTGAAACCAGCTTTTTATTCACCAGTTTTCTGTTCCATCTTTTAAGAGCTTACCTGAATGTAACTTCTGCACCATTTAAGGTGGAACGCGAAAACCGGCAGGAATAAAACACTGGAATCCCATCTCAGTCATTCTGCTTTCTACTCCCTGTCCTTCATCTGGATTTTGTGTGTTGTCAGTAAGACGTGATTGGAACCTGTTGTAGAACTACAACTACTATAGTAGAATGCCTGTAATGAAGGTAATGAACTAATGCTATGGTAAAACAGTTTGTAGGTGCTGAAAATGAATTCTCTGCACAGACACGAGCCTTATGTTAGCTTCATCATTAACAAATATAGAAGTACCAGTTAGTAGAAACTGTGGCACTCACGCTGAAGAAGTGTTAAAAAGGCTGTCAGTTCCCCTATGCTTATTTTTATACCACACAGATGGCAAGATAAAACTGACTATCAAAGCTAAAAATAAAGTAATGCACAGCTAGAAAACTCTCATCAGTCTAGGATAACAAGGTCTACATATAAAAGAAGATCAGCACAGCGTCAGTTTTAACATGTAAAGGGTGGAATTATCTCTGCTTTTTTTGTCTTGGCTGTCAGAGGAGTAATAGCCAGTCAGGGTTACTTTAGCATACAATGTAGCCAGGTGGATTAAGTCCTAGGGGGTCCATGAAAGTAAACCTTTTAGATTATGCTAAACATTGGTGAAAAACAGATGCTCAAATAATGATTTAGGGAAGATCACTCTTGAGCTGCTTCACCCACCAGACAGTGAGCCTTTGTCTGTGGTGTTCTTAGTTATCTAGAACTGCAGCAATGTTATGCTTCAGGGTGGCACTGTATGACACTGGTTCACCCAGTTCCTTCATAAGCTGGTAAAAAATGTACAGTACTGTAGCACATATGTAAATCTATTATTAAAGCAAATATGAAGGTAGCATGAGTATTGCAATTCAGACTAGGGTAACAGCCAGCTAAGTATCCAGCCAACAAGGGCCCCCTTGAAAACCAGTGGGTATTTTATGCACTGTCAACAAGTCTGACACGTTCACACACTTAACCTTAAGTGAAGCTTAGCTGCAGCAAAACGCAAGAGAGAAATCAGCCATCAGGGCATCTTTCCCATTTATTACATAGTTGCCATTTATACTTAAATGTAAGTAAATGAATACCTAAATGTAAGTAAAAGACACACTATGTTATTGGCAAGGGCATTGTCCTAAAGGAGAATTTATTAATGGCCCTCAAACCTCTTGGGTTTACAGTCAGGAAGTTATTAAAAATGGCCTCATGAGTAAAAATATGCTATACAGTGGAGGAAATAAATATTTGATCCCTTCCTGCGATTATCAAGGAAACCCCACCAGGTGAGATTTTGCATGGAGCCCCAGCTCGAGGTCGATTGACAGTCATTTTGTATTTCTTCCATTTTCTTACAATGGCACCAACAGTTGTCTCCTCCTCACCCAGCGTCTTACTTGTGTCACGGAAGGGGGGTTGACAAAGAAGCCGGACGTAAATGCAAGAGGTTTAATCAAACAAGAAACAACAAAACAAAACCAAAGACAGAAGCAAACCAAATAAACCAGAAACAGGATGACAAACCCACACTCAAGGATCAAAACATACAAGAAGAAACCAAACTAACATGGAACCAAACTATAATCAAACGAGAAATCAAAACATGAACATCAAACATACTACAAGAACACAAAACACCAAGCAAAAACACAGGGGACAACAGGGAGTATAAATGAACAAGACAAACAAGCAACACGGGACCTAGAGGGCAGAGACAGGAGGGGCACATGACCAAAACAGACAGACGCACATGGGGCATGACAACAAGGATCACATGACCAAAACAAAAGCACATGGATGGGGACAGGCAGACAGACAGACAGATGTAACAACTTAAGGTTTTGTTGCCCATTCCAGCCTTGTGCAGGTGTATGATCTTGTCCCTGACATCCTGAGAAAGCTCTTTGGTCTGGCCCATGTTGGAGAGGTTAGAGTCTGACTGATTAATTGAGTCTGTGGACAGGTGTCTTTTATACAGGTGACATTTAAGACTGCTGTCTTTAATGCAGGTAACGGGTTGATTAGGAGGGTGTAACTGGTCTATAGGAGGCAGAACTCTTAATGTTTGGCAGGGGATCAAATACTTCTCTCTGCAAAATGCAATTAAATATATATTTTATACAATGTCATTTTCTGGATTTTCTTTTTGATATTCTAACGCTCACTGTTAAAATAACCTACTCTTAAAATAGACTGTTCATATCTTTGTCAGTGGGCTAACTTACAAAATCAGCTAAGGATCAAATATTTATTTCCTCCGCTGTAGATGACTTAAACTGGAAATATACCTTAATTTGGGAAGGGGGCCTGAATAAAATTCAGACATAGCGAGGCCCATGGTCATTGCTGAGGTTCGGTCAACAATTAAAGAATAGTCATGCAATGGACTTTCAATGGACTTTAAGTCCTGATGTACAATCCAATGAGGTTCCTTCAGAGAAACCCAGCATCAAAAAAGGCCGACCCCATGCTTCTCTGTGTGACACCCTGGACAGTTAAGCTTCACTGAGCTTCTGCTTAATTGGATGCCACTAGCACACTAACACCCATCAGCATATGTCCTTAAATCTCCCCCTGTCTCTGAATGGAAAAGAATAATGACCTTTGGTCTTCTGGATTGCATGTACCTTCATGCCACCCAGAACAGCCATGTGTAGAACATACTAAGTGCAGATCCAACCTCCTTTAATGACGTACCAACTGCTCTACATCTGAGTCATCTAACCTCTATACAGAGTGGAAATTATTGTGTGCAAATGATTCATCATCCTAAGCATTACATGTGTGAAATCCTGCACCCCGCCAACCGATACCTTATTTAGATATCATTTACATAAACCACGCCCTGATTCATGATGCTGTTTTAATAAGGAACCAATAGAAAGACAGTATACAGTGCTTTGTGAGCCAATGGCTCATTGTGAGTGCACTGCTCCCCCTACTGACCAAACCTTATAGCGTTATTATGATCAGAGTAAACTGAACACACCTATTTTTTAAAGACTGTAGAATTATGTGATTGTGTGATGATTATGTTCCTATAATAACACATTTATAAGCTGTATTACTGCAGTGTGTGAGATGCTCCTGCACTGTTTCCTGTCGGTGGAGTCAGTGGTGTAAAATGAAAGCTCTGTGTCAAATGTATTTAAACGGAAATGTAAAATTGCTGCAGCGTTTGTCATATTGATGTGCATGTGAAATAAGGACGTTCACTTTTGTACACTGTGTTTGTACATTACCCTGGACACAGATTATTAGCTTTATTGTTGATGTTATTATTTAGTCTGTATTGTTGGAATGAAGAATGGTATTAGATTTGGTTTGTTAACCGAAATCTTTTTTTTTGTTTCAGGTTTTTATTGTTTTCACACAAATTCATCTAAACTGCTGCCAGACACAAGTTTGATCATCCAGATATGTCAAAGACAGAATTCACAGATTTCATCTTCAAAATTAAACACATCTTTTTCATCACCTTAGGTCAGAATTGAAGACTGTGGGACCATGGTTAAGATTCTGTATAGATTCTTCAACAGTTCAGCTATTGGTGGTTTTAAACGTGCATGTTAAAAATGTGTCATGACTGACCAGGTTTGGAGTCAGTGGAATCACAGACTGACCAGTCTCAAATCAGTTATCATGCTTGCAGTCTAAACAAATGTGTATCTATCAGATCTGTAGAAGAGAATATGTTGTGATACTCCACTCTCCGTTACAGAGCAGCGTGAAACTCTAGTGGTGAGATGATGTATTGCAACCTACTAAACCTCCCTTACCTGAGACCCCTCTCTGAGTCCCTTCCTTGAGATACTTCAGAGACCCTTTTCAGTTGTTTGATGGTGAGGGGTTCAAATAAGTTTGACCCTTCATTTGACAGAATTTGGGTTCTTAGACATCTCACAACACAAAACGGTTAACCAGCTCTCTGGAGCCAGTCCTGACCTCCTTGGAGCCGACTTCTATAACTTCTATAAATGTGCCCTTCTACCATGGCACGTAGACCACAGTGCTCCCACTACAATTTCAAACCAGCCCTCCTGGCACATTTCAGAATCCTGTGTGTGGAGTGTCTGCAGGCAGAAACACCTTGTTCATAAGAACTGAAGCTCATGACCTGACTGTAGCTGCAATATTTTGTAAATTGTGTTGCAGACATATGATTGCCCGATTGGATACTTGCATAAATTAGCACATTCATGCATGTATCCCTGCTTTCACGAATTAGCTCATCTCAACAAGCTCACCAGTTATAAAGCATGATACAAATAGAGAGCTGTATAGATATTCCAGCTGTGTAATTATTTCCTTTTTTTAATACATTTTATACAGTTTGAGATACTGAATACATAACTTACTGTTGCTCTTAGATGAGTTGGTTCACTGCTGTTGGCAGATGCGGCATTGGAACTGGTGATCTGCACCATCCTAGTTTTCACAGCAGGCTCCACCAGTTACCAAAAGGCTTGGAAATGCTTGTATGATGCAAATCTAAGAATGAAATGATAATCACTTTAGACTTAATAATATTGTAGGTAACTGTACATTGCTGAGACTGACACACAAAAAAACATGGACGAACCTTGTGTAAAAACAAATGTCTTCGTCTGATCCTGCAAGCCGTTGCAGCCCGAAACGGAACTGCAGTTATGAAGGTTCAAGCTGGTGTTGTGGCTCTTGTCTTTTTCTCTTCAGTGCTTCGTTCTCGTTTGCCAAAGCATCTGCCATTGCTGAGGTCGTCTGAGTAACGCTGTAATCATGATCAGGCGCTATCTGCACTTCCATCTCTTGGTCGCTGTCAGACGCTGCCAACACCGGGGAAGGGCATCTCGGCCGACGTTGCCAATCATAAAGCCTTGGTGCGGGCATGCTGTAATCGTTCCAGGCAAAAAGACAGGGCACCGCTCCTTTGTTGAGTTTTCTCTTTACCACGGGTCGCCTGTGTTGAAATGCCTACTACAGACGTGAGTACTTTAAAGGGGGCTAAAGTTGTCCCTATGAATCTGTGTAAGCCACCGAGCCCGCACCTCAGGATCCACTGGAAACCTATGAAAGCTAATCTCCGAGTTGTACCTTGAAGAATTAGCGCACAGCAATGTAGAGACGTCTTCTTCTCTTGACGTTGATACGTCAGTCATTTCTCCTTTATCTTAAAAACACTCATGATTGCTATTGCTTTCCACAGATTCACTCAATTCCCCTCACAACTACTACAACCGGAAACAGTGATGCATACCAACCATAAACCGGTAATTAAGAGACGCCATCTTGTGCACACCGCGAATTATAGCACCTGATCAGTTCTAGATAATACTGTTAGTAATTTTATCAGCAGATCCATTTAAACAGACTCCCACCAGATTTCCTTTAGTAAATGTTACACAAAGATGATATGCTGTTTAAAATGTGGCTTGGCTTAATAATTCACAGCTAATATTTGTATACAGTTAATATTGCATTTGCCCAGTGTGCCTATTTAATATTGCGCACATCACCGGTGGGATATGATTGTTCCAGAGTTCTGCTCAGTGCAGTTCATTGTGCAGTGCCATGCCCACGGAGTTCCACAGTGTCGGACCAGAGAGTTAATGGTGCTGGAACGGCACAGATTTTCGGACTGTAAACCAGTTTCTTTGCGGTGGAAAAAGGCTTCACTTTGGGTTTTTGTCACCAGTACTCAATTCCTACATTTTCTTATATTTTATATTTTCATACTAACCCTTCTGGAGTACTCAAGGAGATATTGGGCTGCAGCAAGTTCACTGTAGGACATAAAGTGTGTGTGGAGAGTTGCTAACTGAAAACAAATATTAAATAAAAAATTTTAATAATATTAATGTTTAGGTACAGAGCACTTTCCTCACCATTGACAATTCTATGTGCTTTACAGACAGTTGTCATCATTGATATCTCATTATTTAATGAGCCACAAACCTATTAATAAATACCATTTAAATGTAGTTTTAACTAAACACTGACTTAGAGAGGCAGGTTTATTAAACGTATGCATTAAACGTGAGCTCTGACCTCGACTGTCTAATAGAAGCTGGAATTGAGCTCCAAGGTTTAGAAGATAATAACTGAAAGAGGTCTCTCTATGTTTCCTGTACTTTACAGGTATTTGCAGAAGGCCATTATCTCCAGAATTAAGATCTCGAGCTGGAACATAAACAGAGAACAGCCTTCTGACATGTTTGCAGATTCTAGATTATTTAGAGCTTTATAGACCAGTAACAGAACTTTAAGATCCATTTGAAAAGATACAGGCAGCCAGTTTAGCTCTTTTAAAGCAGGAGTGAGATGAGCTCTCATTTTAGTGTTGTATTGCAACTCACATCTCAGCTTTTTTATTGCTGCTAATTAATGTACAATAATCTCACTGTTTATTATAATCAAGCACTTTATAACTTTCCAGTGTTAAGTTTACAGGTACACTGTTATGTTTACATTATATGTTACAGTGTGCAATATTATCACTTGGACACACAGAAATATTTTTCTATACAAATACACCATATTTTTTGGCTCTAACACATCAGGAAGGCGCTGAAATCCCTGGTTGTTGATGACTACTACTGAAGGATGGCACATCAATATGTGCCATTGCCACAAGGTTTGCTGTGTCTCCCAGCACCGCACAGTACGGTGGAGATTCCAGGAGACAGGCAGTTACTCTGGACAAGGCTGTGGAAGGTCCTTAACCCCTCAGCAGGACTGGTATCTGCTTCTTTGTGCAAGGAGGAACAAGATGAGCACTGCCAGAGCCCTATTGCTGTGAATGTGTCTGACCAAACATTTAGAAACAGGCCTCATGAGGGCGGCCTGTGGGCCCGACGTCCTGTAGTGGGTCCTGTGCTCACTGGTCAGCATCGTAGAGCTCGATTGGCATTTGCCACAGAACACCAGAATTGGCAGATCCGCCACAGGCTCCTTGTGCTTTTCACAGATGAGAGCAGGTTTTACCTGAGCACATGTGACAGACGTTACTAAATTACTAAAAGTTACTAAAACCTCTTGCTCAGAGATTAGAAAAGCATTTTCCCTGTATATTATCAGATGATCAATCAGGATTCATTAAACAAAATTCAGTATTCTTTATGGTCCTACCCCATTAAAAGCTTCAGATATATTATTGGATACTGAGAAAGCATTTGATACAAAAAATTTAAAAATTGGGATTGGTGAAACTTTGATCCGATGAAGTTCTTTATGCTTCACCTCTGGCACCAATCTTTACAAATAATACTTTCTTCTTTTTTAATGCTAGAACGAGGTACTAGACAAGGATGTCCCCTCTCACCCCACCTTTTCTCCTTAGTCATAGAACCATTAGCTTTACTGTTCACCAATGAGAATGCAATTAGGGGGATAGAAGAGGCTTAGAGCATAAGGTCTCTTTATATACAGACAATATGCGTTTATACATGTTTGATTCTGAGTCTAGTTTATCGAAATTCCTTGGTGTATTAAACAGCTTAGGTAAAGTGTCAGGGTACAAAATCAACATTGAAAAGAGTGAGCTTATGCCTTTAAACAATGTGAGCCAGGTAGCTAACTGACAGAAAGCAGGGCGTTACAGTAATCCAGCCTTGAGGTAATAAAAGCGTGAACTAGTTTTTCTGCATCCTGTAGGGACAGTGCATTTCTTAATTTCGCAGTATTACGTAGATGTAGAAAGGCTATTCTAGTGATATTATTAATATGCTCATCGAAGGCCAAATCAGGATCGATTGTAACACCAAGACTTTTAACTGAGGTACCTGGTGTAACTAAGAAGCTATTTAGATTGAGCGGTAATGCAGACAGCTCGGTTCTAACAGTTCTGGGACCAAGAAGAAGAACTTCTGTTTTGTCCGACTTCAGTGGGAGGAAGTTACTGGACAGTCTTTTATGTCTTTAACATAGTCCTCTATCTTATGAAGGTGAAGTGGATAATCTGGTCTAGCTGAGGTATACAGTTGTGTGTCATCAGCACAGCAGTGGAGGTTTATGTTCTGGTTTCTGATTATGGTACCGAGTGGTAGCATATATAAGGTAAATAGCATGGGTCCTAAGACAGATCCCTGTGGAACACCAAACTGTGCTTTTGTGTGAGTGGACGATTGACCATTTATATTTACAAATTGATAGCGGTCGCTTAAGTAAGATCTGAACCATGAAAGAGATTTTCCTGTTACTCCTACAAGGATTTCCAATCTATCTAGTAGGATGGAGTGGGCTATTGTGTTCAGAAGATCCAGTAGGACCAGAAAGGATGAGTTACTTTTTCATGTATGTTATTCCTGTGCAGATAGGAACTTAGATTTTGGGACGTAACCAAGGCTAAGAGATGAGTTTATTATAGACGGAAGAAGCTTGGTAATTTTGGCAGAACTTTCTTGAGTGAACTAGTCGGAACCGGATCTAGTCTGCATGTAGATGACTGTGAGGATGAAATGATTTGAAACGGTCAAGTCAAGTAGTTTTTATTGTCATTTCAACCATATACAGTAGTGAACAGTACACAGTGAAACGAAACAGTGTTCCTCCAGGACCAAGGTGCTACATAAAACAATAAATACAATAAATACACAAGACAATTTACAATACACGAAACAGCAAACAATAAAAACAGGGAGGGGACAGTGCAGATAGCCCACTGGTAGTGGGTGGAGTAAAGTGTGGTTGTGTCCATTTATTCATTTATTTATTTTTTAAAGATGAACATTGTTTTTAGCAGCAGTTATGTCCATATTTGGTATACATGTAAACATTTTATACTTTAAGTGTTATGTGTGGACAGATTTAAAAGATGAGGTTGTGTGTGTGTGTGTGTTCATAAATGGACCAATACCCAAACTTCTCCCTCTTATCTGTCTCCTCTATAAGCGGATCATTTCTGACGGATCACACTGAGGGGCTACCAGCGCTGAGGAATCCTCTACAGGACTCTCAGGACTACACACACTCAATTCAACAAGTTACAATATCTACCTCTTAATCCTCCTAATCAGTGTTTGTCTCCATCTCTTTCTCTCTTACTTTCTCTATCTCTATCCTTCTTTCTCTCTTTCTTTCTTTCCTCTTCTTTGTTAAGCACTGGACTGACGTGATCACATCAGGTCTCATCCGGGTTGACCTGAGGAGGTTGGGTTCCGCCCTTGAGCCTGGTCCCTCTCGAGGTTTCTTCCTTACCCAAGGGAGTTTTTCCTCGCCACTGTTGCCTCTGGCTTGCTCAAGAAGGGGCTTGGACCCGGTTTTTCCACCCCCCCCCCCTCACATGTCTGTACATTAACCTTGTGGTTCTTTTCTTTTTTATAACAAATTGATTTTTTGTGAAGCTGCTTTGAGACAACATTGGTTGTAAAAAGCGCTATATAAATAAATATTGATTGATTGATTGATTGTTCAGTCCATTCATTGAATGTGTGCAGTTATTCAGACCAGACTCTGGGTGTTAAGGAGTCTGATGGCTTGGGGAAAGAAGCTGTTGCCTAGTCTGGATGTGTGGGCCCGGATGGTCCTGTACCTTTTTTCAGATGGTAGGAGGGTGAAGAGTGTGTGCAGGGGCGTAGCAGCAAATTCTGGGCCCTGTACACTCTCAATGTCAGTGGGCCCCTATCCATGCCAGTACACGAGGAACGTGAGCAAAAAAAATGGGCCCCTCTCCCTACTTGGGCCCTGGGTAGTCAGGTCCTCTTTTCCCCCCACTACCACGCCCATGAGTGTGTGTAAGGGGTGTGTGTAGTCATTCACGATGCTGGTTGCTTTGCGGATGCAGCGTGTGGTGTAAATGTCCATGACGGTGGGAAGAGAGACACTGATGATCTTTTCAGCTGTCCTCACTACTCGCTGCAGGGACTTGCGATCCGATGCGGTGCAGTTCCCAAACCAGGCAGTGATGCAGCTGCTCAGGATGCTCTCAATGCTTCCTCTGTAGAAGCCTTCGCAGAAAGTAGAGACGCTGCTGGGCTTTCTTGGTTATGGTGCTGGTGTTGAGGGACCAGGTGAGATCCTCTGCCAGGTGAACTCCAAGGAACTTGGTGCTCTTGACAATCTCCACAGTGGAGCCGTCGATGTGTAGTAGAGAGTGGTCACGCCTTGTCTTTCTGAAGTCAACAACCATCTCTTTGGTCTCTTTGGTCTGGTTCTACACCAGTCTCTGTTTGTTGGAGTAGAGAAAAAAATTCCAGCCTCTCCGCAGAAGTTATACTGTGCTCTGGATCGGCATTAGCTGTATGGGGTAGTAGACTTGTAGCTGTTAACTGTGCATTTTGTATTTTTAGCCTAAAAATTTCAATTTTATTAATGAAGAAATTCATAAAGACATTGCTACTGTATGTTGACGGTATCTGGGGTTCAGTCACAGATGGACTCTTGGTTAATTTAGAGACTGTGCTAAATAATAATCTTGGATTATTTTTGTTACTATCTGTCGGTGAAGACAGATAAGATGAACATGCTACACTTAGAGCTTTTCTATAGTCTGTGAGCTGTCCTTCCAGGCAGACTGGATGGTTTTGTACTACAAGTTTAGTCAGGTGCCCTTTATGCTCTAGTTGTCTGTCGGCCTGTTTTAGAGTTCAAGTGTGATCATTAGACCATGGAGCAAGTTTCTTCTGCCTAATTCTTTTACGTTTTAATGGAGCCACTTTATGTAAAGTACAGTAGAGTGAAAAGTGTCCTCCAAGCATTTGGTTAGAGTATCTAGGTCAGTGGGTTCAGACAGACCGCTTATAGTATTGTGTGGATAAACCTATAGTATGACTAAAGCTGATTTCGTATGAGATTAGATAATGATCTGACTAAAAATTTCAGTTTTATTATTAAAGAAATTCATAAAGACATTGCTACTGTATGCTACTATATTATTTTGCCACTTTTGTGCACTGTATTAAATAATGTTTTTTAAATGAGGATAGAACCAGGAGTTTAATGCACAACTTTGATATGAAATGTGTTTTTTTTTTTGCCAAATATTTTTATCGCAAGTTTTAACCTTTACATACATATAATCAATGTAAATAACAAAACCAAACCTTTTAAAATAACAAACACAAGGAGTACAAAATTATAATAATACTAATATCCAATTATATTAGTAACAGCAAAGACAATAACAAAATAAAAATAATAATTAAAATAAAATTCAATAAAATAAAATAAAATAAAATAAAGGAAAAGGAGGCTGGAAGTCTTTTGTACTGTTTACACCAAAGTACAGTTGTAAACTCCTGAGAATAGACACTTGGAATTCAAACATACACCCCAAGGATTCAGTCAAACATCCAAATCAAGATCTGTGAAAAATAAAGATGGCACTCAAGCCACCTCATCCATCTTCCATGCCAGATCCTTAAGTCCAGAGTCTCAGTTTGGAGGCTTTCTTACAACCTAAATATAAAGTATGGGGTCCTTATTTTGAAAGATAAATAAGGTTGGTCTTTCAGAGCAGAGGAGAATGCTTCTAGAGGAATAATACTTGTTACAGAATGCTGCTATTCATTTACTGATGGAGCTTTGACTGTTATCCAAAAACTCAAAATACACTTTTTAGCACAAGACAGAAAAATACAAGATATATGTGTGTATGGGAAGACTTTTGGCAAGTTGTCTTTGAGATCTAACAAACAGATCTTGGCATCAAGGTTAAGAGAACAAGTAAAGATTTTCTCCATCTCTCCAAAGCCTTGCACCAGAAATCCTGTATATGCGATCACCACACCACAAACTGATAAAAAGATCCAACCGCTATATGACAGTTTTGGGTTCATCTTGTTCCTAGACTCCGGTGTAACGAAGAGCCAATTTAGTATTTTGAATTGTCTTTCCCAATCTGTATTACTAGCTGTTGCATCCGCTGCCCCCCCTTTTCCCCCCATCGTTTTATGTATCACATTTAAAACTCAAAATAATGAAAAGACCTTTGATTAAAGATCTGTCATCACTGGAAGTGACGAGTACAGTTGCATTAACTAACGGTTTTGTGATGTGGATATTTGAACAGTGTCCTAAATTGGATTGTACAAACAGAAATTGGTCTTGGTTACAACAGAGAGCTGAACAGAACTGCTCTGTGGAGATCTGAAATCACGACTGGAGACGCTGGTCTGGTACTGGCAGTAGTAAGACCCCGCATGAACAAAGTCCACCTTTGGTAAACTGAAGATGACGGAGGTTCCACTCTTGGTCTCTCTAAATGACCCTGTGCTCTGTATCAGAGTGAAGGATCCACCTGTGAACTGGGTTTCTACAGAGCAGGTGATGTCCACCTTCTCTCCCCATGTGGCCTCCTTGGTGTGACTGAGAGAGATGCGTGGAGCAGGTAGATTAACTGGGGGGATAAAAAGAATATTTTTGCCATTAGATTTTTATCTGTGTAGATTGGGTTATATTAATGAAATGACCATTAAAATGTGGAGTCTAATAATGCACACACTGTTATCCACAGGACCGGATCACTGAGATTGTATTCCTAAATAGTAGAAGTTGGAGCAGTTTCCTTAAATCCTTCATTTTTGGCTTTCAAACACACACACTTGTAGGTGTACAAATACAGACTGGTCGTCTATCATTTATCTTTATCGTTAGCTCATCTTTTTTCTTTTTCAAGTTGTTCACCATCTTCAGGCCCTTCAGCTTGTTCTTTCTACTGCACTTTGTGGGTCTCTACAACAAGTAGAGGCTTTCCCTGCTAGGGTATCACGAAAAAAAGGCGAGGATGTGAACTTAAAACCTGAAAAATAAAGATGGCACTCAAGCCACCTCATCCATCTTCCATGCCAGGTCCTTAAGTCCAGAGTCTCAGTTTGGAGGCTTTCTTACAACCTAAATATACCAAGTATGGGGTCTTTATTTTGAAAAATAAATAAGGTTGGTCTTTAGAGCAGAGGAGAATGCTTCTAGAGGAATAATACTTGTTACAGAATGCTGCTATTGATTTACTGATGGAGCTTTGTCTGTTATCCAAAAACTCAAATTACACTTTTTAGCACAAGACAGAACAATATACGATACATGTGTGTATGGGAAGCCTTTCGGCAAGTTGTCTTTGAGATCTAACCAACAGATCTTGGCATCAAGGTTAAGAGAACAAGTAAAGATTTTCTCCATCTCTCCAAAGCCTTGTACCAGAAATCCTGTATATGAGATCACCACACCACAAACTGATAAAAAGATCCAACCGCTATACGACAGTTTTGGGTTCATCTTATTCCTAGACTCCGGTGTAACGAAGAGCCGAGTTAGTATTTTGAATTGTCTTTCTCAATCTGTATATCTACACACACACACGCACACACACACATCTACACACACACACACCTACACATCTACACACACACACGCACAAACTTTCTCTCTCTCTCTCTCTCTCTCTCTCTCTCTTTGTATAGGTGTGCAAATACAGACTGATCATCTATACCATTTATCAGGGAGCTGCTAAACCTCCCTGCTTCAAAGGTAGGCTTACAAAGTTGTTCCTTAACCCAGGTCTCTTTCCACCCCAGATAAATGAACCGTACTCCCATTTCTTTGTGCCAGACCTTTTCTTGATAAAAGCACAGGGATCAATTGAAAGACATACAAGAAAATGTAAGGATATTTATTTTAATTAAATGAATACGCCCAAACAAAGATAAAAGGTACACTGCCCCTCTTTATATCATTTTTACAGCCAGAAGAAGAGGAGTGAGTTTGAGTTTGAACAGATCTTTTAGACGAGGAGAAATTTTAAGTAAAGCCTGATGGAGAACAACGAAAGGGATAAGCTCTCAGCTCCTATTGCGAACCTGACTAGGTCATGCACATTCCTCCTCTACAACATCCGGAGGATACGACCCGGGAACTCGCTCCTGGCTGGTTTTCTCTATGGGCCATCAGGCCCTTGCAACTGGTCCAGAATGCAGCAACTTGACGCATCTTAAATTTTCCCAAGTTTGCCCACGTCACTCCACTGCTGCGCTTCCTTCACTGGCTTGCTGTTGCCGGCTGCATCAGATTTAAAACTCTGATGCTCACCTACAAAGCCAAGAATCGACCAGCCCCTCCCTACCTTATGGCAATGGTTAAGATCAACTCGACCCGCCATCCTTGAAGACTTATGGAATGGAAGGCAATTGTCCAGACTCGTGCACCTGGCATTGTGACGCACTATCATAGAACTTTAGCCTCTTATTATGAAGGTTGCAATTGTAATTATTTGTAATGTTCCTTTGGCCTGCGGGAGCACGGTCGCCAAGCTGCTCATCCGCCATATGCGTCACATGACCCCCGGTTTAAAATGTTTTTAATAAATTAGAGATATTTATGTGTGACCACCAGCCTGTCAGATTTCACATTTGCCAGCCAGTTACCTTGAAATGGATCTGAAGGTATAGGTGCTAAACTAATCCCAAATATGCCCCAAGTATGCGCTTCACTGACCTTCAAAGCTTGGACCCCACAGACTGCCCCTTGTGTCTATATTACTATTATATTACTAGTATATTACTCTATACTATATTACTGTTTTCATTATTGCCGGAAAACACATTGAACCTCAATGTGTGATAAAAGTGTGTTTGTACTCACCTACAGTAATGTCAATAGAGCTGCTCCTAGGAGATGTGATGGATCTACTTCCCTGGCATGAGTAGTCACAGCTGTACTGGTACAGTCCCTGATGTGAGGACTCCACAGTCAAGTTGAATGTGGTTGAAGATTCAGCGGTTTGGGTTTTTATTGATTGGCCGTTCCTGTACAAACGGAAGCTTGCAGAGATGCAGGTTGAGTTGTGAGAGGTACATCTGAACTGAACAGCCTCCCCAGGAGAGACAGCAGAGTGTGGTGATATCTGGGTGAACGTTGGGCTCTGCAGGACGTCTGTTAAAGACATATCATTAGTAATATTGTAAATCTTTATACTAGCGTTAAATAATTATAGCAGTGCACTACAAAACTCTACTTACTGGAGCACACAACTCCAGCATCTTCACCGTGTCCACAATCCTCCACTCCAAATCCTGGGTGTGAACACTGGGTGAGGTAGTTCTCAGTTCCATTACATCCAACATCATCCAGCCATGTTGGGTCACTTCCCTGACCAAAGTGGGCACTGTGATGGGCACTGACTGCTCTGCCGCATCCCATCTGTCTGCACACCACCTCTGCATCATCCATGTCCCAGTTATCATCACATACTGTTCCCCACTGGCCTTTGTGCTGGATCTCCACTCTTCCACAACAGCGGCTTGTACCGTTTATCAGGCGGATCTCGTCGTTGCCTGTTGTGTTATATACAGACTGGTTGTAAATTACAAATGAGCAGAAAACACCAGCATCTCCGCCATGATTACAGTAGTTATAGTCAAATCCGCTATGAGTGTATCATAAGTACCTTTAACTTATAGTTATATTTATATAGTCTTCATTCTGTGGTAGTGTTTTGTTCCAGTTTCCAGACTGTTATTAGTAAATGTTTTTGCTCTCTAGAAAAACAGAATCGTCTGTATTTTAGATGAATGATCTTGTCCTTCTAATTTCAGCATTGTATGCTTTACATGTTTACTGACCAGTTGATGTTAATTGATTATAGGGGTCGGTGCTGGAGCACTATCAATCTGACATGATGCTGAATTGGAAATACGTTTTCGTTACCTGAGCAGGTAACAACAGCATTTTGAAAATGAGAGCAGTAGCTGTAGCCAGATCCCCTATGTGAGCAATTAGAGAGAGCGTTTTCATTTCCAGAATAAGCAACAAGACCCAGAGCTTTTGGACCACTTCCCTGACCAAAGTAGGCACTATGAGGAACGCTGACAGCTCTGCCACATCCCAGCTCTCTGCACACCGCCTCCGCATCATTCATGTCCCAGCCATTATCACACACTGTTCCCCACTGGTCATTATAATAGATCACCATTCTACCAGAACATGTGCCATTTCCATTGATGAGTATTATATTAAAGCGGCCAGTTACAAAGAAAGAATAATAAAGTTAGAGAGTGCAGCTCCAGGAGAGTGATAATTTTTGTGTTTTTGATGATGCTCTCTCTTGGTGGTCAAAATAATATTAACTTTGCACCCACAAGAGTTGAGCTCTGTCAAAGTCAAAATGAACTTTATTGTCATTACAACAGGTGTGTACAGTTGAAAGAGATTGCGTTTCTTCAAACTCCGATGTGCAAATATAAACATAGTGCAAACACACGAGACATACTAGTACCATAACAGTGCAGATGAGACATGAGTATAAATACAGAAGTGGTTGTGGGGGGGGTAGCAAATAGGAAATTATCCTTTGCGCTTACAGAAATATTGCAACAGTCATATTTCAACATATTCAACATATTCAACAGTCCTGATACGTCTGCATGTCAGACAGCGCTTAGCAGTCTAATGGCTTGTGGAAAGAAGCTTTTGCTGAGTCTGGCAGTCCCACTATGCTGCGGTAGTGTTTGCCAGAGGGCAGCAGTCTGAACAGTTCAAACCTCAGAATGCCCTGGGCTTGTCAAGCCAACAAGCTGCACCTGAGGCGTAGGGCCTATAAGCCCCCACCACACAAACACCTCCGCTGCACCTTTGTAGAGGGGTAGCCGATACGGTACAGACAAAATCAAAAGAAAAATATAAAGAAAAAAGTAAGAAGAAGGGAAAAAAAGGAAAAGAAAGAAAAGCAACAAGTGCTTGAAAAAATAAATACATAAATAACAACGCAGAGTAGAGAGTGTGGGTCACTCACAGAGACCCACAAAATCCCCTTTCTGTTAAACCCTCTTCTGTTTCTTTCTGTTCTTTTATAAACTTCTCTTTTCGTTTAAGAATGTCTTCCTGGCGCCTCCTTTGTTTGTTTTTTCCCGCCATTTCTCCCTCTCCTTCATGAAACCCCGCCTGACTGGCCTCACGTGTACTGCCGCGTATAGCAGTGGTAATATGTGGGGTTATCACTCTGAAAGTCGGGGGAACCATCCCCGCCTAGACCACAAAACTGCAACACTGTTCCCATGAACAATTCACTCCCCGCATACATAGTTTCACGTGCATCCAGGAAACTTGTTTGCTTGTAATTTAACATTTACATCACTGCAAATGGGTTTCCGCCCTGCGCTTGGTTCCACACCCCCAACTGCACCGTGACAGTTCCTCTGTAGAATGTTGAGGGGGAAGGTTTGGTTTTCTCATCCTTCGTTGGAAGTGAAGGCGCTGCTATGCCCTTTTGACAAGCGAGTTGGTGTGTGTGTGTGTGGTCTACATCAGCTCGTCCGCAATGTGCACTTTCTGTAGGTTGAGTCATCATCATTGCTGATGAGGCCCACTACTGTGGTGTCGTCCGCTAACCTAATAATGTGGTTTGAGGTACTTGGTACAGCAGTCGTGGGTCAACAGTGTGAACAACAGAGTGTTCATGATGGTTGTTTTGGAGGTGTTTCCTCCCATTCGTACTGTCTGTGGGGTGCATGGCACAGTGGGGTGTCAATGCCTAATGGGCCTAATGGTGCTGGGAGATGACTGTGTTAAAGGTGAAGCTGAAGTCAATGAAGAGCATCCGCACATAACTGTTTTTGTTCTCCAGATGAGTCAGGCTCAGATGAAGTGCTGATAATATGGCATCATTAGTGGAGCGGTTGGGACGATATGCAAACTGGAGTTCATGCCAGGATCCAAAAAAGCATAGGAAGCAACTATTTTGTTACAGCTTCATTGATTTACATGTACTGCTGTTGCTTACCGTTGGGCTTTTACTACCCATTGGTTGCCTGTCGCCGAATACAACTTTCTTGTTTCTTATATAAAGTATTCTGGGGTGTGTCTTAGAGTTTTGGCAGTTCAGTTTCTCCACACAGGCATTACTCATATGTCCTAGTTCAGGCAACTGAAGCACAAGCTTTTTCACAAAACATTTCTTCATAAAGATATTTCTACAACTTCATATACTGCTCCGATATGATAACTCTTTTTTTTACTAGTTATTCATATTTTGCTGAGAATTTGTCACCCCTTGGTGTCTGCCCTTTAGGTCTCCGAACACTGGGTGTAGAGGAATCTTTGCTTGTCTGGTAACAAAGCCCACTATGTCTCTAACCCTCTATGTTTCACAAGCCACACATATTAACTATTCTCTCGCCTTGAATGGGAGCTTGGACAGGAGAGGCCAAAAACCTCATTAATTCAGTGGAACCAGACATCTTTCCAAGCAGTTTTAGGCCATTTCTCTTGGTCCATTTTTCATGAAATTTCCACACAGTGTAAAGAGCAGCTAATGTGATCAAATGAGGCATAAAAGTAAAAATCAACAAAAATGGAGATACATGTTTTTCTTTGGACAGCAACGATATTATTGAAAACACTGGTTTCTAACTACTGTATTGTAGTGTATATATTTAGTTTCAGTATGTAAAGGTATCATATAATATCATACAAGTCATTTGAGTGAACACCTGCTCTCTCAAAAAAGGTTTTTTTTATAAGAACAAATAAAATGGATCTTTATGATTAAATTACAGACACAGCACAGAAATTAATGAATATAGTTGGTACTGTTATAATAGTTGAAAATAGTTGATACCTGGAAAAATAAAGATAAAAATAATAGTAATTTACCCAAATGATAGCATGTTGGTTGCATTATCCATCTCTTGTATTCCTAATCTGCTGTTGCTTTATTGCAACTAGTTAGAAAGAGGGCGTAGTAGTGGAGCGCTTCACTGTCATCTCTTTTGAGGGCATGTAATGCCCTATCCATATATGCTACAGATATTTAAAATTAATTTTCGAAATGTTCTGTAAGGAGGCTTTTTTTGGTGTTCTCTGTGGCACTACAGAAGACACAGTACATCTAGTAATGAGTATGTAATATCAGACCACATAACCACTACTTCACTGATAAAGAAACTTACCAGACAGAACTGACAATCCACACATGCTGGTCACTGAAACAGAGAAGGGAATTATGTTAAACTAACAGTAGTAGCTGTTCAGTGAGACAGTAACTTTATATTCAGTGGTTATAATAGTAAATGCTTCAGCGTTTTTATTCAGCATTTTCAAAGCTTTACTCACTGTTTTAATATGTGTGTGTGTGTTTGTGTGTGTGTGTGTATGTGTGTGTGTGCACTGCTAGAAAACAAAACCATCAGTAATCTTAATCATACTTTGATAGACATTTTTGCCCATACTAATCTACTAACTTTGAACCGTGGAGCTTTTACAATCTTAGCTTGGATTTATTCACAGATAGAACCTTGTTCTTGTAAACTTAAAGAGCTCTCCAGATTAAAAGGTTCTGACTGTGTTTTATTGCAGTGAAATTCTGTTCCACATACTGTTGTTGTATATTGAATGATAAAGTTTGTTGATAATGTTCTCCTCCTGGAAAAAGTGGGAAAACTATTCCAAGTTATTCAGATTCTTTTAACGTTCAGTGTATAAAAGGCTCTGAAGGTAATATCTTATGATTTGAATGAAAATTGTACTACATGTAAGTTCAGATAGTTATAGTCTTTGATTTTCAGTATCTCAAAATTGCACAGACAGAACCTTAAACAAACAACATGTCTGCCACCAAATTGTTTAGTATATTACTGAAAACACTGGTTTCCAACTACTGTATTGTAGTGTATATATTTAGTTTCAGTATGTAAAGGTATCATATAATTTTTTTTTATAAGAACAAATAAAATGGATCTTTATGATTAAATTACAGACACAGGAAATGAATATAGTTGATACCGTTATAATAGCTGAAAATAGTAGATGCCTGGAAAAATAAAGATAACAATAATAGTAATTTACCCAACATTAAAATGTGTAGAGGTCTCAGCATCCTGGTTCTTGGATCCATGTTCATTCTGACTTTATCTAAAGTGTGCCCTGCTGCGTCCTGCAGCTTCACTTTAAGTGCTGATGATGAGGGTGTGGAGGAGGAGCTGCTAGTCACCATTTCCTGTTTTGTAAAAGCCCAAACTTCTAAACTTATTACCACTGATATCAGCAGTACTAGATTTTCTAAAACTTTTATAAATTAGTCCTTTAGATTGTTTGCTGAACCGCGTAGTTACATTTACCATAGTTAACAGGTTAGTTGTGATCAGAGTGAATCTATGTGTATGTTTCAGGGTGCTATTTTTGGCAATTCCTCTGCGTCTGAATCATAAAATGTCAGTACATCAGTTGCAGACTGAAAGAGCAAATATTGGACGATGTGCAAACCGGCTTCAGGTCCTGATTGACCCTTCCTGTCTGGCGACTGTAAAAGACGTGCTCATAGTAGCCCAGTAACTGGTCAAATGCTTTCCAGACGTGGTTAGGGAACAGGAAACCACATAGATTCTCATTATATTCTCCAGAAGTAGCTTCATACTTTGTTTTTACAACACGGGGCTGACAAGGATATGAAGCTGATCCTTAGAAATGCTGACTAACACCAGCTCTAAGCTTTTTATGAGGGGCTGAACATTGTGAGAGGACAGCCCCTATACCAGAGGCATCCAGTTCTACAAGGAAGGCAAAGTCTGGAGGTGTGTCGTAGCACTTCTTTGATTTTGACAGGGTCCATCCAGAGGCTGCCCTTGGAAACCACAAATTATTCAGTACCAGGAGGGTGTCATGAAGGTGGTCTTTGATTTATCCCCTTGCCTCATCTGGATTTAGTTATAAGCACTGTAGAGACCTAGCGTGGCAGTGACATGAAAGCTGTAGCCACAAAAGTCAAGGGGTACTTGCCCTTAACAGTGACCTTGCTAAGGCCCCAAGAATACATTTAGAGGCATAGCCCCCATACCTTTTGTCCACAAAGAAGGACCCCTCCACTGTCAGAGAGGATGATCGCACTATAAACCCTGTTGCCAATGCCTCCATTACTTGGGGTACTGGATCAGAGAGAGAGAGAGAACAGCCTACCACAAGCTGGGCAAGTACTGGACAGGACTGAAGGACTGTGAGGGCTGAGCAGGAAGGTCCAGGTTTTTTTGTCAGAATACAGGACAGTGAGGGCCCAGACAGGCAGGTCTCCTGGCAGTAGTATGACAAATCGTGACAACAAACCGTGTGGTGATTCCCTCTCTAAAGGAACCTCAGCACTAGTTGCAACTCAGAAGGATGGATCATAAAAGGGCCTGTACACATGCCTGTTGAGCATGACAATCAGAGGGTTGGTGCCCTCCTCATAAGCGATGAGATGGTACAATTTAACTTGGCACAGTTTGCATGTCTCGAGGGGAAGTAGATGTAACAAACCATACCCTGAACTGCGAAGTACACAGCAGCCAGAAAACACACACTAACACACCACCACCACGTCAGTGTGGCACTGCAGTGCTTAGAATGATCCACCACCCACATAATACCTGCTCTGTGGGGTCCTGTGGGGGTCCTGACCATTGAAGAACAGGGTAACACAATACACAGAGAAACGGATGGACTACAATCTGTGATAGGTTGCTCGCAAATGATGTCACATCACTGCAGTGTCATGCTGTGAACTGTAGATAGAAGACAGGAAGTGATTTTCTGTCTATATAAGCCTGTATTTACAGTTGCTCAAAATCAGTTTAAACGAGAACCTTTTAGTAACTGCCCAAATTTGTTGTTCATGAGGAGGAAATGCAAGAACTTGACTGACAACAGGAGCAAAAATAGCTTCGTCTGTGGTCAGGATGAGGTTAAAGGCAGCTTCCTGATCACCAGCTTCTTTATTTAGTGATGTTTCACGTACACTGAAGATCAAAATTACAGAACAACCTACTGCATAGTTTGAAATCATCCAAATAGGAGTAAAGGAGCTGTATTTTAAGCATATTTCCTGAGTTACATATATTCTGAAGCACAGTATTAAAAAACTTAAATGAAAGAATTGAAAAAGAACACTGATCAAAATTAGAGAACACTTTCAGAAACATCCCAGTCATTCGTGTTATCTGGCACCTGGTGCTAATTTGCAAGAGGGGACATTAGCCAAGAGAATCAAAAGGCTAGATTAACCTTTGCTGAGGAGCATGTTGTGTGGACGGAAGAGAAATGGTCCAAAGTTCACTTTAGTGATGAAAGCAAGTTTAATTTATTTGGGTCCGATGGGAAATGTTCGTCTTTAAATTGGGGAAAGACTGAACCCAAAGTGTGTAAAGAAATTAGTAAAAGGTGGAGAAGGAAGTGTCATGGTTTGGGGCAGGAGTTGGGCCTCTTACATGGCAGAGTGAAGGCAAATGTTTATCAGAACCTTCTTTGAAAACGCGCTTCCTTTTCTGCGTTCATCACATAATCGGCCAGCAATTTTTATGCAGGACAATGCCCACTGTCACACAGCAAAACAGGTAAAGCTAGTCCTTGAAAGTGAAAACACTACAACATTGAAATGGCCAGCGCAGAGTCCTGATCTAAACCCAATAGAAAACCTCTGGAAAATCCTTGGTGACCAAAGAAAGCCAAGAAAAACCCTATTACAGTCACCGAACTGTGGAAGAGACTGGAAGGAGAGTAGACCAAAATCCCACCAAAGCAGTGGTGTCGGAGATGGTGGCTGAAATCATTCCAAGCCAGGGGGGGGGGGGGGGGGAGGGGGGGGGGGAGGGGGGGAGGCTGTACACTATCCTTCACTGACTAATTGCGGACTGTTGTAACCTTCAGTCATTTAGTTATTAGTAGTAATCTTTCTCTGTGCTACAGTCATTGCTGTTCTCTAATTTTGATCATTGTGTTTTCCGCAAAATAAAGTTTTTTTGTTGACATGCCTTCGTTATTTTGTAAAACACTGTTCTAGTAGCATGGTATAGCCACAACAACAATGTCTTCAAAAATTAAGCAATGAAAAGTGCACACCTAGAGAACTGTACAAAATACAAAATACAACACTCACTTCTCACAGCCGTCTTAGGCTGAAGCCTCCCCGAGACAACTATAGCCCGGAGCTTCAACCCCCTGGAATGCTGGGGGAAGGCTGATCACCCAACGAGCTGCACCTGATGCACCTGCTATATAAGCCCCCACCAAACAGCCATCAACCGCTACACCTTTGTAGAGGGGTAGCCGTAACCGTACCAGCAAAAAATAAATGAAGACGCATTTTTAATTTGATAAAAACTTTTTAAAAGAGAAGTTTCACCAAGCAAGGAGGTCAACAGATGGACCTAAAACTTTGCATGATAAGCGAACTAAGACATTATTGGTAAGTATCTGTTAATAAAGCAAAGGAAATATGTAAGTAATTTACTTTTTTTGGTTGTGAACTGATTACTTGTGTCTCTGATAAAGGACTTGTGCGTTGTTGGAGAGGATGGTACATCTGTTGAAGCCCATCTTAAGGTATTGCATGAACAATACAGGAAGACACAACCTGATTTGGTGATCATGAAGGACCGCATGAAGAAGACCTTTGCATGGCGACATCGAGCATCAG